>CM016623.1:132875443-133475443 GCA_005393395.2 Gossypium australe
GCCTCCGAATGCTTGCCTGATAGCTGTTGTTGTAAGCGAACTCAGCTAGAGGCAAGTAATCTTCCCAACTTCCTCGGAAATCCATCACACAGCCTCTTAGCATATCTTCCAACACTTGTATAACCCGTTCAGAGCCCGTCTGATTGTGGATGAAAAGCCGTAGTGAAGTCTAGCTTAGTGCCTAATGCTTGATGAAGTGCTTTCCAAAATCGAGACGTAAACCTTGGGTCTCTATCGAGATGATCGACATCGGTACCCCGTGTAGCCTCACGATCGCCCGCCACATATAACTTGGCTAACTTTTGAAGGGAATAGTCGATCCTCACAGGGATAAAATGTGCGGACTTGGTCAAACGGTCCACTATCACCCATACCGAGTCCTTCTTAGTGGGCGTAAGGGGAAGCCCACTAACTAAGTCCATGGTAATTCTTTCCCACTTCCATTGGGGAATCTCAATTGGTTGAAGCAATCCTGATGGGACTTGGTGTTCAGCCTTTACTTGCTGACATGTCAAACATTTCCCCACAAATTCAGTCACCTCTCGTTTCAGGTCTGACCACCAAAATTGTTCCTTAGATCTCTATACAGCTTGATGCCTCCGGGATGCATAGCATAAGGACTACCATGCGCTTCCCGAAGAATCCTTTGTCTCAACTCCTTACCCTCGGCATACAAACCTTCCCTTGTAGCACAGTACTCCTTCATCATTGACGCCATAATCCTTTAATCCTCCTTGCCGTACTTGCTGTAACTTAGTACTTAAGTCCTTATCCGCCAACTGTCCCTCTTTCACCTCCTTCAGCCAGGTTGGCTTGACTTGTAACTCTGCCAACAGGCTTCCGTCATCATACAAACTTAAGTGAGCGAACAAAGCCTTTAAATCCGACACACCTTCCTACTTAGGGCGTCAGCTACCACATTCGCCTTGCCGGATGGTATTCTATCGAACAGTCATAATCTTTCAATAACTCCACCCACCTTCGTTGCCTCAAGTTCAACTCCTTCTGAGTCAACAAATACTTAAGGCTTTTGTGGTCCGTGTAAATTACTGACCTTTCTCCATAAAGGTAGTGCCTCCAAACTTTGAGGGCGAAAACCACTGCCGCGAGTTCCAAGTCATGAGTTGGGTAGTTCACCTCATGCGGCCTTAACTGTCGAGATATAAGCGACTACCTTTCCTTCTTGCATTAGCACACAGCCTAACCCTGTGTGAAGCATCACAATATACTACGAAGTCCTTACCTACCTCCGGCTGAATTAACACCGGAGCTTCTGTCAGCACCTTTTTAAGCTTTTCAAAGCTCTCCTGTTGCTTATCCGTCCACACAAACGGTACTTCCTTCCTTAGTAACTTTGTCAAAGGTGCGGCTATTGACGAGAATCCTTCCACGAACCTTCTGTAATAGCCTGCCAAGCCTAAGAAACTTCTGATTTCAGCCACCGACCTAGGTGGTTTCCAATCCAACACTGCTTCGATCTTCCTAGGATCCACTCTTATTCCTTCTGCGGATACCACATGTCCTAGGAACGCCACTTCCTTGAGCCAAAATTCGCACTTGCTGAATTTGGCATAAAGCTTCTTTTCCCTTAACACTTCTAACACAACTCGGAGATGCTCATCGTGCTCCTCCTCCGTCTTGGAATACACCAAAATGTCGTCGATGAACACCACGACGAATCTATCCAAGTAGGGTTGGAAAACCCTATTCATCATATCCATGAACGCGGCCGGTGCGTTCGTCAACCCAAACGGCATCACCACAAACTCAAAATGACCGTACCTTGTCCTAAAAGCGGTCTTATGAATATCAGCCTCCTTCACTTTCAGTTGATGATACCCCGACCTTAAGTCGATCTTTGAGAACACAGCTGCCCCTTTCAGTTGGTCGAACAAGTCATCTATCCTTGGCAAAGGATACTTGTTCTTGATGGTCAGTTTGTTCAACTGACGATAATCTATGCACATCCGCATAGTTCCATCCTTCTTCTTCACAAAGAGAACCGGTGCTCCCCACGGAGACACACTGGGTCGAATGAACCACGATCCAACAACTCTTGGATTTGAGCCTTGAGCTCCACTAACTCCTTTGGTGCCATTCGGTAGGGAGCGATTGACACAGGAGCTGTTCCTGGTAGCAAATCTATTCCAAATTCCACTTCTCTATCTGGGGGTATTCCGGGCAACTCCTCCGGAAATACATCCTCAAAATCCCTTACTGTTCTAACTCCCTTGACACCTTCCTCTTCTCCTCTTAACGCACTCACGAAGGCTAAGAATGCCTTACATCCTTTCTTAACCATTTTCTCGGCCTTCAGTGCCGAAACTACGTTAGACAAGTAGTTCCTCCTTTCTCCGATCATCACTACTACCTCATCTTCCGGGGTTCTTAGTTCCATACGTTTAGCCGCACAATCCAACACGGCTCGATGCTCTACTAGCCAATCCATTCCAAGTATAAGTTCAAACTCTCCGAAGGGTAATTCCATTAAGTCAGCCCGAAAGTTCGCTCCCTGAATCTCTAGGGGTACATTCCGAAAGATCCTATCTATCCTCACCGTTTGGCCTAAAGGGCTTACTACAGTTATCTGCCTATCAGAATGTTCAGAGTCTAGGCCTAGTGTTTCAACCACACTACATGCAACATAGGAATGAGTTGAGCCCACATCAATAAGAGCAAAATAGGGTTTGTCATGAATGAAGAACGTACCGGTTATAACATCTGGCGCGTCTCCCTCTTCCCTCCGGCGAACCGCGTAAACCAAACCCGGTTGCCTTGCTTCGGCGTTAGCTGCACCTCGGCCCTGAGCTCCACGGCCTCTGCCACTACCTCTGTTGGCCGACCCACGACCTCTTTGAGGCTGCTGTCCGCCTCTACCAGCCTGGTTAGCATTCTGAGCTGCTGGTTGGCTCTCATCTAATAGCTTGGGGCAATCCTTAATCATATGGTCCTTGGACCCACACTTGAGACATCGTCCCGCCTTTTTCCAACACTCTCCCCCGTGCTTCCTTCCACAATGTTCACAAGGGCAAAATTGTCAGCCCGTACCAGCCCGTTGACTTTGTGGCCTGTCAACTCTAGGCCTCTTGTGGCCTTTTCCAAATGGCCCAAAACCTCTTTTGGGCTTATTTCTGTCCACAGCCTGCTTGGTGGCGTCCTTAATTCCCTCAGCCACTTTAGCCTTTTCCACCAAGGCAGAGAATTCCCGCTCCTGATGCGGTGCTATCAAAAGTCTCAAATCGTCCCTAAGTCCGTCCTCAAAACGAACACAGCGTTTATGCCCAGTCGCCACTACTCCTCGGGCATATCGGCTCAACCTCAAGAATTCCGCTTCATATTCGGTGACAGACTTACTTCCTTGTACCAACCCCAGAAAAGCCTTCATTTGCTCGTCTATATACCTGGTTCCCACATACTTCTTCTGAAATGCTTCCTTAGCATATTCCCAGGTCAGATCTTCCGCCGTGGCACCGTTCCGAACGGTTAACCACCATTGATACGCTTCATCGCGTAACAGTGCCGTCATCCCTTTCAACTTCTCCTCGGGGGTCAAGTCGAGCTCATCCATGATGCGCTCAGTTGCTTCCAACCAGTACTCAGCTGTACTGGGTGCCACTCCCGATACTCCTCTAAACATTTCAGCTCCATTAGCACGGAGCCGCTCAGGCACAGACTTACGATTTCCTGAATTATTTCCTGCACCAGCCACCAATTCCAAAACTCGCAGCACAGCCTGCGACACGGCATCTTCCCCTGTCTGAGCCTGCTGCTCAACATTGACAGCTGGGGGTGATGGTGGTGGTGGTATCTCATTGTCAGAACCTTGTCCCGATCTAACAGTCATCCTTCCTCTACCTCTTCCACGACGACCACGTCCTCTTGAGCTCATTATCGACGAGATCTGATTAAGGAATTTTATGTATTAGTATTCTTGTTTCACTTATTACCCGCGATGATATCTTATGAAGAAGAGTTTAAGAGTGGTTCTTTCGTATTCATAAATGCATACAGTCTTGCATTCATTCATTCATCCATCAACAAATATGAACTTTCGTTCATTCAAAGAAACGTTGTAATTCTTGTTGTTGTTTTCATTATTTTGCTTTTCCACTACCCAGGGGCATTTTTGTAATTTTATCCTACAGGGGTATTTTCGTAAATTTTCAAAAAAAAAAGTTCCCTGGTGATTTTGACGAAAGTATTTTGGTACTTCTAAAGTTCCGGGGAAATTTTGGAAGAATTTTGAAATCCAGGGGTATTTCGGTAATTTTTGATCTCAGGGGTATTTTGATAATTTTTCCAAAAATCAGGGTAAATTTGTAAAATTTATTAAGTTAGGGATATTTTCCAAGATTGTAAAACATTGAGGGTTCCTTTGAGAGTTACACTTTTCAAAGCAATGATATTGCAAAAATTTTAGAAATCAGGGTCGTTTTGGTAATTTTGTAAGTTAGGGGCAATTTTGTAATTTTCCAAAATCAAGATAGTTTGATATTTTACAAATTAGGGTTTTTTGAACATTTGATAAAGTAATGAAATTTTGTTAAAATTATGGGTGGTTTGGTCATTTTATAAACTAAGGGTATTTTTTTTTTTAATAATAGAAAAACGGCTAAGTCCCTTTCGGGTTTTATTCTTTGTGTTTAGCCTATGACCGAGCCCTCTTGGTCAGGGTGAACCAAAGCTACGCACCAGGCAGGATTCGAATGAAGAGGAGGTGAGTCACGCGGACTGCTTAAATACCAAGCTCTCACCGACCTTTCTAGACATGCGCACAGAGGTTGCCACACCACTGAGCCTTCTGAGTTAGGGCGAACCGAAGCTACGCACCAGGTAGGATACCTGCGAAGAGGAGGTGAGTCACTAGGACTGCTTAAATACCAGGCTCTTCCGGATCCAATCCTAGACATGCGTACAGGGGTTGCCACACCCTAGCTTAATAACTTAGTCATAGGTTTGTTAAGTTCATTAAGTCTTATGAGTTTCAAGTGTTTGAGTAGTCTAATCCTAGGGTTCAAGTTCCTATCACACTATTCTACGTTCCATGCCTTTTCTACCCTTTTACAATTCATAATTCACATAATCACACAGATGGTTAAAGGTACTTACCTGGTGGACTGCGGGTCGGAGACTTAGGTGCCATGCCATAAAACCTGCTTATTTCAAAAAAATTCATTTGGGCTCGAATTGAAAATGTTTTGGGCCTGAGCCCACAGGCCGAGAGTTTTAAAACTGGGCTCTGATACCAACTGAAACACCCCACACCCGGCCCACGAGCTTGAACCGGATCTGGTATGTTCCTTAAATAAATCGGTTTTCAATGTTCTAAATGACTTAGAGAAAATTTGCATAATTTTCTAAAATCTGGTTTTGGGTTGGGCTTAGGTTGGGAAACCCATTTAATTAATTTAAAAATCCAATTTTTATTAAGGTGACAAAATAATTTTTGGGTTTATTATTTTAAAAGAAATAAATTTACTTATCTTTAATCAAACATAATTTGTATCATATTCAAATAAAAATAAACAGGAATAAAGAAAATCCAACTGGGCCTTATGGCCTTATTACATCATTCAAACCCAAAATAAAGTACTAAATTTCATAAAGTCCAAATTCCAAATAATTTCTTCAAGCGATGCATGGCCACCTTTAGCTCCTGCCGACCGGTCCATTACTGCTCATCACCTGAAAAATAATTCCCCAACGGGGTGAGTCTACAGACTCAATGTGTACATAGTACTAATTTCCAACAAATCAGGCATACAAGTCATATCAATATCATGTTCATACAAAATGAAGGATGATGCAACCCAAACCCAAACCTATTTGTCCATCCGCTACGCACCACCCGTACCAACCTGTACACCGCGGGGACTACTAAGTCGACCCTCCATCCGCTACACACCATCGAAGGCAGTCGCTGCAGTCGACGTGCTCATCGCCCACTTATGTTGTGTCATTAGACACTGTATTCACTGGATGTAACCGAAGTTACCACTTTTCACTTTATGTGACCGTAGTCACCACTTTACGTTGGTGAGACCGTAGTCATCACCTTCACTTTCTTCCTCCACAAATATCCCGAATGCCCCAATTATTTCATAACATATTTCACATACTTAATTTTCATTCATGTTACTAATCACATGTTCAAAATATATCACATTCACAATCCTATCAAAAGTAGGAAACGTACCTGGGTACTCCTTACCACATTTGTGGTGCTTAGCCACATTCACATACTGTTACATATTTATATATTTAATGATTGCCATGCAATTTATTGAAAGTTAGTAAGAGTACACACCTTTTTCGCTTAATAGTTTCCGTGAATTCCCGTAGAGCGATCTACCGATCTAGATCTTTCACTCCTATATTCGGCCATTAATTAAAACATATAAATAAACCTATTTGGTCTTAAAACCAAATCCTACTAGAAGTAGAATTACTTACCTAGTTGCCGAATTGATTTAATCAAGTTCCAACAGTTGCTAGAATTCCTCTTCCTTGAAATCGGCTAATACTAGGTATGTAACCATGTCAGTTTTCGGTTTTTGAAATAATGGAAAACACTTAAACAAATTATGCCTTGGCCGAATATCCCTTACCTTATAATGGGATTCCAAATCTGAAGAGGATTCCTTTATAAGCCTGTTGAAATCCTATAACTTCGTGTTAGATTAGATCTAACTTTGAAAACGTGAATCATAATCTTTAACCACATATTTATATTTATAATCCTTACCTTAGATCCTTAGATTTCCCGAAAAATCCCCTTTTGATGTTGTGGATGATTGCCCTCTTTCTTAGAATCCACAAAGATTCAGCTTAACAGTAGAACGGAGAAGAAAATAGAAGAAAAAGAGAGGGATTTTTGCTTAATGAAAATTCGGCAGAGAGGGGTTTTGCCTAGGGAGAATTTCGGCAGAGAGGAAGAGGGAGCAAATGTTGATGAGTAGCCCTCCTGTCCTCCTTTTATAGCCAAAGTTATCAGCCTAGGAGTCCTTTACTTGGCCACCACTCCTCTTTTTGATAATATTATCTCTTTTATTTAAAAGATAAAAGCCTTTAATCCATCAATTATCTCCTCAATTATCTCATTAGAAAATAATCCTTTATTTATCTCTTATTATTCACATATTTATGTGAATAAAACTCCTTTATTTATCTCTTATTATTCACATAGTTATGTGAATAAAACTCCTTTATTTATCTCTTATTATTCACATATTTATGTGAATAAAACTCCTTTATTTCTCTCTTATTATTCACATATTTATGTGAATAAAACTCCTTTATTTATCTCTTATTATTCACATATTTATGTGAATAAAACTCCTTTATTTATCTCTTATATATCCAAGTTTCCCAAAATGTTCAAGTTTCCATTTTTGGATCATTTCCAAAAATGTTTAGGTTTCCAAAAATGTCTAAGTTTCCAAAAATGTCCATTTCCATCTCCATTTTCATTTCCATTTTCATTTTCATGTCCATTTTCATTCATTTCTAGGTTTCCAAAAGTATCAAAAATTTATTCGTAATACTTAAGACTTGTCATTTCATACAATTGATCTGGAAAATGCATAGGCCCTTCCTAGGATGTTACATCCTCCCTTCATATTTATACTGCATTCTAAAAAAAATTCATATTTATAAACATTTAATTGTTATTCAGGGATTTCGATTATTTGATTATTGTTTTCAATGGACTGTTTTGTTAACTTAAAAATTAATTAATTATTTTACAAGTATTTTTTTGTAATTTTTTTTAAGAAAATACTTAGTAAAATTTGTTAATGGAAAAGCTAAAAACTTAAGCAGCCATCAAAATACCTATCACCCTTAAATTAGCTCCATACCTAATACTAGCGTTTGATTCGGTTTTATAAAATTTGATTTTTTTTTCAGTTGTTACTAAAATACATTTAATTCAAGTTAAAAAATTATAATATATACAATCGAATCGAATCGAATCGAATTTTATTTTATTTTTTATTTAATTTAATATCAATTTTTAATTCATAGTAATCAGGTGGGAGCTGCTCTATACTATCATATACTACACCCAACAAAACGAGGTGGTATAAATCGACGGGCAAAGTTTGATGTAGTAATATAATTATAATTAGATTTGCAAAAAATATATTTGAGTTGTTTTGTTTCTTGTTTTTTATAATATAAGAAAATGTTAACAAAATATAAAAAAAAAAAAAAGAGAAATTGTTTTGTAAAAAAAAATCAAATATAGTGTAGCATGTTATCTCATGTTGTTAGTTAAAAGAGGAAGGAATCCCACATTATTTAGGAACAAGCTGCAAAACTATTCATGAGTCTATATATACACATATCTCATATCCCACTTTGCTCAAGAAAACAAGGGAAATGAGACTTTGGGTCTATATAAAGATTTTCTTTGTAAGTTATATTTCCTTATCAATTGATGACACCTTAAAAAAAATGGTGTTGTCACTTTGAGCCTTTATAAAGGTTTATTCTCATAATTTTTAAAAAATTCGAGAATAGTTTTTTTTTTTAAAATACGGGCTAAAGCACGTCCCTAGGGGAGCGCTTTGCTAGCATTTTCCCTCAAAAAGCGCTGACGTGGACGCGTTTTGGGGGAAACAGTCCTTTTCCGTAAATATTTTTAAAACTGGCCCTTTTTCGTTATTAAATAAATTTTTTGGTATTATTGGGATTTTTGCCCCTCCTTGAACTCGACACCTAAATACAAACTCTTATGATAATTTGATCTCCCTTGAAATATCGAAGTACCCTTAAAAGAAAACATATTCCTAAAAATAACTTTTTATTTCACATGTTTTAATAAATAATATAAAAAATTACTATCATATCTCGGCAAAGATTCTTTATTTCTTTCTTTAAAATAATTTTATCAGTGTCATTATTTTAAACATTTTTTATTTACATCAAACCAAACATTAAACACAATAACATTAAACAATTAATTTTTTTAAAAATACTTTCTCACAACATTTTCAAAAAGTAATGAGAAATTAACATTAAATAATCGTGACCGCAGTTCATAGTTGCAGCGGATTTGGAGTCGAGGGAAAAGAAAGAGAGAAACATAAATAAAATTTGCTAGACTTTATTTTTATTGTTTATTTTTGGGGAGGTTAAGATTTTGGTAAAAGGGGATTTGCACAAGGATATATAGAGATGATGACCTTAACCGATGGGCTTTTCAAGAAAAAAATTAATTAAAAATATAGAGATTAATCATATAATTTATTCTAAAATTAAATTTTGATTGTTGAAGTTAATGTCTCACATCAATTTGTTTTTTTATATCTTTAATTGGAGTTAACGATTTAATGTTCATAATGTAATAAATTAATAATTTTAATGATCATATTAAAATAATTAAAAAATTGGTGACCAAAATATAATCTTACGTAATTAATTTTATAATTTACTCTAAAATATATTATTTAAAATGAATTTTATATTATTTAAACTAAATTTTATAATTCAAACCATATAAAAAATTATTATTTTATAATATAATGACATAATCTAGGAGGCCTAATTTGACCAAAAATTTTAAATTCTTGCAAAAAAAAAAAAAAGTCAAATCCAAATCTTACCAAACCTCCAACAAATCTAATTAAAAAGTATACGAGATTAAAGACAAATAAAAAAGAGATAAATGAAGTAAATAAAATAGCTGATTGAATCTTAATTCAATTGGTATTGTTGTTAGTATAAGAAATTATAGATTCAAGTGTGTTAAATTGTATTATTCTCTTATTTAACGGTAGAGTGTTATAAATAATTTTAAGTTTTATATTTAAAAAATAAATCAAATAATAGCAAGTCATTATCATAAATAACAATAAATACAGCTTACTTCAAGCCAAAAAAAACATGCCCCAATACATTTTATTTTGTTTTTTAAGAAATTACATAATTACACGTCTAATTATTTTGAAGCAGACGTGGTGTTACGGACCGAGACTTTAGCTCCAGCAATTTTAATCGACAAATAATGTTACGGGCTGACATTTTAGTTTCATCAACATGCAAGTTTAATCGAAAGATTGTGTCACGGGCTGAGAGACTTTACCGTCATCGTGTAATCGGAGGTAGATTACGAATAAAGCCTAAAACAGCTTTAACACTGTTAACTGCAGCAAGTCCCCCAAATTTGCTAACAACATTGTCTCCTTCTTGGTTTCCTGCTAAATCTGATAGCCCTCTTATCACTATCACTGGGTACCCATTTGACAAGCTTGTCTGCATGCACATCCCACCATTATATATCAAATATAAAAACAAGACAATGTTGTTTCTTATTAATTGGAGTTTAAAGTTGGATTTGTTATGCACTAATATGATGGTAAAATTTTAGTTTTTTTTTTTAAATATTTTTATAACGTGATTAGTAGGTCCAAAAACATCATTTAGAATAGTTTTTACACCGTTTACAACCACACGTCTCTTAAAATAGTCTTAGAATTCGATTAATATGTAAATTTATTATTATTTTTGGACAATTTTATTATAGGTTTTGATCATGTCTGTTTTTTTTTTTTACACAATGCTTAGAACTGTTCATATCCTCTCCCCAATCCATAAATAGGAGGATAATGCGTTTCAGTGCACTCAAACTCATGTTCTCCTGCATCGGCAACAATGTTCATGCCAATCGAGTTAAGACTCAATCGACATATGTAAATTTATTATTGATTAAACATGACTCGTTGAATTTTCACCCGTTTTGATTGATCGTGTTATTAAATAATAGAAAAAAAAGCATATTCGATAATTAATGATTAATAATTAATTGTGTTATTAATTCAGATTAAACTTCTATGTCTAAATGTAAATTAAATAATTTAAAAATATTTTTATTTAATAATTAATTTTGTTATCAGTTCAGATTAGACCTGCTATGTCCAAATTTAAATTAAACAATTTTAAAAACATTTTTATTTTAACTCTCAATTATAAAAATATATTAATATAAAATTATATATGTTTGTGAGGGTTGGGCCAGACTAAGCTTCAGCTAGGCTTAAATCTTTTTTCTGATAGTGTAATCTAATCCAGACCATAAATACCTCGAATTTTTAAACCTAATAGAATCATTATCAAAATGGAGACCAAATTATGTGAAATTGCATTTATGGCTTAAATCTTAAAATTCAGCATAATTGAGAGGACTAAAACCAAAATTAGACCAAAAGGAAAAGATAAAAGCAAGCAAAAAGTGTTTTACCATGGCTACTCCTGCGCTCTCCATATCAGCCGAAGAAACCCCAAATTTTTGGAAAAGGAAGTCCCTGTAAGCTGCATTATCCAGAAAAATGTTGGATGTTGAAGCCCTTAGTCCCACCACTAGCTTGGGTTTTTCAGTTAGGCACAAGCTTGAATTCACACACTGCTCTAGTTTCATACCCTGATGCAATTAACCCATCGCAATGAGTTGCAGATATCGAACAGTAACACAAAAGATAACCAAAAATAAATCTATCTAACCGCCAAATTGGAAGCAAGCTGAAGCCATTGTAGACTTATATTTGCCCAAAGCAGTGATTCAGCAACGTTTGGTTCCCCTGCCACTGAATAGTATTCCTCTTCCATGTACCCAATATGACCTAATAGATTGGTTCCATTCCCTTTTGGGACATTGTAGTCTCCAATTTCCAGCTGAGCAACATCAGCAGAATCCAGGGTTCCATTTATGTTCTATTCATAACAGAACAACCCCACAATTAGCCTAAAATCGTCTCCGAGAAACTCGAAAAAGAGATCGAAATCCATATATATATATATATATATATATATGGTGATGGTGATACTTACAAGCCATTCCCAAAGTCCAGTATGAGCAATTTGGTTTGGGATGGTAACATCTCCAATGGACATGGAGTTATTTGTATTGCCAGCAATGCCGAAATGGATAATCCCTTTTATATCAAATAGGTCAACCATTTGTTGTGTGGCTGCAACTGCATTAGTCTGGTTTTGAGTCAACAGTGTCAGAAACTGCCATTGATGAACCGAAAAACAAAGATCTCAATGCTATAAAAAAAAACAATGTACCATTCCCTCCCCACATCGAACATACACGACTTTTCTCCCACGAACCACTCCAAACCGAAATCTTCTTCCTGCAAATAGCCAGAAAATCCAGATTAACCAATACGTCGAAATGCAGTATTCGGTAATCATATTGGACTCGTTAGACCCGAAACTCGAGAAAGATGAAACTTGACATACCTGAGAGATCGATGAAAGGGAACTTGGGATCAGGTTTGAAAGAACCTGAAGCGAAAAATGCATCTTCCTCAGTGGCAAACACTGTGATGATGCCAATGTATGGGCCTTTTCGGTTCACTTTTTTGATTTGGTTCAAGGATCTGATTCTATTTCTGGATATGGCTGAAGCAAAAGCAAGTAAAGAGAAGGTCAACAGCAGTACCAAACATGGTTTAAGTTGTGTTGCAGCCATGGGTTTTAATTAAACAAGCAGCTTAATGAAGATACTTTGTTTAATTTTCCAGTATCTTAATGGGATGCCACATATCGCTACTGATGACTTCATTTTAAATGGAGAAGATGATTGGTGCCGACTTGTCAGTTTGTTTGGTTGTTGAATAAAAGAAAGTGTCGCATGTGCTAAGGATGGAGCGCTATATTCTTATTTATTTATTAGATAAATTATTAAAATAGTCACTTTTATATGTCTTAGGTTATATTTTACTCACTTATGCTTGAAATGTTACATTTTAGGCACTTCCGTTATCGTTTTATTATAAAATGGTTACCTTACTATTAAGATCTTTTACCTTCCAACGGCAGTCTAACGTGATAGTTAAAATGGGCTTTAAATGCTAATGTGGATGTCCAACCAAGAAAATTAATTAATTTTTTAATTAAATAAATTTAATTTATTGATTTTTCTAAATTAATTAACGAAAATTTTTATTTTGGTATCCCGAAATAATCAAAACCAATGAATTAGATTAATCATTGAATTGGAAAAAAAAAAAAAGAACCATTGGTCTCTTTTTTCTTTTAGTTTTCGTTTCCATTTTGATTAAAAAAGCCATTTATTTTCATAGTCATCTTTATTGAATCGAAACAATAGAAATCAAATTGCGTACTCCATATATTGATTGGATTTTTTATTCAAAATGGAAGAACAAATGATTGATTTAATGGTGAATCCAGGCATGGATTACAATAAGTATTGGGCTTTTTTTGTTCTTTACTTGGGCTTTGGGTTCAAATATTTTTTGCAAAAAGGTGGCTTATCGTGTCATGTTTTTTTTATATATGTCATAGACAAAAAGGGCACGCTTCGTCTTTGTTTATTTGTGTATTGTGGGCAACCACAATACCGACCAGGAATAGAGGTTGGTGCATTTTCTTCTTCTTCTTTGTCATTCTACTCTTCTCTTCTCTTCTATGATGGTAGCAAAAATAAAAATAAAAAAATTCAACTATTGCTTCTTTTTAAACAGAGAAAATTGGGTTTTAAGGTAAAATTTTGTATTCTATTTTCATAAAAAAATTTTAACTTTTCTCATCCCAGCTAGATTTTCATGTTGGCATTTAAAATTCATTTTAACGGTCACGTTAGACTGCTGTTTGGGAGGTAACAAATCTTAACAGCAAAGTGACTATTTCATAACAAAATGATAACGTAAGTGACTAAAACGTAATATTTTAAACATAAATGACTAAAGTGTAATATGAGGCAAATAAAAGTGACTATTTATTAATTTACCCTTATTAATATTTGTTATTTTAAATTTCCCTACTAGATAATGTGACCAAATTCGCACCTATTTTCAATTTTACTGATGGCTCAAACAACAATTAATTAATTAATTAATTAAAGTTTGTAGAAATTAAAAAATAAAGTAAAAAAAAAGGTTAATTTACTATTTGCGCCCAAAATATACTTGTCGCTTATTTTTAAAAAAATAATAATTTATATGATCACAATTCTATAAAGTAAATGATAATAAATTATTCTTATAAGTAATTAAAGGTGAAAGTTTATCTAACAAATAAAAGTTTATATGTAATTCAAAATAAATTTCATTCAAACGACAAGTAATCTCAACACTGTACTTTTAACTTTTTTTTTTTTAACAATCAAACTCCTAATTCTTCAAATTAAAATGAATCAATTAATGTCGATCAAGTTTTAGCTCAATTGACATGGGTATTGTTGCCAATACATGAGGACGTGAGTTCGAATGCGCTAAAACCCATTATTTTCATTTTATGAGTTAGAAAGGACTATATATAATTCTAGGTATTGTGTAAAAAAAAACTCCACATACATAATCCATAGTCGTACTATACAAAATTTTAAGTCCGCAATTGAACAATCACCATGGCCTATAACTTCTTTGGTTCGTCGATGTCGCTATACATAATTAATCAAACTTGAAAGTAACTAAATTTAAAATAATTAAATTCAAAATGAACTCAAATTTCAAATGAAAAAGGTTAGATTGAAGAAAATAATGACAATTGTATATTCATCTATATGGGAATTTATGGCAATGACAACTCCAGTTCTGATTTAAAAGTGATTGAAAAATAAACATAAACAACCTGTAAAGTTTACAATTTTAATTTAATTCTTGAGTATTGACAAGCCTTGAAAAAACTAATTTCATATACTATACTTAAAAAAGAAAAAAACTATTTTTTTTCATAATTTTTGGAAATTTTTCATAATGTTTGTAATTTTTTCTTTTTAATTTTTCATCGTGAAAAAAATAAAATTTTAGAAAAATAGAAAAATATTTTAAAGTGATTAAACGGTATTATAGATATTTATATATTCATATTATTTCATGTTTCTTTCTTCTTTATTTTAATGATTTTTTCTTTTCCTTTTTGAACTTTCTCTATGTTTTTTAAATTCTGGAAAAGTTTTATAGTTTTTCTTTAACTTAAAATTTTTTTTTGTTATTTTCTGATTTTTTGCATTTATTTTGAGAAAAAAAACATAAAATTGGGTGACGACTAGAATAACGTGTTTGACATTTGAAAACTTCAAGTACTAAACTGAAAAAGAAAATTCTTTAGATACCAAAGTGATAATTGGGTATAGCTTTAAGCCCTTTAAAAAAAAAATTATAAAACCTAGTGTTGAACAGGACCAATATATCAATCTATTCTTGTTTGGATAGTAAAAGTTTTTACATATTTTTTTGGGTAATTGTGATTTTCTTTATAAATAAATAAAAAGTCTGGATGGACGTGAAATGAGTGTTGACTCTCACCCTCCAATATTCAATATTTGATACCAAACAGCAAAAGAAAAAGATCACAATATCTGATAATTTAATCAACCAAATCAACGCATTGTAATAAACGTCAATAAAATGAGGGGAAACACCTCAATCTTTTTATATTCCAACCATGTGAAAATAATGCCTATTTTATCGAAAAAATTAATTATTTATAAGAATGATTCAATTTAAAAAATAATTATCTAAATTACTTAAAATAATCCACATAAAATATATTAAAAAATAATTTTTTGGGTTATATGATCGCAGAATGTCTGATATTATTGTATTTTTTTTTACGAACCGTATCATACTAATATTTATTTTATACTAATATTTAAAAAATTTAAGTTAAGGACATTATATCGCCAATACCACTTTTAGGGAATAAATTTTTTTTTTCTGAGTTTTGGCCATTTACCGACACCAATTTTTTTATTTGATTAAAAAAGTTATAGCTGGCACCACTGTGATTTTTTCTTTTTAATACACCAAATCAACACATTGAATAAACGAAAATAAAATGAGGGGAAAGAGCTCAATCTTTTTTATATTAATATGCTGAACCATGTGAAAATAATATGCTAAATTTGGCTACAATAATATAAGGCAAAAGCATCTAACCAATTATTGATCATCAAATAAAGAGCAGTCCCAATGTAAATGTTAATGTTAAAGGGCAAACTATTAAAATAATTATTTTTAATTCTCTCAAATTACATTTATCACTTATATTTAAAATATTACGTTTTAGTCACGTTATTGCTTATATTTGAAATGTTACATTTTAGTAACGTTATTGTGTTGTAACATTTTAATTACTAAACATCAATTGCCATTAACAGTGTAACAGTAAGTAAGCTAACATTGCATGTTAAATCATCATTTCAAACGAAAATTTTAGATTAAATTATACAATTGATCCTTTTTTTTCGCTTTGAGTGATTTAAATTTTTTTCTTTCACATTAAAAAAGATGGAGAATAGAGCAAAATAGAGGAAGAAGATCTGTAGCATATAATCTTCCTATTTATGGATTAAAAAAAAAATTTATTTATAGTTCTAAACATTGTGTTAAAAAGAACAAATATTATCAAAATCTATAATAAAATTATTCAAAAAAAAAATCTTTCAAAAGATAACAACTTGAATTTGAAATTGAAATGATCCATAAAATAGATGCCCCAAACCCAATAACCCAAATCCGCAACACTCCAAAACAACAATTACCCGAAATTAAAATATATTTAAGTTACTGACTTAAAACTATTTGTGCAATTAAAGATTAAAAATGAACAAAGTAATTCTAAAAATCGCTCCAAATATAAGAAAAGAATATCATGTATTTTGTTCTCCAAGAAATTAAAATTTTGGTTTTAAAAGCAAATGGAGCCTCATCCCAGCAAAGCTGACAGGTTGAAGTCAAGTTCGGCTCAAAGCTTTGTCTTCTCAAGTAAAAACATAAATAATATATATATATATATATATATATAGCAAACTTCATTTTTCTTAAACCTTACAACGCAGCCAAGCATTACTGCATTAGGCTCAATTCTCAGAGATATCAAAAGTTTAGGAAGAAATAATCTGTATATGTGCAAAACATGATAAGATGATGGCAAGCAAAAGACCCTCACTCAAACTCAGAGAAAATTAAAGTGGAACTCTTGGCATTAATCTAAGACACGGCAGATGATCATCACCTACTATGCTAAATAATCACATGCCAACTGATATTTAGAGAACAAACCAGCAAATGTTCAGGACTGAACATATCGCACATTGACCATATCACAAGCGCATCACCAATTCCTGCATTCCCACCATCAAACGTCAAAGTATGCCCACAAGTACATTATATCTCCTTTGCCTATTTGTATTGTTTCTTCAAAAACTTCTTTCAGCTATTGATAAAAATGAAACCTATTTAAAAGAGAAACTTAGCAGTCAAAAATTACAAACTCTAAAGTCGATACTATTATACTTTTAGAGACCATAACAAAAGCAAAAACAGATCTTCTTAGTCATGGGACATGTTCTTTTCTCATTTAAACACAAATAATGTGCAGCGAGCGTTGAAGGTAAAACAGAGTAAGCAATTTCACCTTCAAACCATCCCCAAACACCCCCAAATCACCAATTTCCAATACAAAAACTTTTTAACAGGATAAAGTAAACCATTTGCTCCCTTTCACAGTACTCGGTTAATCTCTCATACCTTCCAAGTTCCATCACAGATCAATAAGAAATTTCAAGACAAGAAATTGGCTACTAAGACTCCAGCTAACAGTGTCAATCATTGAACATCATACCATACACCAAATTAAGAATACCTTCCTAGTTCCTACCAGTGCCATGCTGCGCCATGATTAAAAACCAAACCAAGGTTTTTTATGGCGTCAGTATTGCATTTAGCAACAGTTTCTTTCGCCAAATTTCCCTCCTCTAACTAAACCAGCTTGATAAGTGCAGTTCCAATCTAGTACTTCGAAAACTTACTCAGAACCTTCCTTATGTAGATTGGCTGCTTCTAAGAATCCTGTGAAGTTAGACTATAATATCTAGCAAGTTGACTTAGCTATCTTGTGTGGCATCCATACACACATTCAGTGATGTATCATATAAATTAGATCATTGAAAAAATTATATATTACCATTAATTGATCTGAGGGGACATCTGCATTAGCTATAGCAGATCCCTGCTTCTTCCTACTTGATGTAGAGCAAATTAAATGATCTTAAGATAAGCATTCAAGAAAAAGAGCAATGAAAATCCCAGTCAAAACCATTCAAATCTCAAATTTCAATAATCTAAGTCTCGAGTATTTCTCAAAGTATCAGAGCAATTATTTTTAAAGCCAGTTAAAACAACATAGGCATTCAAAAGACACGTCTTATAACCCTAACAAAAACCTGAAAGCCACCAAATATAGGTCTAATTTCCAATTACTTAGAGCACCACAAGACTCCTCTTTTTGGGGTCAATGCGTTCAATGGTGAATCGATCTTTATCTGAATCCCTGCCCATTTTTCTCCCAAAACGACTGTACGGAAGAAAAGCAACGTAGCCTGCTATGGCTACTGAATAACCACCTCTCACTTTATCAATAAAAAAGCCCTTGACCTTCGAATTGTTTCGCCAATGCTTATTCAATTCTTGCCAAACTAGGGTTTGCCTGAACCTCCGTGGATTAAGAAGAGTCGGCTCGCCGGCGACCACGTCCAGTGATCTCGATCCCAACAAATCGTTAAACCTAACGGCAGCTCGCTCTTTGGCGATCGATTCACCGCTCACTAAATCGACGAAGAATCTCTCCAAAAACCGCTTTCTCACCAGTGATTCACCGCCGCCCACTCCTTTATCGAAGAATCCCACCTTATCCTCAAATCGATTGATTGCCGTTCCGGTTAATGTGGTCTCGTCTTGCGTACAAATCCTAGGGCTCCCAATCCCTGCATCAACCAACAACGTTTGTTCCCTTAAGCGTAAAACTTCAGCTTTAATGGCTTGTCCACTACATAACAACATGCTGGAATTAGATTTTGGAAACAAGCGACTCATATACGTGCTCATCTTTGAGGGTTCTTTTCTTTCCTGTTCTTCTTTTTTGAATTTCCAAGGCTTGGCGTTGTTCGCTAGGGCTAAGGCGTGGAACCTCTTATTGGAGTAACATCTAGTTTTAAGGGTTAATTGCTTTATACGTCCCCAAAATTATGGTTTTGATTCTAATTTAGTCTTCAAACTTTAAAACATTTTAATTAAGTCTTTAAAGTATTACCGAGGTTTTCAAAATCAAACCGGTGGTCAAACTGGTTAGACCACTAATTTCCGGTTCGACTGATTCATCTGATTTGATTAAATAATTCATTAAAAATAAAAAATAGTGAAAATTGATTCAATCAATACATTTGGGTGAAAAATCCCCAAATCCCCTAGTTCGTTCTATTCAATTTTACCTTCTGGGAAATTTGGTTATGCCGAAATACTCTGGTCTTCAATCAGAGTAGACCCTTAGAGTGTTTTGTTCGAAGGGTGCTATGAAATGCTTACGAATTTGTTGCTCTCTCTTCCCCTATGAAAAGCAAAGGTTTTTTCAACTTTGTCCTAGTCTCCTGGAAACTTCCACGTAATGGATGGTTTAAACTCGATAATCCGAGTAAAGCGGGTAGGGTCACAATGGTTCTTCCTTTGCTCTAATGTTGTTTACATCGTTTGCTTCTAGATGATGCGCAGAGGATAGTTATTTTATAAAACAGTAGGTTCCCTTTTCGACAACGAAGTAAGTTAGATATTGCAATTATGTAGCCACTGGTAATGAATATCCAGAACATGTTTTCTTCCATCAACTCATCAAGGTTCCTGCTTGGCTTGAGAAGCAATAAATATCGAAATTCAAGACATAAAAGAGCAACAAACCTGGTCAATTGTGCTACTACCAGAGGGTAAGCATCCCATTGGCTGCAAATGGATCTATAAAACCAAGACACATGCTAATGGCAATGCTAGAAGGTTTAGTGACAGGAGGAAAGTGTAGACAATATGGTAACATTCTCCCATGGCAAACATGATATCTTTTAAGGTATTCTTAGCATTATTGGCAGCAATTCATGATTGGCACCTCACCCAATTGGACCTTAAAATGCATTCCTTAAAGGATCACTGGATGAAGAAGTCTATATGGATTTACCTCAAGGCAACAAAGAATGGCTTGTCATTACCATAGTGGTTCAATACCTTTCATAATGTTGTTATATACGGTTTTCAACAATCTATCTTTGAACCTACTTTGTTTACAAATGGCACTGGTCATGACTTTGTGGCACTACTCTTGTTTGTCGACAATATAATGCTTGCTTGCATGGATCTCAATTTGCTTGCAAATGTCTTGCATTCCCACAAACACTTCAATTTAAAGCATATTGTCCTTTGAAACCATCTTTCCTTGATGCAATAAATTTTTTTTTAATAATCTCATTATAAGTTTGAATCATATATGTTATTTTTGACACAATAGTTAGAACTACTCATCGTCTCTCCCTAACTCATAAATAGAAGGATAATGCGATTCAGCGTATTCGAATCCACGCCCTCCTGCATTGACAACAATATCTATGTTAATCAAGCTAAAACACAATCTGTAAATAAAACATTTTATTTAAGCTAAAGAAAATAGGGAACAACGACTGCCCCAGCTTTCCCTTAAAAATTCTCATTTTTATTTATCCAAATTTAGCGAAAAGTTAGGGAAATATTTTTTTTAAGTAAAATACCAATTGGGCCATCATCTTTTATAAATTATTTTGGAATAAAACAATATTTATTCCTTTAACTTCGTAACTTTCTCTTAGTCTCTAAATATTTTTATTCATGGTAATCTTAAAATTTGACAATATTTTTCAGTTTTAGTTCATGTTGTGCCACATTATCACTTAAAATATTATAATTTTTATTAAAAAATTTAGGTGATGACATGACACAATCTCATAATGTCACATCGTCTCAATGACCAAATTTAAGGGTAAGCGTTCGACCGAATCAAGTAAAAGAATTTTGAGCTGATGAGATTTATTTTACCATCCTAACTCAATTTGAACTTTTTTCGAATCGAGTCAAGTAAAATAAAATTCGAGTCGAATCAAATCGAGTGAAATTGTTCGAGTTAAATTAAAAAATTAAATATGTCAAATTGAAGTCTTGTTACACTGTAAGTCATTCCATGTTGGAACACATAAATTTGAAACTATATATATTTGAAATCTTTTTCAAAGAAAAAAAAATAGATACTTTAGGTCCCAAAATTATTATTTTAGAAAATTTTTAAAATTTTAACTTTTTTTTATATATTCTTTAGATTTTTTTAAAAATTTTATTATAATTCTTAAAAATATAAATTTTAGAAGTTTTATAAATATTTTTAATTTTACAAATTATTTTAAATTTTTGAAAATTATTTTATTATTTTTATTGAAAGAGAACAATTTAATTTTTTTCTAATTCTGGCTTGCTGACTTATTCACCATGGAATCAATTATTATTAAACATATAATTCAGAGGTGCCTTGGCCTCTGAAAAGAAGAAAAATATCCAAATTAGTTCCTCTTAAATAATTGAAAATTTAAATTAATATATAATAAAATTGTACGCCGGCTCCATCTAAAAATGAATTTTTTTGTTTAATCCCTTTAAAAATGATAAAATCATAAATTAATAAATGATAAAACTATATTTTAATTCTAAAAGAGAATTCACACATTTATACATAATAAGACTTGAACTTGAGATCTCAAATTTCTGGTAACCAAAGCCTAACTAACTAAATTACTATAAACATTAAATTGAATAATTATTAACTCTAACTAACTAACTAACCAGAATAAATTTGAAAAAGAACTCACATATTTACATAGAATGAGACTTAGAACATGAGATATCAAACTTCCACCGCGAAGACCTATAATTAATTATTTTTGTTTGTATGTTTAAACATCTCAATTAATATTTTTATTTTAATGAGAATTCTTCTAATAAAGAAATGTTTACTCAAAATTTTAATATTAGGCCGATTGAGTATTAACTCGAATGGCATCGAAATTGTTGTCAATACAAAAGGACGTAGGTTCAAGTGCGCTAAAATATATTATCCTCCTATTTAAAAGTTAGGGAGGGGTGAAGGATAATTTTAGATATTATATCAAAAATAATAAATATAATTAATATTAGGCATAAATTATTTTCCTTCAACAAATTTTGAGATTCCTTAAACTACTTGATGGTGGTTGATTGGGAAATAGACAAATGAGTAAGTTGATTTTATTTGCTTTGTTTCTACTTATTGATGGTGGGTTTTAATCATTGTCAATGCTGCTGTAGCAAAATTTTACTTCCTTTAGAATTTAGATAAACAAAGATTTACTTATTAAAATATATATATAGGAAGGTGAGTCTTCCCTTTTCACTTACCTAATGAAACATGTAATAAATTTAATTTTAAAAATAATAATTATATTTTTATCACTAATTAATTCTATCCTTTATAATCTAAAAATAATATTTTTCCCAAGCCATTGTCCAAAATACTTAATTTTCACAATGTTTCATTTAATCAACTCATTCTCTTAATAACATGTATTGTTTTTTCTTCATTCTTTATAATGAAGAGAGTATCCCCATGTGGGGTTATTGGTTTATTAGATTAAGTCCACCATATCCTTCTAGTGTCACACTCACTAATAACCTAAGGCATGGCCAAAATAAAAGTAGTGTAAATATTTACTTTTGGGAAAGCTTTGAATCTTTGAATATGTTTAAATGTATTGAAAATATTTATAGGTTCACACTTAAAATAGTTTGTGATTCGAGAATAGTAGAAAATGTCGTTCAATAGAAAGTTAGGATTGATTTAGTCGTCTCGTATAAAATACATGTATATTTCGATTAAAGTTTATTGTTATAAATATCAAACAGCTCGATTTAAAAAAAAAATTACCTTTCAACAAAGGAATGATTTAGTCATTAGATAGATTTATTCTTATATTACTGTGACAACGAGCCACCAAAGAATACCCCTAATATTGCTACATTTTAAGAACATGTCATTTTGATCTTAATAAAGAGGCATTCATTACGATATGGTTGAAATTTTGAAGCTCAAAAAATTTAAATATATGCCATTATAGAATGTAGAGGATGAGGATGAATGTTTTAGGTTTTCTATGAAAACCTACCAAATTCAACACGCTATTTATAAGTTTTAGAATTAGAGTTATGTTAGGGTTTTCTTTAAATTCCAGTTTTCCTTTCAAATAATCAGTTAAATATTATTATCAATTTTTTAAAATTTATGTAATGAATTCGACATCTATAGTGTCGAATTTCATTAAAATATTATTTGCATCCCATAAAAAATTAAATTTTAAAATTTTAATATTTCACATGAGTTTCTAAGATGCTTTAATCATTTCAAAATAATTATCCTAATTCCAAGGGACACGAAAAACTTGGTTACTCAATTAACAACATTAAACTTGATATTTATGGGTATCGAAATAACGTTGAAAAAAAACATTTTAAGAAAGAGCTTTTCCTTAAACCTATTTTGATAAATAAATAAAAAATTAAATTTCGAAATACAAAAACTATTGTTTGTGTATTTAATAATTGAACATAAAATTATATCACATCAATAATGGTGTTAATAGTAGATGTGTTTATAGATTGATTTGGGCCATTTTTATGCTTGGTGTTAATGACATGTATACTTAGTTCAAGCTCAGCTCAAAATATAAGTCTTAAATTTTATCCAAATTTACTTATATTTTTTAATAGCTAACTCAAACCCGTTTAGATGGGCCATTTTTTTAAAATATAATTAAGTATACATACCTTTACTACCATTATTTTGTATTATTTTTTTTGAAAGAATTTAACATATTGTTAATATTTATATTATAGCATATTATATTTAGGAAAAATATTTTGTATAAGTAGGATCAAAAGGATTGACAAGTGTTTAATATGTGTATAGTAAAATATTAAAAAAACAAACATTTAAAAAATAAGAGACACGTAAACTTTTTAAGACTACTTGTAGGATAAAAAAAAAACTACTAGTGTACCAAATATTAACCATTATATTTAATTTTCATAAGATATAAATCGCATAATATATAAAATAAAAGATAACATATAATAAACTTAAAACAGTAGCAATTAAATTGTCAGATTTTCAGGTCTAATGTTTTGTCTAAACCTTCCTAAATTTCAAGAGGATATTCTTGCTTGTCAATAGTTTATAAAAGGCTAAATTATGTTTTTAGTCCCTATATGCAAAAGTTATGGATTTAGTTTTTATACTTTAATTTGGTCAATTTTAGTCATTGTACTTTATGATTTTAGTCCCTGTACTTTTAAAATTTTGAAAATTTAATCTTGACCCAAATAGTAGCAATTAAATCCTTTTGATTAAATTCGATTAATAATCTTATATTGTACATACAATTGCAGATTTAGTCCATGTTTTCCAACTCGATCATTATAAGTCCCTACAGTTTTTGAATTTTGAAATTTCAATCTTGACACAAATAGCAATCGTTAATCCATTAACTAAAATTTTTAATGACTAATATGTGAAAATAACAAGTTGACATAACATTACACATGTGATAACTTGTTTTCCGTATCAGATTTTGAAAATAGCATAACTTAACTTAATGAATTTAATAATTATCATTTGACAAGGACTGAAAATTTAAAAATTGAAAAGTACAATGACTAAACCAATAATTTTTGTAAAGTACAAGGATTAATAACAAAATTTAAACCTTTATGAAAATTATGTCAAATCAAAATTCACACATAGAAAATCAAAGTATTCAAATTAAAAAATTGTGTTTAATAGATATTAAAAAATAAATTATATAATGATAATATTTCAAATAAAAATAAAAATTAAATACACATATGTCCGTATCTTACACTTCAAATTGCCTTTTTAATGCTATTTTTATACTTCTTGATGTGATAAAGTTTCTAGATTTTGATGACTTAGATTAGAGCAAAAAATGTGTTGATAAATTTTGGTATTTTTATTAAAGTTGATGAATTTATTAGATATTTAAGTCTAACTCCACTTAATTTACTAAAGTATTCAATTTAATGCAATATTAAAATATAAATATAAGACTTTGTCTTTTAGTACACTAATCAAGGGCTTAGCTTATTGACCAAACAAATAAAATATCAAGGGATTAGCTAGGGACAGGTACTTTGGCACTACTTAGTTAAATGGGAAAATAGCATCTTTAGTTCCTCCCATTTATTAATAATTTAATTTAAGCCTTTTGAGAACAAATTTGACTCAATAAAATTTTATAAATTTTAACTTCACCCTTTATACTAATTAAAAAATGGAAGCCCTAATTTGACTAGTAATCTCATGAAACATTAAATGCAAAATGTCAATCAAAACTACTCCTTTGAATCACATCCTTCATGAACATAGGTAGTCCCTTTAATTTTGTTAAGAATTTGATCCTTGTAACTTGTGAAAATTAAGAAGTTAGTCCGGACAATTTAACAAGTTACATGCAAGAAATTAGCAAAAATCAATAGTCTAAGTTCACAAGTTTATCGACAACTAGATCGGTTTCTCAATTTTTATAAAGCACCATGACTAATTTTCGACAAATTTAAATAGAGGGACTAAATTTAAAGTTTTCATTAAATTAAAAAATAAAATTCGAATTAAAACATTTAAAGCTTAATTAAAAAAGGTAAAATCACTAAGAGAGTTAATGTGAATGGTTGAAAATTGTTAATGTGTGAATTAAATGCTGATCTGAAAAAAACTTACCAGATTTTAACCAACATTTTGATTTTAATTTATGAAAACGTTATAATTGAAAATTTCATTACAATCAATCTTTTTATTTTCTTTTCACCCTCTTTAATCAAATTTAATATTATTTTATTATTTTACTAATTTTTAATTCTTCAAATAAATACATTTCATTTTTGTTCTCAACTTTCATTTGGGGTGTGCCTCGCATTTATCAGACACGTTATAGACACCCTAGACGATAATCCACGAGTGGCAGAAGAAGAGCAGAAACACCGCCAACGTTGTGAGGATGCGAATGGGGACGCTGCGATGTCACGGCATGTTCTCCTATTTGGCAGCCATGTTTTAAGACTTCAAGCAGGATTTCTTCTCTCAGTTAGCCTCTGATTATTTTAGGGATATTTTAGTATGATTAGACCTCTAATCTTAGCATATTTAAAGGGCCTTTGTAACCCTAATTTAGATACGTCAATCAAAGAGGGCGACAAGATATAGTTGCAGATGAGTTTTGGAGTAACTATGGAGAGACTTTTGTTCTCGAGTTAAGATTTTTGGGGTTTGAGTTTGTACGTTTAGTACATTTGAGTTTATTTTCTCCATATTGTACTCTCGTTCAATTATTCATTTAAGTCAAAAGCTAAAAACTCCTTTACCTATGATTTTCCCTCTTTGAGGATTTTTCATGTAAAATATTTATATTCATTCTTCTTCATTTTTACTTATTATTTATTTATACGAGTTGAACCCCAACAATTATTTATCTAAAATTAGGATTAAATTTTAATAATAATGGTATAGTACAAAAAAATACCCAATTATTGACCGAAAATTAAGTTAAAAATGTCTCAAGACAAATTTCAAGAATCAAATTAGACATTTCGAGATCAATCAAATATTACTAATAATAATTAACTTTTTCTTTATAAAAAAAGCAATAATTAACGTTTGAATCCAATCTAATCCAATAATTAGCTAAGTTATTGTTATAATATTATGCAATAATTTCAAAACATTATTTAGTTTGACATAAAAAAGAATAAATGTTTAATTATCCAAAAAAAAAAAATGAAAAGTGTGCAGCCGGACAAACTAAAAATGCCAAATGGAATGACAGAGAAGAAGGGTATTAAAATAAATTTAAAAAGTTGGAGGGATGATTTCGTAAATAAAACACAGACAAATTTATGAGCAGGTAAATAAATAAAGCTTTCAAAAGAAACATCTTTCATGCTTCAAAACAAAATCACAGCTAACGCTTTTGGCCCCTCTGAGTATGGCCATGTGAAAAACTGAAGCTGTTTTTTTTTTTTTTTTGTTCTTCCTCCTTTTTTTTGGCTAAATTTTCTTCAACGCCAAGAAATTTTTTCCATAAATATAGAAAAAAACCTGAAACAGAGAATAAAATTTGAGCAACAAAGAAGGAAAATATGTTCAGATTACATAAGCAAAAGTCTGATAAATCTGGTGAGAGGTTCGATTTCAAGTTCTCCAGTTTCCAAGCTAATCAGGTATCTCTCTTCCAAGCTAATCATATTATTCAGTGTTTGAACTATTACTTCATTGTAATGTTAAAATTGAATCCGCTGTTACATCGCAAAAACTTTACTTCTTTCATTTTTTCGTTGTTTTTTCTCATTCAATTTCCTTTTTCAAACTTACACTTTCACTGTCGACTCGCGGCAGATTTTAGTGTGTTTTTTCAATTATTATCATGGCTGAATGGCGAGTTTGGCGATGCTTTTTCATTTCTATTGTTTCATTTCTGAGTGAGTATGTGGAAAGTTACTAATCATAGACCTTTTTCTTTTTTGAAATTCTGGATTTATTGATGATCTTTTATGTAATTAGATTCTAATTTCCGTATATGAAGATCTATGATATGCAGTAAGAACGGCTACATTTTTGGTTTAGATTTTCTTTTAGTCAGATCTGTTGACGCTTCGAACAAAAAGAAAAAAAAAAAAAATCTGTGGACGCTTCCGTTTTGACTTATTTAGTGTCTTTCATTTTATACGTTAACTTCATTTCTATTTGCGGTTTGCACTTGTAAAATTGAGCCGGTAAAATACTAACTAATTGTGAATCGGAAATTGTGGAACATTTTGATATAATATGATGATTTTTTTCTTAAATTTTATTGAGATTAGTCGTGATTCAATGACGATTATTTGTTTTCTAATAAAAAAGATAAAATGTGAGGGCAAATTTTCGATTTATTATACTAGTTTCTTTTCGGGCATTATTTATGCTAAGTGTGATTTACTTTTGTAAGGAAAAAAAATAATAAGAATGTATAAAAAAAAAAAGAAAATAAGAATAAGAATAATTTAAATAAAAATTAAAAACTTCTTATATCATAGTGAGCCTATTCCCACCAATGGCTTGACTTCTTTCACATATGCTTATTTTGAATAAAAAGAAATAACGTATGTATAATATATTAGTTAGACTCGGGTGTGAGTGTCAGATAATATTCAGAATTTTTAAGTTTTCCGGTCTTTGGAGGTCATATATCTATACCATGCCTAAGGCAACATAGTGCATATATGTTTTGGCTCTGCGTTTCATGTCTAACAAATTTTAAGGAACCTATAAGCAAAGAGTATAAAAGCAAGTAGCAAAAGTAACATTTCATTTGAGGTTTAGGTTTTCTTTCTTAACATGTTCATTTATTCTTTGGGCCAAAGTTTTAGTTAAGTTGCTAGTTGTACCGAGGTGATTCTTGATACAATTTTGGATTATTGAATTCTTGAAGGTTCCAAAAGGATGGGACAAGCTTTTTGTGTCAATTATTTCTGTCGATACTGGCAAAACTGTGAACAAATCAAACAAAGCATTGGTGCGGAATGGAAATTGTCGATGGACAGAGAGCTTTTCGGAGTCTATTTGGATTGCACGAGGTGATACATCAAAAGTGCTTGATGAATGCTTATTTAAGCTTGTTGTTGCCATGGTAGGGTGCTTGCCTTGATCTTTTGTGAAGTTTTATTTATTGTTGTGGATTTGATTTATGTCAGTGTAATTTAAACTGATTTTATTGTAGGGATCATCTAGATCCGGCTTCCTTGGAGAGGCAACAATTAACCTTGCAAACTACATAAGTTCAAAAAATTCAATTCCTCTTTCATTACCATTAAAGAAATGTAACCATGGGACAGTATTACAGGTGAGATCCAAAGTTTATTCTTGTTTTAAGTGCCTAACAGTCTTTTTTTTTTCTTTTACATAAAAGTTAAAAACACTTTCTTCCCAATTTTGAAAGGAGAATTCTCTTTTCAATAGATGGAACAAGATAAACTAGCTTGTGCATTTGAACTGCTTGCTGCCACTGTATGTTGTTTTTGTTGCCAAATTGTAATTTTATTGCTTAAAGATTAGACATGTTACATTCCATATTAACACTAGTGGATGATACATATTTGCAGTGTCTCTTACACTGAAATTTATCCATGGAGAGAAAATTAGTTATAGCTTAAAGTTAATTTTGATGGAGGATCTATTATGTTGAAATTGATTCAATATTACTTAAGCTTATTCAGATAATTTTGTTGCCGGTTTTGGGAATTTATTATCCAAACCATGGTTTCTGGTCAATGAACTTGCCTTTGTCAAAGTTATGTATTTATCTTCTCTGTCAGTCACATGTTTTCATTTAGGAAGAGAAGCTCAATTATTCACCTTTCTTTAATGTTATTGTTAACATTTGATGATTCTCTGCAGGTTAAAATTCAGTGCTTGACACCAAAAGAAAAACGCAGGTTTGCCATTTTGCATGAAACCTTACACTTTGTGGCATTCGGTTTATATATGATTCTGAAAAATGCTACTGCATCTTTTAAAGGGATGAGCAATGGAAAGATGCAGATTTGAATTTAGAGGATGCATCTCTGGAAAATGATGACTTGGAAAACAAATCCGATGCATCTGATGGTACATATGCCAGGAGTGTTGGATCTTCTTCTAGTAATCATTTAGAGGGTACTCTTCATCCTGGAGAATTGTCAAGTAGGGTATGGTCCCTTGATATAATTCCTAGGTCCTTTCAGGATATGTTCAGACTTTGTTTGGTCAACTTCCCTTTCTGCAATTGTGTTTCTTTCAACTAGTTCTGTAATTGTATGTGAATATAAATAAAATGCTTAGGTATTGATAATTGATATATATATATATATAGGCATGTATACCATTTTAGGTGATTACATGTGTACATACGTAGATCAACTGTATTATCAGTTCATTACTTATAGATAATATAAGATACTATAACACTTGGTTCATCTAAAGGACGGGCTTCTTTTCTTGTTGATGTTTTGGCATGGTCGTATGTTCATTGTTTACGAACTTTACTTTCTACGCATTTTGCTAGATTGCTTGCATTGATACCCAGGGCTTCATGGAAACTATGAAATTATGCCAGCCTATTAAGATGTAGGCTGCTGCGATACATGCTATGAAACATATTACTGCTGAAGTTAGTCTAAACATTCTACATATCCAGTCTTCTATGGTGTCAACTAAAACTTATGAAAAAGAAGTCAATATAGCTGAAAGTACACGAATTAGAGAAACACTTGTAGTAGGCCTGTAATATGCAAAAACTGACAAGCAATCTAGAACCTAAAACTTAAACTGTGTGACAAACATTTTCATTAATTTCCTCTGAACCATCTTTTTTGAGGCTGATGAAGCCTTCTCATGTCTGTTCAGGAGCCAAGTTTGTCAGCATCAGATTCACGGAATAGCTTTGACTCCTTGGATGGTTCCTACAGAGAAAATTTCTCCCCTCATAATGGGGTTATGAGCAATCTAATTGGAAGACAAGATTCAACTGGTTCTCAAACTAGTACTCCAAGTGGATCTTATTCTTTTAATGACTCTTCCAGGTCAAACCACTCCTCTGTCGCTCCAAAGGTCTCCAGCTCTGGAAGCCATCCTCATAACCACAGGGAGGACATGAATCGGGCTTCACGTCTTGTTCCCTCTTCTCCACTACGCAATACTGGTTCATCTAAAGATCTCTTGGAAGCTGCAGAAATTACAATTGGGGAGCTTCGAGCAGAAGCTAGGATGTGGGAGCAAAACGCTCGAAAGTTGATGATTGATTTGGAAAATTCTCAGAAGGAATTTCTTGACCTTTCCAAACATCAAAAAAGTCTTGAGGCAGCACTTTCAGCATCACAGGCAGAATGTGATTGCTTGAAGCAGGAGATCAAAGAAGTAAAGATCTTGTTGGAGGAGTCACAGATGAAACAGGCTGCTGCAAACAATTTGAAGTTTCAGACTAAAAATAATGGCAATGTTCAAAAGGAGTTGGAAGAGGAGATAAGGTTTCAGAGAGAGGAGAATGCTAATTTGGCCTTACAGTTGAAGAAAACCCAAGAATCAAATATTGAGCTTGTTTCCATTCTTCAAGAGCTGGAAGAAACTATAGAAAAGCAGAAAGTGGAAATTGATAACCTTTCAGCTGCTAAACAGACCAGAAAGTCTGAGTCCGATGGGGAAAGTGATATTGTTGAACAAAGAAGTCGAGATTTGCTTGCAGAGTACAGGAATCTAGAGATCCAATTTCAGCTGCTGCAGGAATCACATGGGAAATTGGAAAACACTATTCAGGCTCTGGAGAAAACTCTGGAAGAAAAGAACCATGAAATGGAGACCGAACAAGCTCTGAGGAGACAATCTCTGATGGATTGTGAAGCTGAATGGAACCGCAAATTAGCTGAAAAAGAGGAAACAATCATTAATTCGGAAATGAAATTGTCTGAAGCTCTTGATGTTCAAGGTTTAAAGGAAATGGATTCTGAAAAAGAAGGTAATTCTAATCTAATCAAAGAAATTGAAGATCTAAAACTGAAGGTGATGGAACTTGAGAGAGATTGCAACGAGCTTACTGATGAAAATCTGGAACTTCATTTTAAGCTCAAAGAATCAAGCAGAGATGATAGCACCACCTCTAATTCTCTTTTACCTGATCATCCAGGAAAGAACTCTTTTTCTAGGCATGAACCAGAAGTACCTTCTGCTGATCATTTACAGAGTCAATCTGTAGTTCTTGGAAATCGATGTGCTGACCTAGAGCTCCAGCTGGAAGCTTTTAAGGAGAAAACTTCTTATCTTGATGATGAACTCTCCAAGTATCGTGCAAGAGCAGACGAACAGGAGACTGAAATTGTCACACTGCAACAACAATTACAGCATTACCAGCAGACAGAAATTCAGAGTAAAGAATCCAGTATTTCTGAATCACCTGATGCCATTGAAATCTCTACATTGCTTGCTGAGTTAGATGAACAGATTCAACTTTCTTTAGCTGACTTAAAGCGTCCTGAGGGAACTGATTTTGATGACTCAGAGATTTTGAAAAGTAAAGATTCGACAAGTCAAAAACAGCAAGTTGAGATTATCTTGAAGAATTTTGTCCAGCTAAAACAATTCTTCAGAGAAGGTACTGTTGGTATTGGTGGATATAGTAAAGAGGCAAGTGATCTAGGAAAGCAATTGTCAGACAATATATCTGAGATAGGGAAGCTTAAATCCGACAATTTGATAAAGGAAGATGAGCTTGTGGCTTTAAGACATCACCAAAAGGAGTTAGAAGCTCAGGTTTCTTCTCTTCAAAAGGAGAAAATCCAGTTGGAGGAAAACATAGAAATCATGCTTGGGGAAGGTGCTGTTACTGCCAAATGCTTGGATGATTTACGGAGCAAAATGATGGTACTTAATAGCAATATGGATTCCCAAATTTCAACCAACAAGATACTTGTAAAGAAATCTGAAGAGCTTGAAAGTGGCAAGCAGGAATTGGAAGTTCATCTATCTGAACTAGAAGAAGAAAATCTACAATTATCAGAACGGATCAGTGGTTTGGAAGCACAATTAAGGTATCTGACTGATGAGAGAGAATCTCACCGTCTGGAACTACAAAATTCAGAATCTCAAGCAATGGAACTTAAGGGAGAGATAACAAGATTGGAAAATGAAATAGAAGCACAAAAGGTTGACATGAGACAGAAGATGGAAGAGATGCAAAAGCGGTGGTTAGAAGTTCAAGAAGAGTGCGAGTACCTAAAAGTTGCGAACCCCAAACTGCAAGCTACCACTGAAAGTCTTATTGAAGAATGTAGTGTGCTTCAGAAAGCAAATAGAGAATTACGGAAGCAAAAGGCAGAATTAAATGAGCATTGTGCAGTCCTGGAAGCAGAACTGAAGGAATCTGAAAAAGTTTTTTCTAATATGACTAGTGAAGTTGAAGCTTTGGAAGAAAAGTACTCCTCAATGCTTGAAGAAATAGCCTCAAAAGAGAAAGCCCTTAATTTGGAGCTAGAAGCACTTCTTGAAGAGAACAAGAAGCAGAAGGAAAAACTTGTTCTTGAAGAGAGCCTGTTAAATCAAAAGTACTTGGAGAAGACAGCTGAAGTCGAAAACCTCCAAAGAGAGGTTGCTCACCTCACTGAACAAATATCTGCTACCCAGGATGAAAAGGAGAAAACAGCATACGAAGCTGTGCTTGATGTTTCTCATTTACGTGCAGATAAGGCCATGCTTGAAGCTGCTCTACAAGATCTTCAAGGAAAGCTTAAATTATCTGACGGCAAACTCAATATATTTCAGGTGGAGTCTGAAACTGAGACACAGGAACTTAAGGAAGAGCTAGCTTCTGCAAAGCAAAAACAGGAAATATTGATGGCTGACCATGAAAAACTATTAGATTTATTGGAAGATGTCAAATCCAATGAAGACAAACTGAAAGGCACTGTTAGAGGGCTCGAACTGAAACTCAAAGCTTCTGAGTATGAGAATCAGCAGTTGGCAGAAGAAATTTCCAGCCTTAAGGTCCAATTGCAGAAAACAACAGTCCTTCAGGATGAAATTTTAGATCTTAAAAAAACAATCAGTGAATCCAAGTTTGAAAATGAAAGGCTGGAAGCTTCTTTCCAAATGTTATCCAGAGACTATGAAGAACTCAAAGTTGAAAGAACCCTTTTAGCCGAGAAAGTCTCTAACAGTCAGCAAGCTGTTTCCGAGCTAGATGCTTGCAGACGTAGGAAAGTGGCCCTCGAAGAAAAGGTCCTCCGGCTGCAGGGTGATTTAACTGCAAGAGAAGCCTTGGGAACTCAGGAAGCTGCACTGAAAAATGAGCTGGCCCAAATTAGAAGAGAAAATAGCCAACTCCAGAGGAAGATAAAGAAGCTTGAGGAGGAGAAAGATGACTGCCTGAAGAAAGCCCAAGGCCTTGAAGGGGAACTGAAGCAGATAAAACAGGATCAAAACAGCCCCAAGACTGTGAGTCTCTTCTTTAGCATAACCCTGACCCTCGTAGGTTTATCATCAATAGACAGTTCTTGTTTGGATCTCATATGTACTTGAATTCATTAAAAAATCAGCTCAAAATAGGTTTATAAGGTTCTCTTTGCTTCTAAAATAGCAGAACATAGAAGAGTACGATAACCCATCATCAAGTGAGAAGCTGTTCAGTGAAACGGACCAAGTACAGCAACATATAGATGAAAATCACACACAGGTTGTTTTTTATTTTAAATTCATGTTAGTTAATCATAATCTCTTAGATCGGGCAATCAATTGTTTGCAAAGGTGGTCTGATCTTATGTTTCTGTCTCTTGTTTTTCCTTTCAGGTTGATAACAATCAAAACTGCAATAATGAGACTTCTCAAGTTTCAGGAGCAGAACTTTTGTCAAAAATTCAGAATCTTGAAAATGAACTTGCAGAAGCTTTAGAGGCAAATGACATGTATAAAGCACAGCTTAAGAGGTAGGTCCAAAAGTGGTAGATTTTCTAACCCCGTAATATAGAATTTTTTTTTTCCTTCTTAAATATAGCATCTGAAATATGATACACTTGTTTCCATTTTAGTAAACAAGGAATTTCAATTACATATTCTTCATGTTCCATTCCTTACATTACATTTTCTGTTTCATGCCGTGCTATTACCATTGTCTTGCAGCCATGTACTTTTTCAATTAAGTCATTGTTCAGAGTCTATGAATTTGTATCATGATGAAAGGATGAGTTATATAACTTAGATTTCCAGATTCTTTGCACCATGTTATATGAATTCGATAAGAGAGCTGGATAAAAAATCAAAACCTCGTGCCATGCGTCAAAACTAAATATTCTGATTGGCTTAAATATGATAACTAGAATTTTTGCACCTCAAATCCTAGAAACGAAGCTCTCGCTTTTCTTTCTTCTTGGATAGTGGAATATTAGGTTACCCCTATTATCTCGGGAAGTACACGTCAAACTGTTTGTATGCTCCTTAGTTGCTTTGGCAAGAAAACGAAGGTGGGGGAAATAATCATCATAACCATTATGAGAAAGTGGGGTATTGGACTAGCAGGATTGCTTATTCTCACTAAATAGTTTTGCATACATGATTTCAACCTTTCACTCATTCTTACAGAAAGTGAACCACCTTATCAGAATATTTTAGAATCAAGAAGACATCAGATTCTACTGCGGACATACAAAGGCTAACAGTCTTTACATATTTTGCTTGCGTGCAGTTTGTTAACAAAAGAAGTAAGCTTCCATTCGCCTGGTCTGGAAGGGGATGCAAGAAAAGAAGGATGTGATTGCCAGACATCAACACTCGAGAAAGAGCTGACAGAACTACGGGAACGATACTCCCACATGAGCCTCAAATATGCTGAAGTAGAAGATCAACGAGAGCAACTCATGATGCAGCTTAGAGCTGCCAGTGGTCGAAGGCGCTGGTTTTAATGATTCTAATAGTATAAATCCGGTCGTATTGTTTCTCCAGCTCCGGCATGCACACTGAGCTTCTCTTCTTTCACCATCTAATTTTTTTTCCTATGGTGTTTGTGTAGATTCTTTACGAAGCAAAATAGGGAAACAAATTTATGGCTCCTACATCAGGAGCCAGCCTGGGGCTGAGATAGGGATTTATTTAAAGGCTAATTGTAATACAAAAAACAACATATAACAAAGTTGTATACTAATAGTATTTTTATTTCTTGTAGGTATGCTGAGCAATGAAAACACAAGTATAAGGCTATGATAAGCCTTGATTTCATCTACTCTTAACTTGTTTATATTATTACAATCATTTTTTTAAGATAGGTATGTTATCTCTCCTATGTTATCTCTCCTGAAATAATCACTAATTGAAGACTTGACTGTTTGATCGATAACATATAACTAATTTTAAAATAAATTGTTATCTATCAATAAAAAGAATCAAAAATCAAAAAATAATAATAATGATTCAAGTTAGAATTTTTAATTTAATTATGAAGAGAAAATTGATAGTTGGATTAGTTCGATCAAAGTAACTTTATACCCATTTAAAGCAAAGCACTGTATTTGTTATGGTATATTGTGACAACAAAGTAGCAATATCTATTTCTCTTACTTTTTGTCTTTCTTTTTCTTTTAAAATGACAAAACTAAAACATAATGAAACTGGGAAACCTTTTTTTTTGGTTTAATTTTTTGAGAGTGATTTGAAGCAACGTGCACGGTGCGGACATTTGAACTAAAGACAACATGAGAGATGATTTTGAGAAAGACAGCATAAGAGATATTTTTGGGATTTGAGAATTCAACAAAGCAGGCAAGCTGGCAATGAAGACGTTTTTAAACCAGCTTGAAAGGGAGTGTTGATTTCTTGACTGAATAAGTAAAATAAATTCAATTCTTTGAAAATCTTGTTTGAATTGGGAACCCTGTTGGTTCAAAAATCGATATTATTTTATTAATTTATTTTTGAATTTTTAAATGATTAAAATATGAAGGGAATTGAAGTAAATGCAGATTTATCCTCACTCGTTGAATAGGGAAGCATTCAAATCCGATGGTCAGTTAGGGTTTAGAACGCCTTGTTTTAGCATATCCATTATCCATACCCTGATGATAGTGATTAAGTTGTTGATTCAATTTTAGAACATAAACCCTAAACCTTCTTTGAAAATAAATAAAATGAGGAATGAATATTATGACTGACATTTTATTTAAGCATATATCAATGAATCAATGATGCCAATTGTTATTCCAATTATAAACTTGCATACCATAGCATTCTACATATAATCAGAACAAACACAGGCAACAACCTTTTTTAATGACTCTCTACAGCTTGGAGCCTCTTCTTTTTATAACTATACCAGTCTTCTCTTTACAGTATTGAGTATGCACGGATTACCTCCACGATTGGTGCTCGACACAATGGACATTTTCCGCCACCCCGAACCAACTCGTTCGCACATTTTGAACAAGTGCACATGTGTCCGCATCTGCAAACCAACATTTAAATCATCTAAGGATTTTAATATCATATGCGAAAATTGAACACAAGAAGGTTTAGAAAAGTTTAAGAAGGTAAACCTGTACAATAGTGAATCAATATGGCTATCACAACAAACACAACAAGTCCCTTTCCTTACATGACCCCATTTCGACCCATCCTCTGATGTTTCTGCACTCAAAACTGTAATGCAAGTGAAATTTGAAAACAGAAACAATCTAAAACTACCTCATGGCACGGAAATAAAAGAATCCAGAATAATGGTTTTAAAAACCTTTTTCACCAGCTGAACGATTCAGAGCAGCAGAGACTTCCTGCCTGACAGATCGCTGTAACTCCAGCTGCATATCCATGCAGGCTTCCAACATCCTCTGCATGTTGCTCATGCCCTGCTGGAGTCTTGCCATATCAGCTCTTAGATCATTGATCATCTCCCATTCCTGCTGAAAATAAGAAGCTCTGTGAAAAACTTGATGCAGAGTAATATATACCTTGTATAGGGACTCAAAATATGAAATGTGGGCCCCTTTCCAGAGAATATCAAACATGTATCGAACTAACCAAGACTGACAACTTAAAATGATAAAAAAAACAGAAACATCATCAAATCCAGCAGTCACCTAAAGAGTTTGCTTTGAAATTGATTACTATGACTGTGGTTTCACCTTTGGATAGGTAAACAACATCAATGACCACAACCGGGGAAGACAACAAAATCCCTGATACACAATTCAATTACTTACCCAACAAAATGTCTCTCCAAATGGGATCACTTCCATAAATAATTCCATCTTCAGTATGAAACTCAAAACAACAATTCTTAGATGACCTCTATATGTTAAAAGTTATTCCAATGGAAAACTTAATACCTAACAGAGAATTCTACGAACAGAATTGAATCAGATTCAGTACAATAGGTAAAATACAGTTGCCAGACGAAGAAAGATGGCTTACAATTTCAGATCTATGCATGCTGTGCCTAGACCACCTAGTGTGATGTAAATCATGATGCCACAGTGGTTGTGGTGGTGGCACTGGAGGAGAAGGTAGCACCAGTGAAGGCCTGTTAATAGGATCATTCTGATCATCATTTGTTTCACCCCTCTCCTGCTCTTGATCAGGCTCTGGGGAGGCTGGAGTTGGCAAATTTCTATGCAGATCCCAATCAATGGGTGAACGACTCTGTCTTTCCACATAAGACTGTATTAACTGGTCTAGGCTTTCCCGGAAACCACTTCGAAGCAGATTTGAGACACTTCTCCTACAAATTAAATTAAGTCAACCATAAAATTATAACTGTTTTAAGTTAAGAGAAAAAAAACAAATATGAGATCAAATACCTGCTCAGAAGTTCTCTAAGTTCCATACCATACACATTATCATCTTCGGGTGCGTGAAATCTATTCAACCTTCGAACTGGGATTGCACGACGTGCTCTTGGAGGACCAGAACGCCCTCCTGACCAATTATCAACAGCTTCTTGAGAGCGACCCTCATGCCAAACCCTTTGGGCTACCTGTGGACGATTTGCTTCTCCATTTTCATTTCCAGGATTTTCTTGACGATGCTCACTAACTGAACTTTCTTGCCAATTTGTATCCGTTACTTCTGTACTGTTGTCTCTCAATTCGTTGAACTGAGCATATGTTGGTTGTTGCCAGTTTCCTCTCTCATCATTGGCAGCCGGTTCTCGCCAATTCCCACCTTGGGTAGTATTTTCTTGCCAACTTATGCTCTCAACAGCCATGTTCCTAACCAGAACTCCTGTTTGATTAGGCAACTCTGCGATGCCACTTTCCAAACTCCTAAGTTGTGTACGCTCAATGTTTTCTCCTTGGACATCTGGTGACATGTTTGTTTGGGGAAGTTCGTGTCTAGAATCATTGATGACATTGCTAGATGTGGTTTCAGAATTGCTGTCTGCTTGATTTTGGACATTTGTTGCTAATCTGTTATGGAGCCCTTCCCTAAATGGGGAAAAAATGGCAATACAAAAATCAAAGTATAAGTACAACAGTTTTGTGCTTGAATAAGCTGAAATGAGAATTGCGAAGATTGTTCAAGCCATAATCTAGAGGCAGGTAGATGAACTGCGAAGTGATCCATGCCTTATTTTAATAAAAAACCATACACACCACATTTTTATCACTGTTTGCTGGCAATATCTACTTTTATGTTTCTCAAACATAAAAGCACAAATGGGAAAATTTCAAACTAATTTGTTCCAATTTTCCATGAATTGGAGAATGTTATAGATCAATACATAACTACATAGTACAATAGGAAACGGAACCCCCTCCTCTAAATGAGGTCTAGCTGCATGGTACATCAACAAAAACATAGCAAGATTGTCAATCCCAAGCACCATATCCCATGTATTATTCCAGCAATGCATCTTGTGGTATGTATTATATGCCAAAATTCCTCAGAATGTAACATTACTTTCAAACCATCAACCTTTCACAAATTATTAAAAAAAATTATTAACAGTTAAAAACTTCTTAACCATGAGCATCAATGGAAAATATCCATACCTCAAACCAGATACAGTGTTCCGTTGTCTTAACTGAATTAATTCACTTGCTGCTACTGACGTTGGTCTCTCCTCTTCAACAGGTCTTTCATTTCGTAAGAATCTACCTCTGAGCAGTGACTGAAAAGTTAAAAGCGCTGATAGGTAAGCATAGCCGTATATGCAAATAAAATCCAGGTAGGAAAAGGCATTTAAAATATATACATGACAAGATGTGTGATAATGCAATACATTAACATATTTTTTACCTTAACAAAATTAAATATGTTCTTGAAAATATATATTGATGTTACTTTCACTCTTAGCCCTGATATACCCAGTCTACCAAGAAGCAAAAGCACGAGTGTTCTTGGTTTCTGGCCTTGCATGAATATGTATGCATCTTAATTTAATATAGGCAGCAACAAAGGAGAAAAATGTTGAAAAAAGGAGGCGGCAACACGGTATATGTCAATATGATAGCATTAACTCAGCCTAGGGCATCATTGAAGGTCATGGTCACCTAACTTTGACTACTTGTTCGATACAAGATTGGTCAACTATTAATGCACCATTCCAATGGTTATAGCAAATACTTAAGATGTTCATTCTACTGAAGGAATGCCGTTGCAGAAAAGCACAAAACGCCTCTCATTTTGATATTGAATGCATTCATTCCAGAAAAAGCTAGAGTCATGCTTTCTCTGTTTCACATGCTTTTCTATTTTTATTTACTTATTCATTTCTTGATTGGTTAGTCAAAGCAGAAGCATAAGCCTTGTAAGAAAATCAGAACAATAGACCTTCAACAAAAATCCTCAATATGCTCAAAGAAGAAAGAATATGGTCTGGAAAAGCTTCAAACAACCAAAAAAAGCACAACCAACAATATGGAAAAAAGAAAGGAACTCCAAGGAGTGCCTTAATATGTTATTTAGAACTACAGTCTCAGGTCAGAATCATTAAATAAAAAGTGCAAAAACTATTTATTAGCAACATGTAAGAGGGGGATTTCATGTTTATTATTTAGTTTCTTAGTAACCAGTCATTTGTTTAACTTGGCCTAAGCAATGCCCGAAAACTCCTATGCCTTTCATGGTTAGACCAACATAACCAGGGATTTCCGCAGCTCAAGCTTTTCGAGCAGCTAAACAAAAAATTGAGTCTAGCCAAGAGTTGAGCCAATCAAACATGCTTTGTGTCCACAAATTTTCCAGAAAAACAGCTTTTGAACCCTTATACCTTATTAATCAGGTTAATCTTATTTTGAACTACAATATATGTTGAAGTTGAAACACTGACTCAAACCACAGAACTAATATCCATGCATGAAGAGGCAAACTTGAAATCCTTGTATTATAAACAAAAATAAGAAAGAGACCATGCCAGTATGCTGCAATATAAGTGCAAAATCAAGTAGCACAACACTAGTAAATAGTAAATATGCACAGTTTACTTCAACTCAATTTAAAATCAAGCAAATTTATATTTCCTGCTAATTAGAAAAGTCAAAAACAAATATCTACAGCTTAGCTGAATATAATTACTTGAAACAAAGAAAAGAATTGCAGCACATACAAATGCATGGGAGCTAGTGCCATCTTAGAGAAGCACAAACTTAACAGACTTCATGATAGCCAACTAACCTGAATGCGGTTACGATGAGCAAAATCAGATACAGCACGGTGCTCCAACAAACCCTGAAGTTCCCTTTGCCTTTCTCTCTCAATCCTCACAAGCAAGTCGATTATTGCTTGTCTACCACGCAACCTCCTCAAGTCCCTCCGAATATGTTCTGGTTGGCGTTCATCATGCTCAGCAACTGAGCCTTCCCGAACAGGATCAACTTGCACACTAACTGTCGCTGACTGATTTTCCCTCCGTCCTCCACGAACACCTCGCTGCTGACTTGTCATTTGCACCCACTCCCGGACAATTCTAACTCTCTCACGTTCGGTTTCGCCAAGCCATTCAGCTCTAGGATTGCCAGCCCTTTGGGTAACATTGGATGAATGATCACTAATCCCACTTTCCATCCATCCACGAACAATCTGCCTCACCCTTTCTCTCTCAACTTCACCAAGATCAGGTGAGTGCTCCCTACTAGACACATTATTTTCCCCACGATCATTCTGTGACACACCTTGATCATGCGACCATGTTCCATAGTCATTCTCGCTCTCACTCACATCTACAATGCTCCCAGGATTTTCACTCCCATGACTTTCAGACAAAGTTGTACTAGACATTGTTGTATTACTATCAGCATTGCTTTGCCGCCTCAACCTTTCCCTCACCCTCTCTCGTGCCCTATTCAAGACATGCTCATCCTCCAACTCCCTCCACATTTGCAAAATTGAAGAAGCCTGAGTACTTGGCCTCTCAACATTCCCCCCTTGTCGCCTAGAAGCAGATGACTGCGACTCTCTCAAGAACGAAGAGTCAAGCATTGAAACAGTATGCAAACCAGCTAAAGCCATCAATTCAGACTCCCTGTTCCTCCTCTCCATCGTAGTCATCATTTCCTGAGCCTGCCTAGCAGCCCATCTACTCAAAATCCTAGAATGCCGCCTTCTAGCAGCGGATGACTCAGCCAAATCATCACCTTCAAGATCAGACCTTCTCCTCCTCCTAACAAGCTGATCACCCTCGTCATCCTCATCATCAGGATTTCTATTAGAACTGCATGATGCAAATGACATACAATCATCTAAATGCCCTCTCATCAATTCCTCCAAACCCCTTTCCAATTCAGCTCTGACGTCATTTGCAGATTCTGGTTTTTGTTGTAAAGCCTCAAAATCAGTCATATTTTTTTTCCTACACCTAATTCTTTTTCCTAATACAATTAACCCATTCGCTTCATTTGCCTTCAAAATTACCCAAGATCACAACCCTGTCAAAATACATGTATATATATACAAAAAATTACAAAACCAGACCCTAATTTGGCTTTCAAAATTTAATAAAAAAAAGCAAATTAAAAATCAAACAAAAATAACTATGTCCTAAGCCCTAAATTTGGCCAAGAATAGAGCTCCAACTCATTTCTTCACCTAATAACAATACCAAAAGTCAAATAACAATACGGAAAAAATCCCAAAAAAATCAAAAAAAAATGAAGAAAAATTTATTGAAATTTGTTGAAAATGAAAGAAAAACTTAAGACGAAAGAGACGTACCTGCGAAAGTTTATAATGAATTTCCCTTCCCCTTTCCGTGTATTGAAATGCGGGGTTTATTTTTCCCTGAAAATCAAAATAGGAAACTGAAATAGAAATTTTATCTGTTCAGAAAAATAAAAAATTATAAAAAAAAAAGAGAGAGAGAAAAGTAGAGAGAGAGAGAGATCAAAGGCGAGAAGGATGTGAGAAATTTATAAATTACATGAAAGAGAGAGAAATTTATTGGTTCATAATTTTCTGTTTGGGTGATGTTTTTTCAATTAATTTAATTACTAATTTATTTACGGAAGAAGAGAGAGAGGCGCGCCGATTTACCACAAAGTGACACGTATTAAAACTTTTAGCTTTTTTTATTTTTTATTTTGTAATTTATATTTTTGGGAGTCAAATAGCCTTATGCCACGTCATTAAACATTTGGAGTGACTCGGTCACTTCCTTTTTCTTGCTTGCTTTATGACGCCACCGCTCTACTCTCTCCTTTTTCTTATTTTATTTTATTTATACAATCAATTTATTTTTTTAATAAAAGGGTAATGTTGTTTAGGGTTCAATAGATGTCAAATAAAAATAGTTTTGAAGTAAGATAATATAAAAAATGTAAAAAATAATAATTATATTTTGGAGTAAGCTTGTAAGTAATTGATGAGTTAAATATGAATAATTTAAATATCCGTTAATAGGTTGGGTTATTTGTTTAAGTCGGAAGATATGTTCAAAATTTAAAAGGGTTTGGGAAAAATTATTAGCTCTGGAAAATAAGTTTAGGTAAAAAATTAAACCCATTTAAAATATGGGCTAGGTTCAAGCTTAAATTTTTAAAGCTCGGGCTCGACCTGTTTTTAAAATTATAATCTTTTATATTATGTTATTTTTATATATTATGTAATTTATAACACATTAAACAAATAAATCTATGCTAAATATATAATACTACTCTAACGTAAACATTAAAATAATGTTAAGATTATTAGATAAAAAATTCAATAAATAAAAAATGTATAAAATTGTCGATTGAGTCTTAACTCGAGAGGATGTAGGTTCGAGTGCACTGAAGCGCATTATCCTCCAATTTATGGGTTGGGAAGGAGTTATGGGTAATTGTAGTCATTGTGCCAAAAAGAACAGATATGATCAGAACCTATAATACAATTGTTCAAAAAAAATATTTAAAAAATAAAAAATAACATGAGCAGACCTAAAATAAGTTAAACAAATAAAAAATAAGTTAATGTCATGCCTGAATCCGACCTATAAACACCTCTAATCATAGCTAATTGAATAATTACCATAATTTATTTTAACTTGTAATATGCAAAAAATAAAAATAAAATAAACACTCAATTAAATTAAATATTGTATACATACCCCCCTAGTATTACTTATTAGTTGTTATCGAATGTTCTATACGTTATTTGTCTAGTTGATCGGACAATTTGCTTCAAGAAAAGCCATTAATCGGGCAGGTAATTAAACTCTCAAACCTAATCCATAAGTACACATTGCTTTAACATTCATGAATTTTAAATAACATTTGTCAAATTTTAAGTGTTTTATTAAAATAGCATTAAAAATTGCTTCTCTCATAAGTTTAAATTCAGTCTCATTAGACGTATTCATCAACTATCAGTGAACAGAAGATCTTAGATCATTCATCATCTTCCCAGAGAATGCAACAAAATTGCTGACTCCTTGATCAAAATTGCTTTAAGAACAAATCAAAGATTAAAGATATTTGAAGAGATTCCAAAAGAGGTGCTAGCACTTTTTTTTATTGGCGGTATCATACAGAGAAATATTATGTAGTTAGTTTTATTTATTTGTTTTACCTACCCAAAAAATTAAATTATTTTTGTTATATTTTAATTTCTTATTAATATAATGACTTAATTTATGTCTTTACTATTAAAAAATTTAAAATTATTTTTTAAAATCATCGAATCCTTTTATTAAATCAAACAAAGACACGTAAAATTAAAAGGTTAACATTCACTTTCTCAGCTGTGAAGATTTATATTGGCAAGTTATTTTGATTAATATTTTCTTTTTATCGAGAGATAAAATAATTGGAAAATATAACAAAAATAAGTATAACAATAATTAAGAATACCCTTTTTTTCTATAAATACAATTAAAACTAGATTTTTTTCATAATTAGATTCTTGAATATATTTAAATTTACTAATCAAAAATAAAATAAAAATAGTTGTGTTAGGTATAGATTGTTTTAGGTTAAATTATGGTTGCAACCCCTCTATTATGTTAAAATTTAAGATTTAGTATCTACATTTTAATTTGACATAATTCATTCCATAAAGTCTAGCCTAGCAGACATTTCTACACATATATAAAAAGAAAAAATTTAAATATTATGTTATATTTTTTTTATTGTAATTTAAATTATACTAACAAGAGGAAGAATAAATGCTAAAGCAAGTTCATGATGATTGCTCAATCAATAACATCAAGGTTTACAATTTTAGTTTACTGGTATATTACCAACTGCAAATATAGTGTACACTAATCCAAAGCTACCATTGTTACATTTTACGTTCTAATTACTGCTTCCTTAACCCTAAAAATCTACAACTTCTGCCCCGGTCACCTGGACTCCAGAATACGGAGTGATGAAAAATGTTGTTAGGGTTGTTGGGGCAGCATATCAATGATAGATATAACCAAACTTTCCCGGAATTCCAAAACCGAGTTCATTCTGCCATCGCCAGCTTTAAGCTACATTGAGGATCAGCAGCTTCTACCTCATCTTGATCTCATATATCAGTACCTTGCATCCATGTCTTTCGTTTAATCCAGCACCTTCAACACATATAATACCTAGCACTCATCTCGATCTCAAGTGTCGGTACCTTGCATTCATGTCTGTCTTTTGTTCCAACACCTTCACCTGTCGAATTTGCAGGAATGTCTATATGAGTGCTTACATCCTTCAAAAACAAACTGAACAAAAGCAAAATTTACAGAAGATTGTTAGTATTCATATCCATAGCTTAAGAATCTCATGTCTGTTCAAAGCCTCTGACAAATGTGCAACCCACGAAATGAAATACATATGCGACTATTTATTCAGCAAATTAAGGCTGTCAGCTCAATCCCTTACTATGACAGTTGCATACATACAATGCTTATTATTTATCTCTTTCCCCTTCCATTTTCTAGCTAGCCTAATCATACAAGAAAATTAGAGATAGTTCTAAGTTTTAACAAACCTCACAACCAAGACTTGTTTTGGCTAGCCTATAATTCCAGCCCCAAGATGTAATTCTGGAATCAAGTTAGCGTATGTACAAGGAGTAGAGAGGGAGAAAGAAATATTTCTCAAGCTCGAAGTAGCAAAAGCAACATAAGGCTCCGGTAGAAATACCTTTTCTCTCTTTTCTTATATATACTGCTGATGCATAACAATAAGAAGCTGACTGTTCTATTGTTGTATTTGTGGAGCTTAATTTTAATAGATTATAGATTAAGATTGCATTTGGTATATTACATTTATATTATGTTTGGATCCTTTATGCAGCTTTCTTATCATACTAACCTAAGAGTTGATCTGAATACTTAATTAGTGATTTTACCTAGAAGTTATATATATAACTGCTTGCTATCATGTTATTCAGATAAGGCAAGTTCATTAGACACAAAATCACCTTGTCAGAAAAAAAGATGGAACATAATAAATAATTGTTTATCAAAATGTAAGAAATAAACCCTCAGATGTTAGGTTATAAAGACATAACTCAAATCTTTCAGATCAGGAACCCTACTGCTTATACGCACCTCTTAAGCTGGGCCTTATACAAGTCATCTACATCTAAAACTTCTGCAAGCTCAACTCCCATAAATTGACTTTCAGTATTGCAGTTTTGTTTGTTATCAGCCTGACACAAAAAGAGAAATGTGAGCTCTTAGAGTAACTTATGTTAAAGATTATGATCAACTAGCAGGAAATGGAAAAACTATAGCAACACTAACCAGTATGTAGGCTTGCTCATTTTTCAGCAAACCTTTTTGAGCTCCCAAGGCTTCTTCAAGGAAAACTTTGCCACAACTGCAACTATTAGAGATTTTCTGAACGAATAAGGTTGTTTCAGCCTCAAGTTCTTCATAGTCTCTCAATAGCATCGCAAAAGAAGCTTCCAGCATTTCATTTTCAAACTTGATTTCACTAATTGTTTCCTTAAGAGCCAAAATTTCATCCTGAAGGAGTACTTTTTTCTGCAACTGAGCCGAAATTTCTTCTTCCAAAAGCTGGTTCTCTCTTTGGAGGTTGTCAACCTTGTTCAGCATATTAGAACAACAGTTTGCTGATTCTTTCGATTCTACTTCCAGGACCGTAGACCGCCCATTTAACTCCATCTTTTGTTTCCTTAGGTCTTCATTTGCTTTCTGAAGCATACTACATTCTTCAATGAGTGTAAGATTTTCTATTTTGAGACACTCGCACTCTTCTTGTACTACTGACCATTGCCTTTGCATCTCTTCAACCTTCTGTATCATAACAAATGTTCGCACCTCCATTTCATCTTCCAATCTTCTTATTATCTCATCTTTGAAATTCGTAGCATCAAATTCTGGAATTTGTAGTTCCATGTGACAGTACTCTCTTCCATCATTAGGGTACATTAATTTTTCTTCTAAACAACATAACCCTTCTGATAAAAGTAAATTTTCTTCTTCTAGTTGAGATAAAAAAACTTCCATTCCCTTCTTTCCTTCTTCGAGTTCTGAAGGTTTCTTTACGAGAATTTTGTTGGCAGACATCCGGGAATCCATATTGCTATTAAGTTCCATCATTTCACTCCGCAAATCATCCAAGAATTTAGCTGTAACAACAACTTCTCTCCGCATTATTTCCATATTTTCCTCCAACTGCCTTTTCTGCTTCTCAACGGAACAAATATGAGCTTCTAACTCTTTTTGCCGATTCCTCAAAGCCTCGAGCTCATTATCCTTGACCAAATTGTCTGATTTAAGCTTCTCTATCTCGATCAATTTTGCTGACAATTCCTTGACCAGACCACCATCTTCTAGACAAGGAGAAACCTGCTGTGTTTGACTAATCAAATCTGAACTTCTCAAAGTTTCCAAACAATCATATCCATGAGCTCCTTTAGGATTTGCAAATGAATAAAGAGTACACAACTGCTTTAACTCAGCTAAACAAAGTCGAATCTGGTCATCAAACTCAGCTACAGCCAGTTCAGAAATCCTGGATTCTAGAAATACAGTAGCAAACCTGTTCTCAAGATTATGAATCTTTGACAAAAGATCAACTCCTACAGCCTGTAAATCTTCAATATTGCAGTTATGCTTGTTATCAACCTGAAATGAGAAAAAGGAAAACAAGAAGACTCAGCAGTTTATTACTTTTTTGTTATAGACAACCCTTTTCAATCAAATAAAAGTCTAGAGAGAGATGAATGTACTAAAGTCATTTCATCTCCAAAATGTGTAGTTCAACCCCAAAAGCCACAAAATTTCAGGCTTATTTCAAATCATGGTTATAATAGCAAAAGGCAACTTTTAACCTTAAAAACTGTATCAATAGCAATGCTATATGCAACCTAAACAAAATCGTCATTCCTTTAGCTCCTTCAATCTAATCCAGTTTTCAACCCATTCAGAAAAACTTCTTAGTTCATAATTTATTAGTTTTTTCATGTAATTTCGATTTTTTTTTCTTATTTCTTTAAGAAACTCTTTTAGTTAACCCCGCACCCACCCAAAGGAGTCTATATATAAGTATGCATAACACTTGGAATTTCTTAAGTGAAGTTCAAGAAAATTCCCAATTGAAATTTCTTAAAATTAAGGCAAACTACAACTGAAAATCAAAAGGATTAATGATCCTTGTTAAACATAAGATCATATGAGCACAAAAAGGAAATTAAAAATCTTGAAAATCTCTAACACTTTATTAACTGGGTAAGTTCAAAAAATTTAAAAATCATGAAACAATTTCCATCCTTGAACACTCACATTTTGTATATAAATTCCAGTATTTCTCATTTAATCATTAATAATCATGATTCCATCGATTTACATGTTTTCATTCAACTTACAAAGAATGAAAAAGAGACATTCCTTAGCAAATTTAACTCATTTTAGCACTTGAATCTTTCAGTTCATATCTAAAAAAAAAAAAAAAAAGAGCTCCAAAATAAATTAAATAATGTGCTTAAAATTAGTATAAAAAAAACACTAACATTTTCAAATCCAGGTGAATGCAGCTTTTTCTGAACAAAAATGGCCGCTCCTTCAGCTACTTCTTTGAATCCGTATAAACTATCTTCAGCTAAAACAGGTTTCTCCAACTTCGCCATTGCTAAACCCCAAACTACTCGAAATCACGAAAAAAGAAACAAAGTAAATAAATAATGGGGATTCGAAAATCAGTTGGTCAACATTTTATTTTGGGGTCTCATTTATTTTTCTCTCATGAAATCAGACGGGGGTTGTTTGGGAATTTTAACAGTATTTCTTTTTTTCTTAATTTCGCGCTGCGATTTCAAATCTGAAATTTGGGGCCCTTCATACTGTTTTATTTTTTAAAATTTATTTTTGAATTTATTTGGAAATTATTCTTCCATCCCAACAGAAAATTAGCAATAAACCATTTAAAAAAACACAAAAATAATATTAATAAATTATGGTAAAGTATTTATTTAAGATTAGATTGTTATTATGATTTGACTTCAATAAACTGCAATTTACCCTGATAATAGCGGTTATAGATTAAGCTTCTAAATATTTATTTACGTACACTATGCCCCGGAATTACGAGACATTTACTGTTGTCTTGTCCCCTTTTTTTGTTGGGCTTTAAATAAATATATGGAATTATCTAGGTTAATATTCAAATAAATTGATTATTTATGAAAATGATTTAGGTGTAAAATTTTGTACGAAAATGACATATTTTTTATAGTATATGTTGGTGTTGGCAGTTTTACTGTTAATACCACATTCTACCATCTCGTAATGATTGTTTGGTATACAAAAAATAATTTTTTTATGTCGACATTGTTATCATTGACATTAGTATGTATTTTTTCAACTACAATTTAAAAATACAGGTATTTCGTGATTAAAAAAAAGAAAAATAATAATATTTTAATAGGCATCGGTGTTCACGTTGCTGGCAGCCATTCAAATTTTTTTAAAAGTAAAATTATCAATGCTTTTTTGGTGCAGGAGTTTTCATTGCCGGCATTGGTTAAAATTTTTTTTTCTTTTTTCTAATTGTGAAATACGCGTATTTTTAAATTATAGTTACAAAAATATATACTGGTGTTGGCGAACACAGTGCCGACACCAAAAAAATATTTTTTATATATCGAGCAATCATTATGACATGATAGAGTGCCGACAGTGAAATTGTCGGCACCAACATGTTTTGTAGAAAATAGGACATTTTCGTACAAGATTTCACACTTTTAAATCATTTTTGTAAATAATCAATTTATTTGGGTTAATTTTGAGAAAAAGCCAGTTAGCTACTATATAATATTTGTCATATTAAGTATCATACTATTATTATATAGTAAGTGTACCTAAAAACAAATATACTTCAAACTTTATTTCATAAAAAATGAAATAATTTTGCATATTAGTAAGCTTAAGTCTTGTTCGGGTCGGAAATATATTCAGGTAAAATTCTCTCCATAATGTCAACTTCAAATTTTGAACTTGGCCTATATACTCGAGAAAAAAAAAATCAAATTTTACTTCTTTCAATTACTTGTCAAGTATAACTTTGAGAGACATTGCACTTTGAGAAAAAATATTTCAAATTCGAATTTAGGAGATGACTTTGTTAGAAGCAAAGACGAATTTAGGGGGTTGACAAGAGCCCATTCCCCTTTACATTTTGTAAAATTACTTTTTAAGCCCCTTTAAGATTTAAATTTTTTATTTTGATATTATAATTACTGTTTTAAAAAAAAAAAGAAAAATATATGTTTAGTCCTCCAAAGTTTTTTAATTTGATTTTTTATTTTTATGATAAATTTAGCAATATTTTTAGTTTAATTTAGTAAACTAATACAAAATTGTAATACCTCACAACAGGCCTAAATTGTAACACATCTAACCTATATCCGTAGCAGGAACAGGGTTACGGAACATTACTGAAATATACAGATCAAATACAGACAATTCATATTACTTAACATTCATATCAGAAATTATTCATAAAGTCTCTTATATGAACCATCAAGATCCAAAATGCACATTAGAAACAAGTTGAGACTAAACCGGGTACTCAAAAAAAATTTTGCAAAATTTCAAAATTTTTCCAAGGTGTAAGGGACACGCACCCGTGTGGTCAAGCCGTGTGGGCATTCGAAATAGGACACATTGTCGTGTCCCAACCCGTGTTAGTACCCGTGTAACTCTCTGACTTGGGTCACACGGCCAAGTCACACTCTCGTGTACTAGGCCGTGTATAGGTGTAGGGGTCACACGGCCAAGCCACACGCCCGTGTGCCAGGCCGTGTGATCAATTTTGAGCATTCTGTTTTGAAATTTAAATAATACAGGGGACACAGAGCCAAAACACACGCCCATGTGCTAGGCCGTGGGACACACACGGTTGAGACACACATCCGTGTCTCTGTTCGTGTGGACAAAACAAGGCTATTTCCAAGCCTTATTTCTCACCCAATTTGTATTTCTCCTTCATCAACACTTTAATATATTCTCAAGCCAATATAATACATCCAAATCAAGCCAAAACGAAGTCTTATACATGACATATCAACTCATATGTTCAATTATCCAAACTTACCAAAACAACCATACATACATATAGGCATATTTTACCAAATTTATACTATCTCAAACCAAACCTCAACATACCTATATGATTTCCATCATTTATCCATTTCAAGCACACATCAACATATTAAGGCTACTTTTTACATATCAAAACACACCAATTACAAGCCATACCAATGGCTAAATTTCAACCAAACACATACATGCCATTCTTGACCACTTTTAGCCTATACATGTCATTATAACCTAAAATTTAATGTACTTTTTATATTGAAACGAGCTAATGAATAGTTGAGATATCTCTGCCAAGCTTCCAACCCAACGAGCTTCCGAAGTACTATAAAACAGAGGAAATAAAACAGAGTAAACATTTAATGCTTAGTAAGTTCGTATAACAGGAAATTAACTTACCATTTAATTCACATTTAAGGTAAGCAAATAAACATGCTCAAGCCTATTTGGCCATTTGCCTAAACACATATCCTCATTAAGCATGTTAGTCATGTAATTCAATAAATACCAAGAAACATGAATAAGCTCATCAATATTCAATTTCCACATACATGTATTTATCGCTTCAAGTGTCCATGAACATGTACATATCATATCTTTGTATTTCAAGTATTTCTCATAGTAATTCATCTTGAATTCATATAATCTCATATCGGAACTTTACCTGTTGAATCATTTAAAATATCGATGGATACAAGAGTAATACACATGAAGTGTTCAAAACTATAAACCGTCAATTCATATTCGAGAATGCTCATATGAGCACATAAACGAGAAGCTCTCTCTCGAGCCAAATAAAAGGAAGCTCGTGTGAGCCATGTAACGAGAAGCTTATTCAGACTATATAATAGGAAGCTCATAAGAGCCATAATCAGGAAACTCATGCAAGCCAAAAACGGGTGGCTCCGAAGAGCCATTAATCAGGAAGCTCCGTATAGCCATATGTAACGACCCGTTTTTAGTGAAATCGGAATAGTGGTTTTGAGACCACAAATATGAGGTCAAAAAATTTATTTTAATATTATTTTAATATCTACAGCATGATAGAATAAAAGTATAAAAATTTCGTTAAGAAATTTTACCGTTTATATGTTCAATTTGTGAAAAAGGACTAAATCACATAAAGTGCGAAAGTTGGGTTATATTAGCTAAAGGTGTTAAATAGCTATAGAACTTTAAATTAGAGGTCCTTAGATGGTAATTAGATCATTAAAGGTGATAATGGATGGGCATGGCTTGGAAATTTTGTTATTTTTAAAGTTAGGTAAGGTTAAAAAGGTAATTAGGTAATAAGTGAATAAGTGAATAAAACAAAATAAGGAAAAATTTATCATCTTCCTTATTTTGCTTGGTGTTGGCCAAATATCCCTATGGAGAAGAAGAGAATTTTTTTTTAAATCTTTCCTTTGCATGTAAGTGAATTCTTGTTCCGTTTTTGTCGATTTTTATGTTTTCAGGATCATTGTAGCTTAACCTAGCTAACTAGAGGACTAATTTGCAAAAATATTGAATAGTTTGAGATTTTCCATTGATGATTATAATAGGGTTTTGATGTTTAATGGAAGAAAATGAATCTTTGTTGTTAGTTAAACAACTTTTGTTAAGTGATTTTTATGAAATTGTCAAATAGTGGCTAAATGAGAAATGTGAAAATTTTATGTTAAATGTGTGAAATTGTGAATTGTATGGGCTGATATAGGTGTATACATAATTCGGATAGGCTTGGTTGTGGATGAAATTGCTTGAATTTCATTTTACGAGCCTAGGGACTAAATGGTAAAAAGGTCAAAAGTATAGGGGCAAAATAGTAATTTTTCCATAACATGAAATTTGGATGGAATTGATTAGAAATATGATTAAATGAGTTAAATTTGATTATATAGATAAAGAAAAGCAACATTCAGAATTAAATTGGGAAAAAGATAAAGTCGTGGATTAAACGATCATTTTTCGTCATTAAAGTTCGAGGTAAGTTCGTGTATTTATATTGTGTATTGATATACTTTAATTGAAATATATGTATTTGGATTGAGTAATTACGGTGTATAATTATCGAACGCATAACTGATATAGTACGAAGAATACCGAGCCCCGTTTGAACCTTAGGAATTTGTAAGATACAAATTACATGTCATTAGGTTTACCAATTTTGGCTCGTAAGAGCATACATGTACAAGAATTGATGGACTTACAGTTCAGTACACTTCGAGTGTACCACCCGCGTATCTAATGATATTCTAAGTGGTTCAACGGGCATAGTGTTATTATGAGATTATACAATTCGATACGAACTAATACGGGTAATTACATGGAGATTATATATATATGGTATACGGATATATGATATAGATGTTACATGTACATGGAATTCTAATAATTTTTGAATTCATATATGATTCCTGATTTTTACATGTATACATGGCTAATTTGATGAATGGTTATGTGATAGGCTTTGGCCGAATTGAATTGAGTTATGATTTGAGATTTTTCTTACCTAAATTGTGAATATATGGTAAGTTTAAATTCTATGTTTTCACGAACTTACTAAGCTTAAGTGCTTACTCCGTTTTAATTTCTTTATTTTATAGTGATTCGGAAACTCGCTCGATTTGGAAGTCGTCGGAGATTGCGTCTCTCTATCAAACTCTCGTTTTGGTACTTTGGATTTTATATTTTGGGTTAAATGGCATGTATAGTTATTTTGGCTAATGTGGCTTATATGTTTGGTTAGGTATTTAGCCAATTGATTTGGCTTGATAATGGTAAATGTTTTGATATGTGAATATGTATATATGGCCTTATGTTATGTGGTGTTTAGTTGTTATGTGAATGCCTTGTTATGAATTGGTAATTCGGGTCTTAAATGGTTGGAATTGAGATGTGGTATGCATATTGTATTTAGGCACAATGTTTCATATGTAAGTTTGACCATTTAAGTATATTTTGGAAGCATAATTGGTATGTTTTAAAGTGGTCAATTGATGTGCATATGAGTATCATGTTGTATGTGAGGATTGTACATGATATAAACTTGATATTGGTTATTTTTGAGTGCTTATTTATGCCATGGTTGTATGTGCTTTGATGAGCTTAGGTTGGTATCATTTTGGGTAAGAAATGGCTTGGAAAATAGCATATTTTTGTCCACACGGTCGTGTGTCTCCTGATACTTCTTCGGGAACCAAGTCAGTAGCTTCACACGGCCTAGCACATGGGCGTGTGGCTTGGCCGTGTGGCACAAGTCAGTATACCCTCCAGTTTTCACACGGCCTGGCACATGGCTGGCACACGAGCGTGTGAGGCCATTTCGAAGGGTACACAGCCTAGCACATGGGCATGTGGTCTGGCCGTGTGACCCAAGTCATTGAGTTACACGGGGTCAGACATGGGCTGGGACATGGCCATGTGATCCCATTTCGAATGCCCACATGGCCTGAGACACGGGCGTGTCCCTTGGCCGTGTGAGACACACGGCTTGGTCACACGAGTGTGTGTCTCCTGCACTTTGAAAATTTTCTATGTTTTTTAAAAAATTTCTTGAGCACTCGATTTAGTCCCGAACCACTTTTAATGTTTATTTTGGGGCCTCGAGGGCTTGTATTATGGACTATATGTAGATTTATGAATGGTTTCTGAATTGAATGATTTATGAACACGAAATGTTTAATGTTTTGATCTATAAGTCCGGTAATACTCCGTAACCCTGTTCCAGCGTCAGATACGGGTTAGGGGTGTTACACCATATATCAGGAAGTTCAAGCGAGCTAATATCGGAAAGCTCCTGAGAGCCATTAATTAGGAAGCTGACAAAGAGTCTTTAATCGGGAAGCTCACGAAGAGTCATATATCGGGACGCTCATAAGAGCTACAGTGTGTCCACAACACATGTAGGATCACAACCAAATCGGGATGCTCCAAAGAGCTATTAACGGAAAGCTCGCAAGAACCATATAACGAGAAGCTCGAGAGGGCCATATATCGGGATGCTCATGAAAGCTAATAACGGGACGCTCTTTCTAGATGTGGTGTATCCGTAACATATGCAAGACCACAACCAATTCGGGAACCTGTATTCATCAAATTTCATTTATTCAATCAAGACTTAATACTTATCGAGCATTATCGGATATGTGATCGATTTTCATACATGTCAATTATACAATACACATACACAACATTCAATTTAAAACATTAAATATACAATTTAATTACACGAACTTACCTCGACAATTGTTCGTGTATGAAAAATCTACTAATCCGACCATTTTTCTTTTCCATGATCTGACTTCGTATTTGATCTATCCGGATCTATATGAATGAATTCAACATTAATTTATATTCATTTCAATTCAATTCACATATTTGGAAAAGTTACCATTTTGCCCCTATACTTTTAATTAATTACGATTTCATCCTTAGGCTCGGAAAATGAAATTCATGCAATTTAATCCTTATTCCAAGCCTGGCTGATTTTTACATATCACAATAGCAGTTCATGTATTTCGTGTAACACCCTTAACCCCTGTCCGTCGCCGGATTGGGTTGCAAGGCATTACCGAACAAAACACAAGTAGCCATAAACAATTACTGCTCACATAGTCATATCCGAAAGCAAATTAAACAACACGAATATGCTTAGATAATAACTCATCAATATAATTAACAATGAACACTGTCCACTTGATATTTTAAATCACATTAGCCGAATATACACATGCTTGAAATGGCTTTTCTTAAAAATAAATAAAAATCACTAAATATAAACATACATATGTATAGTTGCTTGGTATCTTGTTCAATCATATTCAAATAAACTAAATAAACACATCTCAGCAAAGTATGTCTCAATTTATTAATAAGAACATAACCGAATCTGCAATTTCGTTATAAAACTATCTTCTCAATTCGTTTTTCATTTGATCACTTCACAGTAAATCCTCCTCAATCTTTAAACCAAACACATTCGAATATGGTACTAACCATTTCCCAACTTCAACCTTATTGTTTCAAATTACAAAATATGACCAACTACTACATAATGAACTTTCCATTCATGATTTATCAAAACATGCATAATAGAATCACATTTGTCAACCACCTCAACATTTCGGTCAAGTCATATGAATATCCATCACACACGTGATATACAATAAGATATATTTCTAAGATAAGCTAAATACATGATCCTATGCCTGACATGTATAACATAAATCAACCATGCTACTATCACATGCACAATCCCATTATGAAATATACTATCATGGTGCTTAAATGCCATGGCCGAAAGCAATGAAGACCATAATACCATAATTCAGTCGTAAAATTAAAAGAAACATTAAAACACAAACAACATCTCATTGTACACCTAAGTCACATATACATATTAATATACCTAAACTTCATATCATATTCTTTTAACTATCTATTTCAACTAATCAGAACATACTTACCATATCCATCATATACATATATCAACTCATGCACCACATTATTAACAAAACATAACAATCATATACTACATATAATTAGGTCATAATCAAATCGATATAACCAAACACATTAAACACTCAATCACGAACTCATAATGCCAAGCCTAATTCTAATGATCCAAGTAAAGCCATTTTCGCATGGCTAATATATACAAGGACAAATTCATAGCTCGAAACTTAGTCTAGACTATACATGCCTTTAGTTTAAAAAAATCCAAAAATCAAAAATACCAAAATAGGTTGATAGTGTGGATGACTTTGTTGACGATCCCCTAAGCTCTTAGCTTGATCAAAATCTATAAAACAGAACGATGAACACACGGAGTAAGCTAATTTAGCTTAGTAAGTCTTAAGCAATCATAATATACCAATTGGACATTCAAGCATTTTAAAACAATCAAGTAATAACATTGAATAAAACAGCTTAACTCGAAAGTCCTTCAAAACCGAATGCTTTTACCTCACTTAACATAACACTTATCATTCCCATACCATTAGCATACAACTTACCAACTCAGCATCAAATTCAAAATATAAAACATCATTTCTTTATAATATATTCATAATACACATACATGAAACTCACTAAGTTCACATAAATATTCGAACAAGTAAAGGGCCATGTACATCCGATTTACCTCTTTAATTACATAAACACATGTTCATTTAAACTCTCATATATCCAAGCATCTAATATCAATAGTTTAAAGCTTAGTACTTAAATGATCTACTAATGTCGAATGCTAATGCTCATTTAGCTTAACCATCATCACTATTTTACCTTTAAACTTCAATTTATAATCTCATTATATAGTTCACATATAGATTAAATACTCTTTTCCAACTACTCATATTTTCGATACACATAATTCAATAGGATCACATATATATGTATATACAATAAGTATATACTTTACACTTAGTAATTTCACATAAAAGGAAATATATTCACATATATATATCCATTTAACATTTCATACATTCGTATACATGGCATCAAAGTAATCCCAATATGTCACGTAAACATAAGCATAAGGCTGAATATACAGGATCAATTAGTATCATTCATATCAATATACTTATACGAATACCTTTAAGCACTTTATGCTTTCATATAACCAATTTCCCCATGGCATAGTTTATACACAATTTGCATCTACCAATTGTATATCACATTTCTTTCACCAATTCATTTACTTACTATCATCGCATATATATATGTATAATACATGAATATGAATAGCACATACCTTGTAGCCGAATTAACAAACTCATTTTCAAATGCTTAGGCTCACTTGATTCATTTCATGACTTTACTAGTACATAATCTAAGCTTGGAATTTCAACTCACCGATATAAAACCTGCTAGGCATTTGCCCGAATCTCACATACTGGCACTAGACTTGCTAGACTCAAGGTCTGAAGTTCGAACACCGGCATTTAGCCTGCTAGGCAATAAGCCTGATATAATTCACCGGCACAAGGCCTGCTAGGCATTAAGCCCGATAAAGATCACCGACACAAGGCCTGCTAGGCTCGAAGCCCGATATAAATCACCGGCACAAGGCCTGCTAGGCTCGAAGCCCGAACATTCATATTATTGAGTCATCTCATTCACATCACATACTATCAATATCACATATATTTCATATAATTCAATATCACTTTCACACTTTACCAATATCACATATATCCTATATAATTCAATATCACCTTCACATATTACCTCAATGAGTTCGATTACATACATTGCTAAATTACTTCCTCACATTCGGTTTTAACATGTTTAACTCCACAAGTTCATAATTCAACATATATGCTAGATTATAATCAATTCTTATGAAATTAATTTGCTTAAGGACTTACCTCAACTATCGACGGACGACGAAGACCGGCTATTTGTAAACTTTCGTTTTTTCCCGATCCAAATCTGATTTTCTTTATTTTTGATCTTGAATTTGAGACTATAATAACCGAAAATCAAAGAAGCCAAGCCCTTGTTCTTTCCTCCACATTCGGCCAAGAAATAAAGGTTGATAATGGTCTTTTTGTTTTGTTTAATCTTTAACTTATAATATGTATTTACTAATTTACAAATTTAACATATTATAATTAATAAAATAAAACATAAATAATGGTTTAGTTGTCTTTCTACCATCCACTTACTTTAAAATGGGCTATTTTCCCTTTTGATACCCCATATTAAAAAGCCATTATCACATTAGCACTTTTCATTATAGTTTGCTACTTTTACACTTTACGCGATTAAGTCCTTTTTGTCAAATTAAACACTCAAACGATAAAATTTTCTTACAAAACTTTCACACACATTAATTCACATATAACAAACACCGAAAATAATATCTAAAAATTTTCCAAACTCAGATTCGTGGTCCTAAAACCACCGTTCTGATTAGGGTTAAATTCGGACTGTTACATTTCATAAAATTTAAAATTTTTCCATGAATTTTACAACTTCTCAATTTAGTCCCTAAATCATAATTTCATCAAAATTCCCTTTACAAAAGTTGTTTATCTATCAACAACCTTTCATTTTCTAAAATAAAATTTCATAATTCAACTATATTCATCCATGGAAAAACCCTAGTACTTTGATAACTTTACAAATTAATCCCTGATATAGCTAGATTAAGCTATTACGATCTCGGAAATATAAAAATCATTAAAAATGGGACTTGAATACTCACCTAATTAAGCCAAAGTAACCTTGTCTATCTTCAAGCTTCAAACTAGGGTTTCCATGTCTTTTGATTTTAGGAAAGATGATAAATGATGATATTTTGTTTCATTTTATTATTTATCATCTTTATTTATCATCTTTCCAATTTTATCTTTTTCTTTTCTTAATTTTCCATTGATGACTAATCATCCTTATCTACTAACTCTTCTAAATGGTCTATTTTCCATATAAGTACCTCAAATTTTGAATTCCATAGCTTTTTGATACTTATAGCTACTAGAACTCAACTTTTCCATTTCATACAATTTGGTCCTTTTATCAATTAAACATGTAATCGGTAAAATTTTCTTAACGAAATCTTCATTCGATTTTCTATCATAATTAAGACCATAAAATAATATTAAAAAATTCTTACGGACTCGGATTTGTGGTCCCGAAACTACTGTTCTGATTTCACTGAAAACGGGTTGTTACATAGACGTTATGGCCGAATCTTGAGAAATTACATAAGTTCGCTTAAAAACCATAGTTTTAATTCAAAATAGTCTAAATCAAACATAGCTAAATTTGTTAAGTCGTTTTCTAGTTTTTAGTGAATTATCAATAAAATTATTTATTTTATTATTGAAAAGCATTTTAGTGGTCACCTCATTTTGTAATGGGAATTTTCTAAGTTATAAAATATTGAAAACCGTTGCTCAGTTTGTAAAATGAAACATGTGAATTTGCAATTTAAAATAATAACTACTAAATCCAACTAAAAGCAAATCAAAACAAAAATAAAGTCCAAAATAAATCAGTCCAAAAAATCCGAAAAGTCCATTATAACACAAAAACCTTTAATAACCATTTATTAATAGAGAATCCAACCAGAGCTCCCGCACGCTGTCCAGTCCTAGGTTTGTTGATTACCTGAGAGGAAAAAGTAAAGGGTGAGCTAACGAGCTCAATGTGTAACTCAACTCAAATAAACAGAACAAATACAAAAATAGATGCAATTCAAATACAAATATGGTTGCAAATACAAATACAGTTACAATTTTAGAATCAGATATAGATGCATTTTCAGATACAGAAACAGGTCTTACCCCCATCCATTACACACCATCTCCGTCCTTCCCTATACACCAATTCGGGTAATGAATACTCATCCAACCCCCACACACCTATAAGTGAGAGTACGTCACTTTTTAGAATAGTGCAAACAAGCTACTAGATATAATGCGGTAGCTCACTAGAATAAGATAAGTGCATCCAAGCCACCAAAACAAATATGTGGTTTAAACCACTAGATAAGACAAATCATTAAACTGCAAACACTTCCTTCGTCACATCATTATCCCATCCCAATGCACATGCAATACTATACAGATATCAGATGCACATATGTCATACATGCTATACACATCAGAATATAATATCATGCTTTTAGAAATCACATTAACAGAGGAAAAATATTAGATTTTATATCCATAATACGTACGTAACACATTTTGAAACCTATGAAGTGACTAATTTTAAATAGCATTTCAAACACGGCCCTAACGAAGTTTTATAAAAAATGGGCCCACATGCTCGTGTGGCCCACATGGCCTAACCGGCCCAACCCGTGTGGCCCACACGGACGTGTGGCTTTCAAAATTTATTTTGTTGCTTTTTTTTTGTTCTTCTTGTTCTTTCCTTTTCTCTTTTATTGGCTTCCAAAATTTCAATGTCAGTCTTTGCTACTTTATTATTGTTTTCTCTGTTATTGATTTCATGATGTATGATCGTCGCAGTGTCGTGTTCGAGCAAGGAATTTATATTGACGAATAAGTGTAAATCTCGTAAATGCGTTCTTCGGTGGTAAGATTTGTTAGTTCGTTTACGTATGTCAATTAGAGGTTATAGTATTCTATAATATTCGATTATTAATCATTTTTTGTTTCTAATAGAAGAAGAGGGTGGTGCGTATGATGTCTCACCGACAACTTAGGCACTATTTTAGGCTGCCACTTTGCAAGGGTAAGTGATTAATGTTTCTAGATTAAAGGCTGTTTCGTTTGGTTAGGCTTTAGTTTGGCAGTTGCGTTTGATTTGTGACTTGGTTTTAAATGTATGATTGGTAATTTTCACTTTCTGGGATGTCAATTTAGGTATTGGAATTTTTGTGGTTGAGTTTGCTTAAGAAACTAATTAAGTGTGTAACGGAAAACTTGAAAAAATAGTGAATGGCGCGATGCCGAAAAACCCACTGTCAACATCACACGGCCGTGTGTCAGACTGTGTGTGTCACACGAGCGTGTGTGAGGTCGTATGGGCCCATTTTCTGAAATTTTACCCTTGAGTCGTTTTTGATGTACGCATCAAATTTAGGCCTTCCGTAGGGTCCGTACTGTGTAAATAAGAATGTAAAATATGAGATTTGATATTCTGCTTCCATTAATATGACTTTTAAAAGTCTGACGTGTATAGTATGCGTGACTTTATTATCTATTATTGACTGTGTAGACCACACGGACGTGTGAACTCATTTTCTGGAAATTTCACCTAAGGTCGTATTTATTTGTGATGCATATTTATCCACTTTGTAGGGTCCATATTGTATTAATAAGACTTGAAAGCATGATATCTGATATTATGATACTGTCTATAATGTGGGAAAGGTACATAAAATATATATATGCATGATCTGTATATTGATAATTTTGATGGTATGTTTGTGTATATGAGCATATGATGTCTGATTATGTTATTTTGTGTATCTCTGAATCTGCTATATGACCATGCATGTGACGTTATGGCGAAACTGGTTTGCTTTTATTGAATTTGTGACACACCTGTTCTGCAAAGCATGGAATTCCATGCCTTCTGATTTCTATTATTGTACAATTGCATGTATTACATACTTATCATTCATATTCTGTATTTGCATGCCATGTCACATTGCATAGGGATGGGATAATATGGTAAGGAAGAAGTTCTGGCAGTTTAATGATCTGCACTATCTGGTGGTTTATCCACATTTCTGTCTGATAGCTTGTCTGCAATTATAGTGGCTCGATCACACATATCTGTTATGGCAGCTTGGTTGCAATATAATGGCGTGATCACATATATCTAATCTGGCAGTTTAACTACAACTCTGGTGGCATTGTCCACAATTATCTGTTGGTGTGTTTTTTAATGGACGAGTTCTGGGAAACTCTAATTTGGTTTGTACTGGAGTTGGGTAGGAAGTTTTCTGAAAAATCCGCATTATGTTTTTTTTCTAAAAAATACTGCATTGGCATAAACATGCATTTTCAATTTTGCTTAATTGATTGTTATGAAGTTCTCTGCAATACTTTGATTTGATTATTGTGTTATTTGTGTTCTCTGTTTGAGTTTGGTTATACAATCGGCTTTATAACTCACCCATCTCTTTTCACCATTTCAGGTAAACAACAAAATTATGATTGGGTGGCGTTTGAGAACTCGAATTGGTTTTTCGCTTAAGATGGTTTGAATTATTTATAACTAAGTTTTTTGGATTTTTTATTTTTGAACTAAGTTTTCAGATTTGATTTTGGTTTTGGGGTTTTGTTATTTGGCTTAAGTTTTTTTTTTTTACATGTTTTCTGTTAAGTTAAAGGAAGGCTTAGTTTTTTTTTTTTAATTAAACAAAATATGAATTTTTCGCTGCAAATTTAAAATAAGTTTTACATAAGTTAGTAACTAAAGTTTCAGAAAAGACACAATCGGTAAATATATGTTCTCTCTAATCTGAATCACAGTTTTCAAATTAGCTACTCCAAAATTTCCGCTGTAAATCTAAGTATCAAAGTAATTGTTTTTCCGTAAAATAAATAAATTACGCGTGTGATTTGATAAAGGACTTGTAAGTGTTTTGCCGAAAATAGTATTTCTAAAACTCATTATTTCCAAAGCTAAATTTTGATTTGGATTTTCAATCGGGAAATGTAATATCTCAAAATTTGATCATAACGTTTAAGCCAAGTCTGGGGTATTATAATTTTTGCATAATTTAAAAATTTGCATTGTGATTTTTCAAAAAAAAAAAAAACTAAATACAATATTTATTACATATTTCATAATGAATTGTCTAACATGAATTACGATATATATTACCCAATTACATAATTTCTTATGGCATGCATAATATATTTTATAAACCCCTCGTAACGTGTTTATGTTGTTAAAATATATATTACCTGTTATAGTATTTATTATTAGCGTAATATGGGATCTATCAATTATTTTTGTGACCAAATTAATTAAAATTAAATAAGTTAAAATTATTGAATATTAAATTTCCATTCACCCATAACTAATTAAATATTAAATTAAAACATGCTATAGATTTTTATACTTTCATAAAATTTAAGATTTAATTTTTATATTTAAAAATTTAATTAAATTTTTTTATTTAAAAATATCAATTTAATAATTAATATTTTTGGTATTTTTGTCAAAAATTACCAATATTGTTGCTATCAATAAGTGTGTTATTATGGTACCTGTATTTTCATAAAAGTTCAATATGGTATTTGAACTATCAATATATGGTTTATTATAATACTTGGTGCTAACACCGTTACTAAATTGTTGAACCAACCAATAAAAATTTGACACGTAGAATTTTTTTCCAAATTATTAAGTCCACATGGATAATATAACATGTAAGTTTAGTATTTACTTCTTTTTATTAACCATATGTTTAGTTATTTGTTTTTTTAATTTAATTTAATTTTTTTTGTTTTATTTAGTTTTTCATATAATGCTATATTATCCATGTGGACTAGATGATTTGGAAAACAAATTCTACGAGTCAAATTTTCATTAACTGGTTTAACAATTCATTAATAGTGTTAACACCAAATACTATAATAAAACATAAATTGATAGTTTAGGTATGATATTAAGCATTTTATTAAAGTACAAGTAATATAATAAAACACATATTAATAGTTCAGGTACCACATTTCCCATTTGCAAAGTTCAATTATCACATTGGATATTTTATAAAAGTATAGGTACCAAATGTAACATTATCCCTTTAAATTTTGACTTTTAAAGAATAAGGACTAAATTAAATTTTTTTGTAAAATTATAGGAACTGACAAGATATTCTAACCTAAATGTTATTAACTTTTAAAAAATAGGCGGTTTTCTCGCTATAATTTCTTTTTTTTTTTAAATATAATAAATTAAATTAAAAACTCTAACGAGCCTGACTAAGCCATCGAGCGATGGATAGATAACGAAAATTAAAAAAACAAAAAAACCAGAAAACTTCAGCTCAGGCCTCAGAGTCTCAGACGGAGGAGGAAAAAGCTACGAACTGAAAGTAAAAAATTGAGAATAAATTTTGAAAAATAAAAGCATTAATCTCTGTTCTTACTGATTATTTGTTTAACATTTGATTACTTAGGTGAACTTTTTTATTAATTTCCATAAGCTCTGCGTTTTTTGTTTTTTTTTTTGTCTATTTATTTGTTTACGCAGTGTTATCGTTGTTATTTACTTTTTTTTTTTTTTTTGGTTTTGGTTAAGGTTTAGAAGAGGAGAGAAGTGATAATGGAGTCGACAGAGTCATCTTACGTGTCATCTCCGGAGGCAGCGAGGAAGAGTTCTTCGCCGCCGCATAGATCGCCGACTTCCGGTAATTTCTGATCCGATCTTCTTCTTTTTTTCGTCGAAGCTTTTCATACTTGTGTTTTTACTTTTGACTCAATGACGTTAATCTTAATTTTTTGTTTTATGTTTCTAATGTAATGATTGATGTTTGAAATTGTTTGAATTTCGGATTCTTTTCATTTCGCTTATTTATTTATGTAGCAGTTTTCCCCTTATTAACGTGTGAAATTGTTTTAACTTTTCATGTTTTCCAAAAAAGGCAAGATCTCATGAACTAAGTGATTAATTCTTTTCTCATTCTTCTTCTTCTGTTAGAAAACGGGGAGAAGGCTACATATATAAGGTTTCTTGTCTCCAATGCTGCAGCTGGTTCTGTAATTGGGAAGGGTGGTTCAACAATTACTGATTTCCAGTCCAGATCAGGAGCTCGAATTCAGTTGTCACGCAATCATGAATTTTTCCCAGGAACATCAGATAGGATTATTATGGTCTCTGGAACAGTTGATGAAGTACTCAAAGTTATGGAACTTATCCTTGCAAAATTATTGAATGAGGTGATCTTTATGATGACTTTTAACTCTACTAGTTTTCTGTCTTTCAGATTATTACATATGTTGGTTTCCCTTTTGTCAGCTCAATGTTGAAGAAAATGATGATGTTGAACCAAAAACAAAGGTGAGGCTAGTTGTTCCCAACAGCTCTTGTGGCAGCATAATTGGGAAAGGAGGGGCTAACATAAAGTAAGAAGTCTGCGTGAACACTCCGATTATTCCAGATGTTTTTGTTGATATGTTTTTGAAAATTCACCTGTGACATAATATTGTTTTGCAGGCTTGAAATTAATGAAAATTCTTTAACATCAATTCTTTAGTTTTTAGTAGTGTTGACAAGCATCCTGAGTAGGCTCAATTATAAAAGTGCAATTTATTCTTCCATTGTTTTGTATATTTCCAGGGGATAAACCTTGTAAAAGTTTTGACCTATAGTTGATTTATAGCATATGCAGATAAGCATTAGTAGTGAATGAAGCACATTTTGGAATTGGTCATATGTGAGAATGTGTGCAACGAAAGATATATTTGACTGGGTTGTGGATTATTTGGCAATTTTGCATACAAAGAGCTGTTTATGATGAATTTGGGAGATTACTTCCAGGAGACAAGGTCTGGAAAGGACAATTTCTTGGCAATAGGACTAAGTTTAGTAAAAGTTACCCTAGGGATAATTTTGTTGCATCATAGTGAGTTACTTCTGTTGAGTTGTCTATTGTAAGCTTATATTTAAACTTGATGATGATGGCTTTAGGACATAAATCAGTCAAGTTGCTAGTGGTTTCCCGTCTGGCCGAGGTTCACTCTAGATTGTGGTTAAGTCTTTCATGGAGTTGACTTGGATGAGAGTTGAAAATAATTTTATTTCATGAAATGGTTAGTAAAGATTAAAAACTTGAGGTCTAAAATTGTGGACTTAAGGTTTTTGAAAAGAATGCTTTCTAACATGCTGGTCTAGCTGGCATCAATGTCTGAACTGCATGATATTCTGCTATATTTGTCCTCTGTTTTCTATTGATGCACATATATGTTTTTTGAGATGGACCTACCTCTTAAAAGTAACTTCTATGTCTGGAAATAGTAGTATTGGAGCCCTGTGCTTTTCTGCACTAATATTCTACTTCGCATAAAGTAAGCATGCTGTGACTGAGATGTCGTTCTGATCCAGGAAGTATAACTGCTTCCCCTAATTGATTATAGCTACTACTTGTGGTTTGAACCCTGCAAAAAATTATGACCAAATACTAAAAGCTCAAATAACTTTAACTTCCTTGCGTCCTTGTAAGAAAACTATCATTGTGAAATGCTGTTTTGTGCTAATGAATCTGAGGAAATGACAAATGAGAATGTAATACAAAAACGCATAAAATGATGGTTTTATACATGTGTGGTGTGTGGTCAGTTACTACCAAGTATTATTGGCTGCCTAAAACAGATATTGCCATTTCTGATTGTTATTTATGCCTTTCTGTAGGTCATTTATTGAAGAATCTCAAGCTGGCATTAAGATATCTCCGCAGGATAATAATTTTTATGGCTTGAATGATAGGCTAGTGACACTGACTGGCACTCTAGATGAGCAGATGCAAGCAATTGAATTAGTTCTGTCCAAGCTTAGTGAAGATCCTCCCTACTCACAAGCTATGCATGCTCCATTTTCATCTGCAGGTGTGTTCTCTTCTTATTTGGCCACCGAGTCTTAAGAGACTTTCACACTGCATCACTTGTTTCTGCTCCATGAACACCACTATTGCTTTTTATATAATCCTTAACAGTTATATTTTAGTCCTGATATGCAAGCAGTTTTTTTACATTTCATGTTTGGCTAAGATAGCTTTTTAGCTGTTGTATGATGTTAACTATTAAAGCTTGGCTGTCAGAACATTTTTATACCCCTCTTTTATTTTTGTGTCTGGGGTTGTTGGTGGGTGGGGATACACACTTTTTCCTCTTTAATAGTACTAATTTTTACACTATTCCATCTAATATCTGTTACTAAGTCCAAGCCTGGCAGAAATCTTCTATGTCATTAAATCATTTTTCATGTCCTATGAAGTTAAATATTAAAACTTAGTTGTCATCATGGTGTGTTTCTTTTTGGAGAAACACACTTGTTCTTTTATCTGTAATAATCATTTTTACACCATCCTATCAATCAGTAAATCCAATCCTATCTATTCTGGGGCATAACTGAACCGAACACAATCTGTGCCTATGTTTAGAGGTAATCATAGAATTTAAGAAAATGAGGCCAAAAGAGCATGACACCTCATTCAAGCTTTGTACATGAGCGGTATGGAATTTTCTTACGTTTGTTTAGAATCCAGTGGCTCGCTTTGATGGTTTTCTGGAATGCTGTTATGAGATACTTTTAGTTCTTCTAGTCAGATTCTTGATCATATTTTCTTAGTGAACTGTTCTTAACATGCGATTGGTATTTTTCCTTTCTGTAATCATTACTATATGCTACAGTAAGATTTCTTCAACTTGAAATTTTAGGTGTTCTCTTCTCTGGTTTTCATGGTATTCCACATGCATATGTGCTGCCTTCTATGGCAACAGCAACCTACAATTCAATGAGCTATGCACCAAATGGGGCTGGAGGGAAGTTTCCGAATCCCAAGGTTCATCTCTTTCTATCATGTTTTATCAGTAACATGTGATGACTTATGCTATTTACCCTGCTTAGTGTTTAGAGAAAATATCTTAATTTGTTTTATTTTGACATCCATATAGTTCTAAAGATCAGTCCTATGCTTATTTTCTCTTCTGTATGCAGACTCATAGAATTACTTTTTTTATTAACTAATTTCACCCAAATTATATCACATTTCTTCTAGAATTGTTGTATTGCAGTATTTGTAATGTCTAACCCATTTTGATATCTCCTAAACCCTTATTGTTTCTGAATTAAACTGAATAATGTTTCTTATCCAGGAGGATCGTAGCAACTCTATCACTATCGGTGTTTCAGATGGCCATATTGGACTGGTTCTTGGACGTGGTGGAAGAAATATCATGGAAATTAGTCAGGTTCATAAACGATAAAATATCATTTGGTTCATTTATTTTACTTATATTCTAAACATGAGCGCTTTGTTGTTGCAGGTTAGTGGGGCCAGGATAAAAATATCAGATAGAGGCGATTTCATGTCTGGAACAACCGATAGGTATAACGATCACAGCTTTATCATTATGCTGTCTATGCATCGAGTCTGGTGGTGATTTTTTCCTCATTAAAAACCTTTTCTATCTTTCACCTTTCTTGGCAGGAAAGTGACAATCACCGGATCCCAGAGAGCAATTCGACAAGCTGAAACCATGATAATGCAGAAGGTAGCTACTACCACTCAAAGGGTAATGGCTTAGTTTTCCGGTTATCAGAACTATTCTTTTTTGAATCTTTCGATGGAACCGCTTAGGACTTCCTCGTATAGTTTGACTAGAAACATATCCTCATTCATTGGCACACTACGAACCGACAATGCCAACAACATGACGTTAGCAACAAGAACAGGAAATTTTTACTCTAGCAGAGCTCTAATCAGGTACTCTTCGGGACACACGGACAAAAATTGTAGATTTTTTTCAATTTTTTTTTTTTAATTTTAAGAAAGAAAAAAGATGATGGAATAGACTTTGGCATGATTACTTGACTGAGAATTGGAATTAGCATAATGTGCTTTGGTTATATAATTGTAACAGATATCCGTGGTTAAATTTGTGGTATAATATGGTCATGCTTCATTAGAAGTTAGAACATCTAAATAATTATAATTTTGAAAAGATACCCTCTTTTTTTACGTTGAATTTATGCAACTTTGCTTATTTATAGATGATTGCATTTTCATCATACCTTAAAAGAACTTGTGGCTTGAAATGTTGCTCGGTGTCTAAACCTGCTCATGGGCTGGGTGTTTGAAAAATAGTAAAGTGGTTCGAAAAATGGCTTATTTTTTTTATGTGATTTGGGTCTTGGACAAGTTTTTTTACTTGAGCCTAGTTCAGCTTGGCCTAAATATGTTATGTTATAAAAAAATATTATATTAATTATATATATTTATATTTATATTTATATTTATATTAAATCACTAATTTAATAGTCATTAAACTCATTACTTAAATTTTAGAAAAAGTTTACCCAGTTAAATAATCCAACTCAATTTTTAATATAAATACTTTTTAATGTATTTTTAATATGTTAGAAATTTTTTATTTTAACGTTTTTTAGTACATTTAGCATATTATATTTTAAAAGAAATATTTTTAAATAAAAACTAATCTAAAAAAATCAAATATGGGCGGGACGAGTTAAGTTTACTTTTTTTTTTAAATTAGGCTAGGCTTGAATTAAAAAGTTGATTTTTTGGACTAAATTGAATCTGAACTTAAAAAATTAATCTAAATATTTTGCATAGATTCAATTTAAACCCGGTTTGGCTCACGAGCACCAGTGTATTTAATAAATTTTAGGTGTAGAGGTAAATATCAAATCGAGATAGCTGTGGCTGTAAGCTCAATTCAAGGCCAATCACTCTTAGTTAAATTCCACTTCTAAAGCTTGTACTTAATTGTAGATAAAATAAAGGTATATACTGAGAATGATTATACCAACTTAAATCTCTAAACCTATTCAACCCACCATACCACTTTGGGCTTGTAATTAATTGCCCAACTGCTTTTCCTTTTCCTTTTATATTGACTTATAGAATCTCCTCAATTTTTTCCATGCATGTTAATTGCATTATACTTCTCCAAATTATTATTTTTATTTTAAATTAGTCTTTTAATTTTAAAACATTTTAATTACACCCTTGAACTATTAATTTTATATCAATTAGATTCTTTTATTATTAAAACCGTTAAATGACATGTCAATCTTATGTAGTATAATTTAAAATAATTTTTTTAGAACTTAAAACTAAAAGATAAAGTAAAACCAAGAAAAGAGATTGAACAATAAAACTTTAGTAAAAATTTTAAAATTTTTAAAATCAAGATCTCTACAATATTCACTTTCTTTAAAGTTTTTATTTTAAACTTTGTCACATGATATCTGATATCCGAAACTACTTTTATTCCAAGGAAATTCCTACATTAATTAGCTCAAAAATAAAAGCAAAACGGCTTGCGAAACACTTTTAATGTAAGTTTTTTTTATCAAATTAATTGACTTCTTATCTTTTAACTGGACCTGCTTTTAATTTTTTGATAAAAAAATAACTTTTAATATAAAAGTTCTAAAAGCCCTTGTCTAACTGTACTATTTTATATTAACCTTTCTTCTTTGTATCTTTCAAAGCATTTCACATATTTAAACATTTGAGAATATTTAATTTTTCTCAACATTTGAAAATTAGAGAAAAGAAGTAGAAACGACAACAAAAAGTGAAAGCCCAAAGCTTTTAATTTTTTTTATTTTATTTTCTTTTGGAACAGTTTCATAAGTAGATGTGGTGTTTTTACTTTCCTTTTCCAATTCAATTTCTTTTTTTCATTTAGTTTATTTTTACCACTACAACCAATATTCGCCTAAAACACCGACAGCATTATTTAAAAAATAATTTTTTTTTGTTCCCTAATATACCCATCCGATTGATGGGAAAAATGAGGTGGTGTCGCCCGTGCTGTACGGGCTCCGTGCATTTTACCTATTTTCGTATTTAATTTTTAATCTACTCCATTTTGATAATTATTTATTTACATAAAAAGCTGGAAAGTTGAGGAATTACATATATAGAATGGTTCCTATGTAATGCTGCAAAGATGCATCCAAGTGATTTTCATCAAACATCAACATCTCACTTAATTTACACTTATATTATGTTTCTCATCTTCATTTTAACCCATTTCATATAAACTTCTGAGATCACATAAAACAGTGTAATACCATATTTATATGGACTTCAATTTTAGATTAACCAAAGGAAGGGGAAGCTTAAACATAGGTATCAATCAATGACTTCCTCATCTCATCGACAATGGCGCTAGGTTGCGCTTCTCTCAGCTTGAACACGCTCTCTATCACGGAAAGCTCCGTTGCAGTGGTGTCTGACCCGCAAAAGGCTGTCCAGTCATTTACGGTCATCCCGGCGGCTATCACTTCGCTCCCACGGTTGATAGTGCCAGCTACCAATGGAACCTGAAGAAGCGTTGAAAGTTCATCCAAGTCTTCAATGGATGTATGAGGATGGACCTGCACCATTCAACACCCAAAATCAGAATACAAGTACGTACAATATGAGGCAACTGTATCGCTAAACGAAGAGATTCAATCTTACCAAGCCACCTCTGTTAGAAAAGGCACAGTAGCTCCCTACAAGAATATTACCAGCAATTGTCTGTCTGAAAACTTCTATGCCGAGAACATCAGCGATTATCTCCTCGGTTTCCTGATTCAAATTGTGGAGGAACAGCATTATAAGCATATTGTAACATCTTGAGATACACAAGAAGAATACCCATTTATGCCTGTTTCAAACATCCATGGCACGGAAGCTAAAACAAGGCACTGACTGCAAAAGGAATGCTTTAACAAATACCTAAGGTTTATGCTTAGGGATCAATGTTCTGTTTTCTTTTCCTTGATATTCAAGTTATGACATTGAAAAGGGAAATAAATATCGAGGATATTGAGGAACAAACATACAATCATCAAGGATTAAAGGATAATTCGAAAGTCCAGATATCATTTCAAACCAAGATGAAAAGACACCACAACCAAGTCATAATCTAGTCAATAATCAGTATCCATAAGGTACTGCAACTTTTAATTGGACAACAAAGTCGCAAGTTCAAACGTTTTCTTACTCATTCACAATAAAAACTATTAGTGACATAGAAATTTACCTTGTCTAGATCAGTGTGTGTCAGAGCAACATGATCATTGCAAGCTATACAGTTGCCAAGAGCAGATAGTTTCTCCTCTATGCGCTGAACAACGACTTGATCCGGTAGACTATTCCGCAAGTGTTGAAGTTCTTCAATAAGAAAGAATAAAAAGAAAATCCAACATCGATGTTAGAAACTGAGTTTAGACTTCAAAACTAGTGAAATATAACAAATGTACAACATTTTCCTATGGTGACAAGAGAATATGATCAAATAGGGTTTTCAGATCCGGCTCAGTAATAAAAATAATAGAAGCAAGTCAAACAACTTTATGATTCTTCCTTTTTCAACATAACTCATAAAATTACCTTGATCGGTCGTGTTGTGGGGTACAAGTAACCCATTCTTATTTCCTGTCAAAACAAGGAAAGCTCACATAAGCGAAGTCAGAGGCATCTAACAGGTACGATCGAGAATGTCTTAAAAAAGTTCTCACCAGCACATAGACGTCCTATTATTCTGGTGCCAGCAATAGAGGTCTTAACAACTGGAATGACATCTGCCAGCTCTGACTCAAAAGTACTGCAAGGTGCCATTATAACCTAAGTAAATCATCGAATAGGAAAGACAAGAAACTTTAGAAGACATACTCACCTATAGAAGTTTTCTGACCCTCCAATTGCAACCAAGCAGTAGGCATTGGTCAGCTTGGAAAAGACTCCAACGTCACATGAATTTTCAAATTGAAGCCCTGCAAAAATCCTCGACATAAGACTTGTGATTGTAGACATATTTACTCCAAATGTTGCAAAACTAACAAATAATATGAGTGCTGAATTTAAAGAAACTTAACCACAATGGCAATCTATACAAATATAAGAGATACAAGCCATAGCAACAGTGTGACTACCTTAGTCACATCAAAAGAAGATTAAATATAAACATACTGAAGGCTGAACCGAAACTTACTAGTTGCCATTTTCAAGCAGAGACAATTGATCAAAAAGATAAAGAACAGAAAGGAAGAAGCTCTGCGATAAAGAAGCTGGGTTTAAATCAACCTGACAACAAAAGAAAAATACAATTCTTAGACTGAAAAAGAAAATCATATTCATCCTACAGTCGTGCATAATGATATACTACAAGTCTACAACAAGTAACCCTTTAACAAAATTTGTGGTCGAATTCAAGCAACAACCTTCTCATCCATTTTTTACCCATAAAAAATGGTGCTATAAGAAAACATGTGATCAAATTGAAGGCTCAAAGAGAACTTCTCCAATGAAAAAGTACAATCTAATAAGACATTATGCTAATTGTTTCTGTTTATCTCAAACCATCTTTCAACAGTTCTATTAAATAACAAAAACATATAAAACTTCTTTCGAAGATCTCATCATACACCACTTCCAGGATCCTATATAACAGAAATACACACACAATCCAAACATTTTTCCTTCACAAAACTTGAACAATGTTTGAACAACAATCTGAACTTCGGTCATCTTCATATAACCAGCTCACCTATATATGTTAAAAAGGTCTAAAACCTGCTAAAAAGAGATACGTGAGCTTATCATTGGACTAAATGCTTAGCTGAAACTGTATCGCCAAATCAATTCCTTAGGAATATTAAATCAACACCACTAACAATCAATTCCAAAGTGATCCTTAAGCATCCATAAACTTAAAACGGCAACACAAACACAAATCCGTAAAGATGCATAGGATTCATTAAAAGGAAAACATATATATGTGTGTTTGTGTGTGTGTATATATATTTACAGTGTAGTTTTAGTTTTTCCAAGGACAAAGATAAAAAAAGAAACAAATATAAATGGAAACTGAAAGTCTCAAAAACCTTACGTCTCTTATAGAACCAAAGAAACCTGATAAAATAGAATACTAATACGATTGCTTAAATTTCAAAGAGAATGAGGCAGGGTTTCAAATAGCGGTGGCCTAACGGTGCGGCGTTGCTGCCATCGCTAAAGACCTCAATAGCAGTGTGAACAAATTCGAGATCAATAACAGCAAATCGCGGCCTCATATAGCAATTCAACAGAAAATAGCCGTGATAACAGTCCCCTATTTCCGGTAAGCCGATACTTAATTTTTGAAAAAAAAATCCTTTCTCAACAAAGTAAAAGAGAGAGAGAGAGAGAAGCATTAGGATCATAAAATAGGAAATCAGATAATAGGAAAGTGATGCAAATAACTCAAAAAGTAGAAATCAAATCAAAACTTCAAGTTTAGGTTTTCAAAAAAATTACCTTATTTGATTTTGCTGCTCTTTTCGGAAGGCAAAAGAGGGATATAACAAGTGGAAGACAAATGTCTCGGTTGGCGGCGGAGGATGTATGTGTGAATCGAAATGAGCGTGGGTCGGGAATTTTTAAAGCAAATTTTTTTAAAGAAAACAACTTTTTGATATATATAATACTTGGGGAAGATGCAAAAAAAATAAAATAAATAAAATAAAATAAACTTGGAGAAGAAGGTTAAAATAGGCTTTATTCATGATTTAGTCCCTAAATTTTCCTCATTTTCAGTTTTTTTTAATTTCATTTTGATACTGGAATTATTATTTGACATATACTTATTAGATGAAAATAGGAATGATAATTAATTAATTAAAATATTTAAAATATTTTATATTAAATCTTAAAAATTTTGACTAAAAAAAATCAACCATGATTTTCTTACTAAAATTATAGATGTAAAAAGATTAGTTTAAAAAAACTCATTCTTTATAATCTAAAAAAAAACTACATCTGTTCGAATTTAGTGTGACGAATCAAGAGACACCAACTCGATAAAGAAAAACAATACACTAGCAGTGCACCTTTTTAACTTCACAAACAGAGCTATAAATTTATCAGGTGGCTTGTTAATTAAATAATTTAAATTACAATATTTTTCATAAATTTTAAATTAAATAATGAAAATTTGAAAACCTGTACTTGTAGTTTTGTTTTTCTTCTTGAAAATTTATCCTTTAAAATATTATCTATTTTTCCAATAACTTTTCATTTCTTAGAGAGAACTCCTCATCTCTTTGAAAAGAGAAAAAAAAAATAACTATATATTTACAACATTTTATTTTTAAAAATATATTTATTTACTTGAACATTACCATTTTATTTTTTCAAAAATTATTTTTTAAAAATATTTTTTTACCCCAATCTTATGTTCGTATAAATAATTATATATATAAAAAAGAAAATATAGGAAATGAAAGGAAAGTTAAAAAAATATTATGAATGTTTATTTTGTTTAGATATATAAAATTAGTAAATGAAAGTAAAATAAATGACTGTTTACGTTCATAGTTGGATTAAATTGTGAAAGTAAAGGAAATGATTGGTTATAATGACTTTTTTTAATTATGTCATTTTATAAAATAATTCATGTAAAAACTTAATAGGATAAAAATGTAATTTCGAATTTTAGGAATGTGATTGATAGGAAAGTTATTATCGGAAAAGTTATTTTACAATGTTTTATATATATCGAAAAGTAGGGGCGGATCTAAGGGTTGGTAGGGTCCCGCCACTCTAAAATGAAATTTTTTTCATTTAAGTCATTTATAATTTATAAAATTTTAAATTAGTAATAATAAAATTGTACTTGGGCCCCCAAAAATGATAAAAATTTGATTTAATCCTTTAAAAATTATAAAGATATAAGCTATTAAAATAGTGAAAATGTATTTTTACTATCACAAAAAAATATAATTTAATTTCGATCACCCCAACAAAATTTCTAACTTCGCCCCTGCCCTTTAAGTTGTATTTCTGGATTTGCAACAATCGAAAAGTATTAATTGAAAAGCTAAATAATTACATTAACAAGTTTAGTACACTCAATACTTTCTTGACATACTTTAAAAAATTACCCTTATAAAATAAAGGATAATATTCATGTATTTTAACATTTTCAATCATTTTTATTTTTAACAGATATCTGAATTAATCCGCAGGTTGTTATTTGCTCACGTTTTGGCCTAATATGTTACAACCACTTGTATATTAACTCAAGGTTGTGTAGTTGTAAATTTTGTAAATTTTTTCTCACTTTTTACTTTCATTTTTCCTGTATTAATAGAAAAAAATTTTAATACCAAATTAACCTATTTAATATATTGGGTCTATAATATTCTATCATTTATAATTTTGGTAAATTATCCGGTTTCGAACCTAATTAATTGTTAACAGAAATTTCAAAAACCCTTTTAACTAATCCTTGACCGAATTAGATTTGATGACCAGTCGATTAATCAAAATAATTCGATTATATCGATTAATTTGATCAAAACCAAATTATACACGCCACTGAAAACTTCCAATAAACACTCACTTATTATGTTAATACTTTTTTTTTATTGGAAGGAGAACGATGATAACAAAATTTAAACTCTTATCATTTAAGTGCCTAACAAAAGCTCAATGGTGCTCAAAACAAGTGTTGGCAAAACCCTCAACTGTCGTTGGATGTTTGTATGCATGAATGATAAGTATTGAAATGAAATGGCAACTTCATGCAAGAGGATGTATAGAATGAACTTGATAACCTTCTTTTTTTTCTTTTTGGTTCAAATGAGATGAAATTTACAGCAAAAAGGTCCGATTCCCAGAAAGGTACAACAAGCAAAGTCCAACCAAACCCACTACCCCACAAGCCAGAGGAGGGAGAGAGCACCGGGAAACAAAAAGAGAGGCTGTTGCACGCCTCTGGTAAAGGCCATGTCACCATGAAGCCCCAAAAAATCAATCCCAAAGTTGCCTTGGCATTTGCTAGACCACCGATAGAGGTGGAGCCAAAGCCGAACATCGGCTACAACAGCCACCAGATGCTAAATCTTCAGGTACGATGAAACCCCGGAGAGGTGCCTGCATCTTGACTCCATAAGAGCAAGGGAACTTCACCAACCAAAGATAACAGCAAACGGAGTCCATCGAAAAGCAAAGGTCATAACAGAGGCTTGGGGCAAACGGACGGCCACAACCATGGGAGGTGAACCCATGTTTATTTGGTTAGATTTAAAATGCAACAACTAGGGCTTAAAAAATGCAAGAAAGCTACAACATTGTTCGACAACAAACAGAACCAAATGCTAATGTTCATACCAATTTTACAACTGCACTGGTGAACGATTATTCAATGCATAAAAATGAGAATACCAAGGCTTTGCATGCTACCCATTTCAGTTGCTCCTCTTTAGCTCCTCGTTCTCCTTGCTAAGAAAATCTATTCTTGAATTGAGAATGTTGATCATAGTTTGAGCACTCATCATTTCAAGCTTCAATGTCTCCCTCTCAACAGAGATCTTGCGGATCTCTTTCTGCAATTCATTGATAAGTTTCATGCAGCTTGGAGGCACCACAGAGTCTAGATTAGCGATGTCAAATGTTGGTGGAGGAACGCGATGGTTATTCTCTTTCGGTTCTAGAGATTCCATTAGAGAAAATTCCAAGAGTGCAGAAATCGCCGTTGTTGTCGCGGATGATGGCGACGTTGTGGTTGCTGCCGCTGCTGTTGTTGTTGTCGATGAGCAACGATCCTGAGTTGTTCGAGTTGAATTCTCAGAAGCATTTGCATGGTTGGGACCCAAATCAGTATGCCGTCTTCTCTTGTACCGGAGTAGCGGCAAGGATGCTTCCCTATTAAGCATGCATATGGGAGGGCAATCATCGGGTCTCTCAACCTTGCATGGAGGCAATGGAGGACAGTCATCTGTTTTGTCATTTAGCGTCTCTCTCGGGACCTCATCATTAGGCAAAGCATCCTTACCGGCATGTTCAGTCTCCTACATTTTAAAAGAAGCTTTAGAAGCAATCAAGACTTAAGAAAACGAGGCAGATGACTTTTCGATAATACAACCGTATCTGTCCAACTTGCATACATACAGGAAAGAGAAAAGTAAAATGAAAGATGGAAACACTAAACCTTATACAGAGATGATAAAACTAAACTAATAGTGTCAACTATCTATAGTTCTTGCACGATTAGGGTTCGAATTCTACATTTTGTTGCATATAGAACTTTGCATTCGTCATCAGTACTAGAAGGGTAAAAAAAAGAGAGACATTATAACATAGAAATAGACGTGAATTCACAAGCAAGCATCATTTATCATTTAAGCCAAAAAGGAGAATGTAAAAGACGATATACAAGTGCTGCATGCTACATGAAGAGATGCAGAACACAATCAATTCTGTTTAAAATACCCAATATCACCATTCATTGTAAAGATGCCTCGGACCATGATATAATCAGCTTCTCGTGTTGCATCACTTGCAGGCAATCATACATTATGCTGGCCTTTAGAAGTTGGAGAAATTGTTATAGAATACTTTAAAACATGTGAAGTCATCAAAATGAGGATCTAAGGAAAAGTTCAATTGTGAATGTGATGAGCACCTATAATAAAGATCAATATTTTAAGAAATGCAGTAGCAGAAAAAAAAATAAAGCTGAAACCTGCTCAGAACCAATCATTTGATCAGCATTGTTTTCAACTGCTGCATTTTCAGTAGTTGCCACATCATTGCCAGCAATCGCATCATTTCCAGCTACACCATCATCCCCAGTATCTACTCCCAGAACCAAAGGAATTGAACCATCATCCCATTCCGCCTCAATAAAAGGTGCATATCGGTTTCCATTGGGTGGTCCTATATTGTTCTTATGAAAAACTCTACATAGCACATACCCCTGCTCCACTCAAAAGATAAAGAAAAGAAAAGCAAAAAAGGAAGAAAAAAATATTCTTATAATATTAGTTTCCAAGTTATAAAAAATAATGTTTGGTTGCAGAGAAATTTCTAGGACCTCAAAAGGTTTCAAAAGTACTAATGGATCCCGTAGAGTAAGGTCCGAATTCTACTAAAATCGAGCTATAAAAAAAATCATAATATATGATATCCAGAATCACATTTACCGTCCATTTTTCTAAATTGTCTAGCAGCACATATGCAACGAAAACAAAAGCAAAAGATATACAACAATTGAAGCTCATGTTCGCGTTCGTCTTATCCCCAATCTAATATCTTTCCATACAGAAAAATATATATCACAAGCATGTCAGCTCTTCAGTAAAATCAACTAATCCATCACCTAGGGCATAATGTACCAAGTATTTCATGTTAAAATTCGAAATATTTCATCATCCAAAATATAGCTGAAATCTACAGATATCTTTAGCATGCATAAAAGTGTAGGCCATAACATCAATACACTCAACCTTATTAACAAATCATAGTCACCATGGAGATCAGTTTATAAGGTCTCTAACCTGGAATGCCCCAATTTTTTCCAATTCTTCTTCAACAAGCCGATACTCATGCATGACCCAATTGGTTCGCATCCCGTCTGGAGCTCTCCCGCTGTGAAATACAAGCGTCTTTTTCATCCCAATAAGTTGTGTATTGTGTCGGACTTCTCGATCCTTCCCTGTAGCCTTCCAGTACCCTTGGTTTGTAGCCCTATTCATTCTCCCCCCATTCCCATACTTTTTGTCCAATAAACTGAAAAAATACCACTCTTGGTCTCTGGTTTGCAACTTCGCCTTGTCTGAAAAACCAATCACCAAGAAAAAACTTTAGGACCATCAAACGTTGCTCAAAACTTCCATTTTTCTTGACATATCTTGTATCCAACGGGTATATAACCACCAAGTAACCTCCAAATATATGGAAAATCTTAGAAAAGTCTAATCATACCCGTGTTGGATGCACAACCATATCCAACACTCACATATGAGCCCGAGTAACATAGAGCACCATGGCTCAAGAATGAACTAAAACCCACCCAGTAAACCTTATCAAAACAGCATAAAAGTGATAGCAAGGTTCTTACAGAAAACCCAAAAGAATGGAAAGACAACTAATATCGAAATATCACATTTCTTATAAGAAGAGATAAGCAAAAATACTACATTTAGCTACTAAAAGATATACTGAACAATAAAAAAAACAGACCCCAAAATTTTCATATATTCTTAAATTTTTTGAACAGATAATCCATCTATTTTTTTTTTTAAATGAACTATACTATTTCCCCAAGTTGAGATATTCAAAAAAGGTAAACAAAAACCAAATATTTCGCCATATTCTACCCAAAACAAAAAAACTTCACCAAAAATGAAAAAATTAGATTTTAAAGACACCCTCTTAAAATTTCAGCAAAATCTCAACAGTCTATCTAAAAATAACATGGAGAACTGCAAAATAAATAACTCAACCTGAAAGGTCCCAAGGTTCATATTTGTAAATATCGACTTCAGCCATAGCGTTGAACCTGACAGGCTTATTGGAAATCTTTCTTTTCAAGTAATAGCTAACCAACTCTTCATCTGTTGGGTGGAAACGAAACCCAGGTGCCAACGCCGTAGCTGAACCACCCGTCTTCGCCGCCGCCGCCGACGGTGGCGGGGAAGTTGGTCCTGGAACTAAAGTTAAAGAAGTTTCACCACCCATAAACGATGATAACTTTTGGGGGAAACCAAAAATAAGGGGTTTTTTTGAGTTGAAAGCAGAAATGAAAAGAAGAACAAAAGAGATACTGGGACAAGTTATTGATTGAGGGTGAAGAAACAAGGGTACCTTCAATAGCAAGAAATTTCAACTTATATTTTTGGGTTTTAGTGGAATTGAGTAAAAAAATTAATTATTTTTATTGGTGCGTTATTCACTCTGCATTGTTACAGTGCGTACTGTCAACTGTGGTCAATATATGGTTAAAAAGAATCCAAATTTCATTTAAAAAATCCAGTACAGGATTTTGTTTTTAATGATGCGATAATATAATTTCCAAAAAGGAAAATTTAATAAGTTTCTTACCAAATAAAGGGGAAATTAGTTATTTGGACATAAATTTTTTGTGGGATCTCAAAATTATACACGAACTTTGGTTTATGTAATTTGATACATGAGACTTTGATTGTGGTTTAAATGTATGCATGAAATTTTAATTTTAATTCAATTATATACATTTAAATAAATAAATATATCAATTTATTTTTATATCGGATGAATATAATTGTTTTTATATGCAATATAGAAACACAAAATGATGTTTTATCGATAATTATGTTAATAATTTGTGTGAATTGGATCAAATCAAAATTTTATTTACAAAATTGAATAAAAACAAAATTAATGTATAAAATTACACATTAAACCAAAGTCCGTGTATAATTTTGAGAGTTATCCCTATTTTTGTTTTTGCAATTACTTATAATTTTAAGTGTAAATACCTCTAAGAAGTTGAAACAATTAAGGTCTCGGATTCTAATATTATGAATAGAGAAAATAATATAGGGAAGGTTTTGTTTCAATTTAAGGGTTCAACTCGATTCGAGCCCAATTTTAATTAAGATCTAATATAGCTACTAAATATCGAAGGGATCTTAGACAAAAGAAAATAAATTGTTCGTAAATCTTGGTATTTGATTTTGGGGCTAATAATTTTTTTTTCAAGAAGAAAAATTAATTAAAATTTTCAAAATTTTTAAAAGAGTTATTGAGAATTTTCAAAATGTTAGTAAAGCAATTAAAATATCAATATATTGCTATATTAATATTTGTTTTTTTAATGAAAATTGTATTTCATTAAAAGTTTATACCTATTTAATTATTTATAAATTAAATAATTTATACATAGTTATACACAAATAAAAAAAAAAGTGGTTTTTGCCTCTACCTAAATTTCAATCACATCCTAACATAGCTTAAACTTAGATGATCACAAACATAAAAATAAAGATTTGATTTCGTAAATTAGATATCTAGACTTGACACTAAATGATCAATGTTTATAAGGTACCTAAAAACGAAAAAACAATTAATCTCCTCTTCGATATGCAAGACACAAAGTTCTCGAAGTAAAATGAAATAATCATCAAGAAAAAAGTAGCAAGATACGACAAAAACAGCAATGACCTGATCTAAACTTCGAAAAAAATTCTAAAGTTTAAGATCTACATTACCACATAACACGAAGAAATGCTTCCACCACTCCAATTTGGGACAATTGAGAAATCACATCTCTCTGACCAGAACTCGAGAGAGTATGCATGAGATGTTTCTGAACTTTAGAAAGGACATTATTTATTGACAAAAAAAAAAAAATTGGAGGGGGGTGCCACCACCCACCCCCAAGATAAGATCCGAAGGAGAAAGTTAAAGAAAAAGAGAATGCGGAAAAAGAAAAACGAGAGAAGGAAATTTATAAACCCTTAATAATACATATTATGATTTTTTCTAATTTAATGAAAATAATGTACTAAATATATTTAAAAAATAATAATATATTAGTTATTCTTATACGAAGTTAATTAAACATGCGTTAATTAAACAACTGATTTGGATACGTAAATAATTGGGCACTAACTCAAATTGATAGTAACAAAAAAAATTATTTTACAAAGTAAATTGTATTATTTTGAGGATATTTTTATTATTTTGTATCTTTTATATAGAAAATATAAATATATACAAAAAATAGAATTTGAATGCTTTTATAGTTCTCAACATTTGTACTTTACCATTCAACTAAAGCCTTATTTGTTATTTATATAAGTTTTTATAAATATATTTGTTACATAATTCTTTTTTTTACCTATATTATGAGTGTGTCGTAATCTAGTAATTAATCACCTATATTATTAAAATATGGCATAAGTTCTTGTACTCTTCATAAATTTAGAATTTAGTCATTATGCTTTTTTTTTTAGGAATTTAGTCATTCTATTTTCTAATTTTCAAAATTTAAGTCCAAATGTAAACACTATTAAAATTATTTTGTTAAATTTAGGTATATTACAACGTCATTTTTTATTTTCTTATTCCAAAATTTCATATCACCAAATTTAATAAAAGAAATAATAACATTAACAATTGGACCTAACTTTTGAAGTCTGAAAAATAGAGATTAAATTTCTATAAAAAAAAGTATAGTGATTAAATTTCAAATCTGTGAAGAATATAGGGACTAATGGCATATTTTAACCAATTAATGTTTTAGTTAAAAAGTTTTAAATTTTTGGAAATTAATTGTGAGGATAGATGTATATTAAAAAATAAAAATATCTAAAAATAGAAAATATATTTGGAAATAAAGAAATGTCCATAAATAGTAGAAATAAAAAGGACGACGAAAATGTGAAAAAGAAGAGGGGGACTGAATTTTGGTCGATTTCCACAAAAATCCACTCAAACCCTAACAATAGGAGAAAAGTTACATCATCCATAATCCCCCAATTTTCATTTCTTTTTTTCTATCCCATGCTTTTCCGATAAGGCAAGTAATACGTTTGTGGGACATGCTGCCTTTTATTATTTATTATTATTATTATTATTATTATTTTTGAATATTTCAATTATTATCCATTTTTTTTTATATTTATATTTAAATATTTGAATCTATTATATGATTTATATTTTAAAATTGTATTTTTTAAAAATATTTATATTATTAAATACAATGTTTCTGAATTAGACCGATTGATTGAATCAAGAATCGGTTAAAGTATTGGTCCAATTAAAAGGGTTAGACTGGTTGATTCGTGAATCTACATGGATTGATTAAATTGTGTTAAAATTGAGTGTAAATAATGACAATGAATTACAAAGAAAGAGAAAAGAAAAAAGAATATACATAATTTTACGTGGAAACCTTTTTGGGAAAAACCACGGGTAGAGGGAAAGAAAATTTACTTTGTCGAATTCGAATGATACAAGAGGAGACACGATTACGTCTATTTACAGGTTTAAAAATCTTATTCTAATCAAGTCAAATAAAACTAATGCAGTAAGATTAAATCATTTTATTCTAATAAATATCAAATAGAGAAAGTAAGCTTTTATATGGATTTTACTACCGTAAGGGCCGAAGTATTTTGCTTATTGAGGATCTACAATGGGTTGCGACCTTTGCCATCGTAGATCTCCTATCTTGCCACTTATATTTTATTTTAATAGGAATTTATGTCACAAAACTTCTAACAAATTGAGCTAAAAATATTGATTAAACTAGTTGAACTAGTTAACTTTATTTTTATTTTTTTAATTATTTAGTTAATCAAACTGGGAATAATTGGTTTGATCGATTTGACCATCAATTCAATTCTAAAAACTTTGATTAAACATGGATATTTAACATATTTGAATGTTTTGTGTGGATAATCTATTTAATTTGAACTCGGATGCTAATACTCGAATTTAATGTAAATAAAAAAAAATTCAAAATTTAAAGCGAATTTGTGAATTCAAATTTTATAATAAATACTGATATAATAAAAGCGATTCACTTAATATAAAAAAAAGTTTAACCGAAAAAGGTTAATTTTCCTTTTTTTTTTTACTAGTTTTTACCCCCCAATAAACAAATTCTAACTATGAACTTGAATATTGTTTTTTTTTCTTAAATCCCTCTTGCTTTGGTCTTTACGTTGATTGTATTAACATCCTCTTTAACGTCTTTGGGTCTTGTTGTTATGGTCAATAGTGTATAACTGCGGGGTTTGACTTCCAATTTCGGTGTATAGTTGATATTTAAATTTTGTCTTAATTGGAATTTAAAATGGTATTCCGTCAGTCCACATATTTCGCACTAATACCATTAACCTATGGTCACCTGACATTAATAATCAACTTTATGGTGGCATTTGATAATTTCTTAATATGTTATGGGGTGAACATAATTTTTTTAAAAATGAAAATTTAAAGTATATATAAATTATAAAAAATATAATATTTTTTATATCAAGAATGAACTTAAATAATTGGTTATCTAGATATATCTAAATTTGAACACTCATTTGTCTAGATTAATTTTAAATATATTTTTAGTAATTTCATAATTTTTTATAAAATATCTAGTTATTTATATTATTATTTAAAATTAAAAAATATATAAAATTTTAAAAAGTTTAAAATATATCAATTAATAAAAATTATAAAAATATTTTTATATAAAAAAAAACTTAGATAAATGATTGTCTAAATTCAAATGTATCCGGATAAACTAAGGAAGAGACTATTGATATTATATCCTATAGTATGATATCTTGACATTGTTCAATAATGTTAAATTACGGGATGACTTGAATGTTGTGAATTTAAAAACCATAATCTCATTTTGGAATGTAACATTACAAGCAACAATGTAAGATTGGCAAACTAAACTCCAATATTTTAAAGAAAAAAGACCCTATTTTTATTTTGATCCAATAATTTAAAAATGATTTAAAACTAACAAGTTTTACATCAATGTAAGTAGATCCCTCTTGAACTATAATTTTTTAAATTTTTAATTTTTAAATAATATTTAAATTAATTAATTATTATTAGAAGTTAAAAGAAAACACCTTTCAAATTTGTAATACATATTTTTATAAAAAATTATTTAAATTATAAAATGTGAAGAGGAATATATTAGGACCATATATATAACGGTATATGGTCACCTTTCCGTGATCTATCCTGCGGTGTGATCAAATCTAAGAGCACAGAGGAAAGCGGATGTTTGGCGTTAGAGAATGAGCAGGAAGGGTAGCGTAAAAGGGACAAGCATTGGCATTGCGGATGGGGCTCAAAGATCAAGGCACTGACCAATCGGCTGCTAGATTCTTGCGTTGCTTGTTGTGTGGTTCGTCGGTGGCTGGCTACTGCCTATTGGCTAATCCTTCACTCAGATTTTTATGCATCTCTCTTGCTTTTTTTTTAGCTACCATTAGTACCTAAATTAAAGTTATGTTTTCGTTTAGGTTATTTAATTAAAAATTTTATAATTTAATTATTAAATTATTCAAAAATTTTCATTCAAGTTATTAAACTGTTAAAATTAATACTATATGACTTCTTTTGTTCTTATTACGTACATCAATCGAAAGCTTTTTTTTTTTTACAGTTCAATTTTTTTATGAAACAACTTTAAACATCACGAATTTATAAATCAAAATTTAAACAATTTGTTTCTCTAATCTCCAACATTAACTATCACATTGACTTAGATATAAAATATGTTCTTTTACTCATCGATGGTTACTGATCCATCGTACCGATAATCACTTTGAGCTCGTTGGTGAAACTTAAAAAAAAAAAAACTTAATAGCCCAGTAACTTAAATAAAAAATTTTAAATAGTTCAGTAACTTAAATAAAAATTTTCAAATAATTTAGTGACCAATAAAAAAGTTTACCCATAATTTAATAACTAATAATATAATTTACCTTTTCTTTTTTACCAATTTCTTATTATTTAATTTTGGTTGATTTAATTGATGTCTACTAAATTATTGCTCTACTAAAAAACTCTTTGACTTGCTTGAAGTAAATTGCTACCAATTGATCCAATACAAATAAAGTTACCCTTGTGATTGGAAGCTTTAAAAGAACTTAGCAATTTTAATATTTAGTTTGATTTTATCAAATCAAGTTTAATTATCATTTATATATGTTTGGTTTAATTCATAAGAAAATATCATTATTATTTGAATTGTATCAAATTCTATATTTTATTTAATTTATAATTAATTTTAAATATTTTATACTTTATATAATGAATAATATCTGGTACACTATTATGGGAGATTTTAGACTTTACGAGTAAGATCAGTTGTTGAAAAGTGTCCGATAGGAATATAGTAAAATACTAAAAAAACATATGATAATTTTCTAAAGCTATTTGTGAAATAATATATATATATATATACTGCCAATGTACTCAATATTAACCCTTTGCATCATCATATAGAAATGAATATTATGTATAAATTAATGGAAATAAGTAATAATTTTCTAAAGTTATTGAGTATTTCAACAAGTGGTTGGGTGCAATGGTAAAATACACTGCACTTTCAAGGGAAGAACGTTGGTTCGAACCTTGGAGATAATATTATTAGCAAGGATAATCATGAACCCCAAACATGAATCATAAAATATGCATGCATAATATAAAAAAATTAATATCGCTAAAATTAATGTTGTTCACTTCTGTAAAAAAAAAAAAAAAAGATTCTATTTCCACTTTAGAAATTCAAATCTAGAGGAATGAAAATAAAGAATGTTCTGGGGGAAATAAAGGGCGGCCCATGACCATCTACATTGCATGCAATCATAAGCTTGTTGGAAAATCTTACTTCACGCGTGAATTAGAGAAAATTAAATCATAATAGCTACTGTTGTATCGGATTAGTGATTGAATCCCATTTTCTGGTTTAATAATAATAAAATAAAAATTTGAGAGGAACTTTTACAGTGTATATGTAATAAAAACAAACATAAACAATAAATAATTTAAGTTTATTAAGTCTTTAACTGAATTGATATACACATTGTTGTCGATATAAGAGGATGTGTGTAAAAAAGAACAAATATTATTAGATCCTATAATGAGATTGTTAAAAAAACACATACTAATTGTAAGTATTCATTTTATAAATTATAGGTGTAGAGGTGAGTAAAACTTGAGCTTAGGTCGAGTTGAATTTTACAATTTGAATAATAGATTGATGTAAATATAGGAGTGTTCAAACGGTTAACCAAATCGAACTACTATAGTAGTATTAACCGAACCGAAATTTATATATATATATATATATATATATATTTGTTAAAACAAGTATAAAACATATCAAAAAAAATTGATGATGTTCATTTGTCTTGAAAGTTAACTGAATTAATTAAAATTTTAAGTGTTCAAACACTATATAATTAAGTTTGTTTAATTATTCGATTTTGAACTGAATTAACTGATAACTGAACTTTCAAAAAATCATTAACCGACCTCCGATCAAATTAGATCGGTTAACCGGCCGAACCGATCTAATTCGGTTAATCGGTTGGTTAATTCATTTTAACTAAAATTTGAACACTCCTATGTAAATACCCTTTTGTTCTTGTCAATTCTAAAAATGAGCAAATTGATTTTTCTCAACAAAAAAAACCAAAATTATTTTCAAAAATTCAAAATAATTTTTAAAATTCTAAATTTTATATTTTTAAAAATATAAAAATTTAAAAAAAAAAACTAAAGAGTTTTGGCAACCTAAATAAGTTATTAATGATTTAAGTTTATCATACTAAAATATTTTTTTCTTATTTAATTTTAAAAAAGTTTTCAAATATATATGGTTTCAAATTTATATACCCTAACATGAAATTAGTTATATTGTTACAAGATTTTAAATTGACATGTTCAATTTAATTCGAATAATTTCACTCGATTTGACTTGATTTGAATTTCATTTCATTCGACAAGATTCAAAAAAAATTCAAATCGAATTAATATAATAAATAGAATGAAAATTTTTTATTACTTGATTCAATGGAACACTCACTCTTACCAAGACTCGTAAAACATTGTCTTTAAAGATAATTTCCCCACAATACAACAATCTTTTGTTATTTAATAAAGAAGGAGAAAAGCTCGTAGGATTTATAAAATTTGGGCCTAGATTGAAATTAGTGTAATGGGCCCAATATTTGATAAAATTTGTTACATTGGTTGTTATAGGCCCATTGGGCTCGGAGTTTTATTTAACGTACTCAAACCAAATTAAAAAAATATTTTTTAATGGTCCTTGAAAAAGATTTATTTTATTGGTTTAAGTCTTGGTTGTTATAAAGCTAAAATCTAAATAATACAAATTTAACAGATGAAGAAACAAAAGGAAAGCGAAAGGGGATGAAATTATTATCAAAATAGGCGAGGCAAAAGGTTGGACTGTTGACCAAAAATGGTCAAATGGGCTGAGCTGACTCACTGTGTTGTACGGAACGTGTCAAGAAGGTAGGCGTTTTACATGGATACGTGGCATGGTTTGGAACAAATTGATGAGGAGGCCGTTTTTATCTAACCATCACCCTCTTTTATTACGACTCACCCCTCTCTGACATCATCCTTCTTTTATATATGTATATATATTTGTATATTTTGTCAATATAATTTTAATTATATTTTTAAGTCTTTTTATCATTAATTTTTATTTTTAACAATTTAATAAAAGTATCGTTAAAAAAGTTAATAGAAATGATATAAAATTTCATATGTGGAATATTTTTAATGATATATAATTTATTACTTAAATAATCATATAAGACAATTACATCTGAAAAATAATAAAAATAATAATATATGAAATTTTAAAAATAACCCTTAATTTAAAGAAAATAAACATATTAGTAGAAAAACTTCGTAGTAAACAAACGTATAAAAAATTGAAACTTTTTGGAAGAAAAAAGATTGAAACATTGAATTTATTCATTAAGTCTGTTAAAAAAAAGTAGTTTGGAAAAAGATAAAAAGTTGATGGTAAAAAAATGTTTAAAAATACGATTAAAACCATTTTGACAAAATAAGCAAACATTAGTGATCAAATTTATAATCAAGTCAATTTAAAATTTCCCCCTAGCCTTTTTAATATTGAAATTAGGGCAAAAGCTCTTTTATGGCACACACCCAAAGCTTAATAGGTGCTCGTGGAAAAGTATCATAAATGTTTTTGTATTAAGAGTTAAATTGTATTTTACATTTTTATTAACAAAATAGATAAATTGGTCCTTATATGTTAGATTAAATAGTAAATTAGTCATTTTGTTAAAAATTTCATCCATTTTTACATTAAAAATTGGTCCTTATATGTAAGAATGAGGTACACGTGGCTGTCTGGTTAATTTGTCAACCACATAAGTTTTTAACAATGAAAATTTATGAAATTTTTAATAAAAAAGATCAGAGTTTATCTTTTGATCTAATATACGAAGATAAATTTACTCATTTTTTGAGTAATGCAATTTCACTTCTTATATAGAGATCTCTATCATATATTTACTGTGCACATCAAGTGTTTGTACTTTTGTTTAGTTGAAATTTACTTTAGAAATAAAAAACATGGTTTTATTTAGGGGCGAAGCCAGAAATTTTTTTTAAGGATGGTGAAATTATATTGTAATTATTATTATAGTAAAAATTTAATTTTTAAAAGATTAAATTAAAATATTATCATTTTTGGGAGCTAAAGTGCAATTTTATCTTTATTAATTCAAAATTATAAAAATTTTAAAGGGCCAAAATTTTCTATTTTAGGAGAGACTGGTGCTCCTGTCAGCCCTCTAAGTTCGTCCCTGGTTCCATTAAGTTGTTGACATAGGTACAATTAAATTAATAGATATTTAAGAGTAAAAAAAATTATATAATAGATATATTTTTAAAAAATTATATATAAAAAATTCAATCAATGTTTTGGTTATACTATAAAATTAATTGTTTATGATACATAGTGTTATGAGTTTAAATCTCATTTTAATCAAATTTTTATCAATTTATTATATAGAAAACAAAAACATCTTCATTTAAAATATAATTTAATTTACATATAAGAGGATGTTTTAATATTTTTATAATTTAATTAGTGCTCAATTTATCTGTGACACCAATTTAATAAAACACTTAAAATAAATATAAATTTAAATATAGTAAATATTTTACTTATTTTAAATATTAAAAGTAAATTCTTTAAAAGATTTTATTTAAGATTGAAGATATTTATAAAATTTAAATTGATTGAAGAATTTAAGATCAATACATTTAAAAAAAAATAGAATTAAACTGATAAAATAATTAAAGAGTAAGGTTTAAATTTATCAATAACTATTATTTTAAAAGATTAAAATATATTAAAAATTCTTGTACTTTTCATAAAATTAAAATTTAGTCCGGGCTTTGAGAAAAGAAAAAAAATCTATGAAGAGTTCCGTTGAGACAAGCAAAATTTAACTGAGGTGAAGACAAAAGTATTAAATGCCAAAAATCCGGCCACAGATTTTTTTTTTTTTTTTTTTTAAATTAAGTGATATTTGCAAAGCAATCTAAACGGGGAGCCCACATATTACACCTGCGAGGGGGGAGCGTGGAACAATGACAACCCGGAAAATCATGCTTTACCTAAATCAATTTTATTATATATTATAAAAAAATTGTCCTACCATAATTATAAAACAGATAAAAGTCTAAATTGATGTCTAATTTTAAAATAATCCATGTTTTATATATGCTTTAATATTTATATTTAACATTGATGATATTGTCGAGATAAGAAAATATACTTTTGAGTGCGTTGAAGCATATTATCATTTTATTTAGAGAATAATGTTTGATATATGAGTCATAAATAATTTAAAAAATAAATATTTAAAAATAATATTTGTTTTGTTTTAAAAAAATAAGCAAAAGAAAAAACAAAATTATATATTTGAAAGAACAAAAGAACAAAATTATTAAGAAACACTACCCGCCAACCCCACCATTGTCTCTATCTATTGTCTACTTCTACCTGAGGAAATTTCCTTATTTCATTCAAAATATTTTTACTTTCTTTTTTCTGGTTGTTGATGACCTGAGAAGAGCAAAAGGAGATTAAGTTTTTTATTTGTTGTACTTGAGAAAAAAAATGTTGGGTTCTTCTTCTTCTTCTTCTTCAAAGGGAGGAGGGAACAACAACTGTGACTATTCATTTAAGATATTATTGATTGGTGATTCTGGAGTTGGCAAAAGTAGTTTACTTGTTACTTTCATCTCTAACTTTGTTCATGATCTTTCTCCCACCATAGGTAACTCCTCTACTCTCTCTTTCGACTCCTTTATTTTGTATTTTTTGCCATCTTTTTGTATTTTGCTTGTTTTGTTTTTGCCTTCGGAATTCACACCCAGAATTTGCTTTGAATTTTTCAAAACTTTTTTTGACAATAGTTTTAGAAAGGGTTGTTTTTATTCACACCCAGAATACTTTTTTTTTTTTTTTGTTTTTCAATTGTTTAGGGAGTTAAGATGAGGGAAAAACAATGAACCAGCAAACTTCCTTTCATTTAAACTAATATTCTTTCCAAGTAGTTATGTTAATTGTTAAGTTTAGCCTTATATTATTCAGGAAATAGGTTCAATGGTTTAGGTTTCATCATTTTCGAATGGACTAAACATAAATTTTTTCTTTTTTTTGGGGGGCCAAAGTGCAATTTTACCGTATATTAACTTAAAAATTTTATCTATAAAAGGACTAAATTGCATGATTTTTATTTTGGGGAATTCGTCCCTGGCTCTAGCTTAATTAGCAATTATGGAACAGTGAACAGATAATAGCATAGGCAATTGTAAATTTTAGGCATGGAAATTAATTCAATTATCCTTGGAGCAAATTTTTGCACTTAGGTTTGGCCTCTGGGGCCCCTTCCTTGTAGTAGCAGAAAAAAAGGTTTGAAAGGAAATGCATGGCTTGGTAGTGGTAAGAGGAAACTAACATGGGAAAAGCAATGTCTTTTCTTTGTATTTCGTGTTCATCTTGTCCCATGCATTAGAAATATCTCTGTTTCTATGTTCAGCTTTTATGTCATATTTTTATTGAGTTCTTTTGAATGTTTTCAAGGGGTGGATTTCAAAATCAAGATGGTCACAATTGGTGGGAAAAGATTGAAACTGACAATCTGGGACACAGGTAAAATTGATATGATAAAGCCAACACTTTGCAACTAGTTCTTACTTGGACCTATATTTTTTCTGCTGTTTCCCTTGTGTATATTGTTAGTTGCACGGCTGTTTTGCATGCGATAGGCTTGGAGTTGATGCTACTGATTTGTTTTGCTGAACTCCTCTGGAGTCTTCATTGAGAGAAAGAAAGTGGGGTTTGTAATGGTTTCGTCCTTGTTAGAACAAGTAATAAAGGTTTAAGAATGTGTTTGAGTGTTTACTTTCGGAAGTTAAGGCATAATATATTGCTGAATGATAATAGTAGGACAGCAAATGTCCCTTAAAGAGCGATAAAATCTAATGACTGCTTCTAAGGTGGCCAAAGAAAGCTTATTAAGTTGCATGAAAAAGGACATCCAGGCCTACAATTTTTGAAATTGGTGTACTGGTTATCGGGAAGAAAATAAATTTTGGTACTGCTGTAAATGTTGTGAGGATGCAATAATTCCGATGCAATTACTGCTGAAGCATACGGGACTGATCTTCTGCTCATGGGAGTGAAGATAGCATTGATGAGTGCATATTTTAGGGGATGGTATGCTTGCTCTTTCATTGGATATGCTTTTATGTTGATAGAACCCAAGGAAGCAGGTATTGTGGTAGCTGTAAAAGTAAATATTGGCCAAAAAGTTAGTGGAAAGTATGCCCGTGACAAGATAGACCAGAAGAATTTTGGTTTAATATAACTGGAAACATATAGCTGGAAGTGTCAGTAGCTTATTATACAACCTAGTACCTTCTAGTGTGTTCTCAAACTCATTGGACCTTTATATGTTAACAGGGATCTGCATGTAGGATGTCGTAGAAATTATGAGAAGAATTATAACTGAATGCTTATCGGGACTCCTCAACTAGGACTTGTGGTGTATATTTTCTTAGAAACTTCATCCTGCTTATGCAGTCATATATATGGATATGTGTGTGCGTGTGCGCGCATATGTACATACTTATCATTTTCTCAAGTACTAAAGTCAAACTTTTTGAGTTCACAATGATGGTTGATGCTAGAATTGGACCAACCTATTATGATATATTTGCTAGCCATGGCAGCAAAAGAGTTCCTAAAGTTTGTTTACTGATGTACTATAATCATATGCACTGTTAATTTTCTTCTGTGGCATTAATTTACATGTTCCTTTTGAGTGGGGTGTTTCATTGTTGTCGGTCTATCATAACAATCTATGTGAAGTTGCATACAATATGAATAGTTGGGTTCTCAGTCTTTGGGGAAAAAAAAGGTGTGATTGCAAGAAGCTCCATTTTCATATCCTTGATCATTTCTAGCACAAATGGATTTTGTTTTAAGCATTATTTGCTGTTTAACCATTAGTGAAGTTAAAAGAACGATTGAAAATTATTAATAGCATAAACCAGGAGCCCATGAATGCAGAAGCTTAGCCTTTAAGCTCGGATATATGATCCATACTTTCCATTAGAAGAATAAGAATCATCTGACATGATCCTTGTTGTTCGGTATAATTTTATTTCTTAGAGTAACCCTAATGATGGAGAAGTTCTTCCAAATTTTGTTCTACATCACTTCTTTTGCTACGGAATCAGAGCCCGCAACTTACGTGCACCTAGTTCTCATTTTAATTGGATCTTTTACCTATTGCAGCTGGTCAGGAGAGATTCGGAACATTAACTAGCTCGTACTATAGGGGTGCACACGGGATTATCCTTGGTATGTCCTTGCATATTTGAAACATTTAGTCCTGAATATTTGTTACTGATTTTATTTTGCTGAATATATGTTAATGGATGATGCTTCGTAGTTTATGCATTGGGCAAACTACAAGAACTTTGAACCATTCTTTATGTGGTATTTGTCATTACGATTATGCATGCCGGGGATCTTTAATCATCATATGGTCGAAATAGATGTATTGCTAATATTTGTGAGGATTATTATGATGCCATTGCTGCTTGCATAGCTAAATTAAGGGAACTTGAACCCTTTTTTCTTTTGTTATTTTGAAGTATATGACGTGACCCGGCGTGAAACCTTCACCAACTTATCTGAAGTTTGGGCAAAGGAAGTCGAGCTCTACTCCACTAATCAAGAGTGTATCAAAGTTCTGGTTGGCAACAAAGTTGACAGGGTGAGCCCTATAAAATTGTTAGTCATCGGAATAAGGCAGTGCTCGGTTATTCTTTTACTAGGTAAAAGATGCTTAATCGAATATATATCTTGCTCTTATGAAAAAGAAATGTGCCATTTTCAGGACGGTGAAAGGGCTGTAACTCAAGAAGAGGGTATGGCTCTTGCGCAGCAGCTTAAATGTTCTTTTCTCGAATGCAGTGCTAGAACCAGAGCAAATGTGCATCAATGCTTTAAAGATCTCATTTTAAAGGTAATTACCTGATGAAGAACTATTATATATGATGATGCTCACTGAGCAATTTCGAGTCCATGTTGAAAGCTTGGTTGTGACCTATGCTAATGCATTCTATCGGTTCACAGATTCTCGAGGTACCTACTTTATTGGAGAAAGGATCGACGGCGGTCAAGAAACAGATTTTGCAGCAGAAACAAGTACGGAAACCACCCGAAAGCAATACCTGCTGCTTTCAATGAACATTCTACAACACTCAAGGTATAATCATACACAATAATGTTACACCACTACATATAGAAAGTTCCACAACAGATGTTAATAGTCGCAACAAAGTTATTCCCGGACGCACCGATCGGACATCCGATCGTATGTTATAGATATAAAGATAGTTTCATCGGAGACATCTTCATTTCTTCATTCGTAATTTTTCGAAATATAGGGAGATGAGGTTTCATCTTAGGTTAATGTAAATTTTTGTTTTCCCATATGTTTTTTTTATTATCTTATGCTTATTTTTTTGTTGAAAATTAATGTTTGTTTGAGAATTTTCAAGGAGTGTTTGTGTAAGGGTTTATTAGAGAATTTACATTAAAAAGAAGATAACGAATAATCTTTCAATATTGTATATTATATATAATTTTTTAAGTTCATCATCTACCCCCACACGACTCACATTCATTAAATTTTATTTATTTATTTTTATACCATATTTAGAGATGGGGATAGCATGGTTCGGATTTATGCCAAAGTAATCAACTAATTTGTCAAATTTTAATTTAAAATAGTATGGTTAAAAGATTATAGTCCATATATGGGTATTATCTATTTTTTCATATTATGCCCCTTATCCTATGTTTGGAGATGAAGGTGGAGAGAATGTTTGTTATATAAAGTAAGAGCTTGATATGAATATCTCTTGTCCTATCCCTTAGGATTAGTAATTGGACTTGTTCACGAAGTTATTTCATTGCTTTAGTTGTTAATTTTTAGAATTTACAAATTTTTGAATAAAAGTATTGGATTATTTGTTTTGGAGATATTTGTACGAGTTAGAGCCTGAATCATGAAAACCAATTGAATTAAAGGTGAAAGACTTGAAAGAATGTTTACTTGAGGATCAAGTAAAGGCATTGGATTACAACGAGGCTCTTATGGAATTATGTCGAGATAATCTTATGCTGAGTTTTACTTTATAGAAAAATGATTAGACTATAATTCTTATGTAAGCAAAACTTAAGTATTATCTAGGTTAAAGATATTCCAAGAGATCGAGAGAGCACAAATTTATTCAAGTTAGAAACATTTTATATGTGCATTGTTTTTGTAAGCAATCAAGAGAATATCTTGTATTGCAAAACTAAGCTTTTGAGGGGAAGCTTAGTGGAGAGTGATTTAGTCTTTATACAACAGTAAAGTTGCTAAATTGGTGAGAGTTAGCTCGATGTTAGGATATAAATCATTGGTTGTACTATGAGAAAGATAGTGGATCATTACTCTAGGTAAGACCGAGCAGACGTAGATTGAGATCAAACTACATAAACAATCTTGGTATTCATCTTTACATTTATACATTTTTAGTTTTGTGATTAATGTTAGAATTAAGTGACCCGAATCCTTATTTAAATAAAATACAGAGGTAAAATAAAATAAAAGTAAAATCCATATAGAACTACATTTCTTTTATTTTATTTTAGAATAAGGTTTTTAAACCTTATTAAACTCCATCTATTTTTTATTGATTAGAATAAGGTGTTTCAATCTTACTACACTCCTATTAGAATATGACTTTATAAGCCTATCAATAGACATAGTCTATTCTTCTTGTAATTATTCGAATTCGACATAGTAAATTTTCTTCTCCTCTGCCCGTGGTTTTTTCTCGAAAGGGTTTCCACGTAAAATCTGTGTGTTTTTTTATTTTATTTCTCTTTTCTTTGCGATATATTGTCATTTTCGACATTCTATTTTATTTTCACAAATTGGTATCAGAGTTTTTGGGTTGTTTATCTCGATCGCGGTAATGACGCCTTTGAAGTATGAAATTCCGCTGTTGGATCACAACACCAGATTTGCATTGTGACAGATTAAGATGCAAGCAGTTCTTGCGCAGATGGATCTATAGGATGCCCTGCTGAGGATAGATAAGATGCCTTCGACATTAACAGATGAAGAGAAGAAGCGTAAGGATCGAAAGGCGTTAACACAATTACATCTGCAGGATGTGATAAATGAGAAGACCGCCGCTGCATTATGGAAAAAGTTGGAACAAATATGTATGTCGAGAACTCTAACAAGCAAGTTGCAGATGAAGCAACGTCTTTATGCTCATCGTTTGGAGAAAAGTGCATTTGTACACGAACACTTAACAGTGTTTAAAGAAATTCTCTCAAACTTAGAGGCCATGGAGGTTCAGTATGATAAGGAAGATCTAGGGTTGATTCTACTTTGTTCGTTGTTAGAGACACGATTTTATATAGCCGCGAGTCTCTCACAGTTGATGAGATTTATGATTCTTTGACCTCGTATGATAAGATGAATCATCTTGTGGTTAAACCCGACTCTCAGGGAGAGGGTCTCAATGTTCGTGGGAGATAAGATCAAAATGCTGATAATGATCGTGGAAGGACACAAGAACGGAATCCCTGTGATAAATCTAAGGGTAGATCGAAGTATTCAAACAAAGGTGAAACTTGAAGCTTCTGTAAGAAGGAATGGCACATTAAATCTGAGTGCTATAAGCTATAGAACAAGATTAAAAGGGAGGCTGCGAATAAAAAGGGAAAACAACCAGAAAATTCTGGTGAAGCTGATGTTGTAGAAGACTACAGCGATGGTGAACTTCTAGTCGCTTCTGTCAACAATTCTGTCAACAAAGTAAGTGAGGAGTGGATACTTGATTTAGGCTGCACCTCCCACATGAGTCCCAATCGAGATTACGAAATAGTATCTGAAGGGTTATTTTGATGGGAATAATGCTTCATGTAAAATCGCATGTGTTGGAACAATTAAAGTTAAAATGCTTGATGGAATTGTCAGAACACTTAGTGACGTACATGTTCCAGAATTGAAGAGAAATTTAATTTCGTTGAGTACTCTTGATTCAAAAGGGTACAGATACACAACTGAAAGTGGAGTTTTAAAGATTTCCAAAGGTTCCCTTATTGTGATGAAAGGGCAGAGAAATACTGCCAAGTTATATGTTTTGCAGGGTTCTATTGTTACTGGTGATACAACTGTCGCTTCCTTTTCCTTGTCAGACGATGATATTACTAAACTTTGGCATTATGCGCCTAGGGCATATGAGTGAGAATGGCATGGCAGAATTGAGTAAAAGAAGACTTCTTGATGGGTAAGGAATTTGCAAACTGAAGTTCTGTGAGCACTGTGTTTTTGGGAAGCAAAAGAGATTTCGATTCACCAGAGGAATCCATAACACGAAAGAAACGTTCGAGTATATTCATTCTGATCTGTGGGGGCCATCCAGAGTGCCTTCGAGAGGTGGAGCTAATTATATGCTAACTTTTATTGATGATTTTTTTAGAAAAGTTTGGGCGTTCTTCCTGAAGCAGAAAAGCGATGTGTTTTTCACATTTAAGTCTTGGAAATTTATGATTGAAAAACAGACGGGAAAGCAAATAAAATACCTCAACACAGACAATGGCTTAGAGTTCTGGTCTGATGAATTTAATAGACTATACAAGTTAGAAGGGATCGTGAGACACTTGAAAGTTTGTCATACTCCATAGTAAAACGACGTTGTAGAACGAATGAACAGAACGATCATGGAGAAGGTTCGATGTATGTTGTCAAATGCCAACTTCCCAAAGTCGTTTTGGGCAGAAGCAGCCTCTACTGTATGTTTTTTGATCAACCGATCTCCATTTTTTACCATTGAGAAAAAGATTCCACAAGAGGTATGGTCTTGTAATTTTGCTAATTATTCTAATTTAAAAATCTTTGGGTGTCTTGCGTATGTTCATTTTGATAATAAAAAATTGAAACCGAGATCCATTAAATGTGTTTTTCTTGGTTATAAAGCTGGCGTAAAAAGGTATAAGTTATGGTGTCCTGAAAATAGAAAAGTTGTGATTAGCAGAGATGTTTTTGATGAAACTGCTATGCTACCTAACTTATCTCTTAAAGACTCTTTCAATAAAGAAAATCAAAAGCAGATGGAGTATCAGATTAATACAGAGTCGACTCTTTAAGCTAGTACAAAAATTGAGAATAGAGTTTCTTCTTCATCACAATACTCTATCGCCAAAAATATAACTAGAAGAGAAATTAAACCTCCAAGGAAGTATGCCGAGGCTAATCTAGTTGCTTATGCTTTAAATGTGGCTGAAGATATAGATGCAAACCAAGAGCCATTTAATTATTCTGAGGCGGTTAGCTGTGAAGACTCAGAAAAGTGGATGTTTGTTATGCAATAAGAGATGAAATCACTCTACAAAAACAGAACATGGGATCTTGTGGAACTTTCTAAAGGTAAAAAGGTTGTTTGTTAAATGAGTGTTTAAAAAAAAAAGAAGGGACTCTAAGAGTTGAAGAACCCAGATATAAAGTAAGGCTTGTTGCAAAGGGTTACAGTCAAATTTCAAAAGTGGACTTCACAGATGTGTTCTCCCAAGTTGTGAAGCATAGTTCGGTTCGAGCTTTGCTTGGTATTGTGGCCATGCATGATTTGGAACTTGAGCAGTTAGATGTAAAAACTGCATTTTTGCATGGAGAACTTGTTACATGCAACAACCAGAGGGTTTTACAGTCTTAGAAAAAGAGGACTATGTTTGCTTGCTGAAAAAATCCCTTTACGGTTTGAAACAGTCACCAAGACAGTGGTACAAGAGGTTTGATTCCTTTATGACTTCTTATGATTTCAAAAGAAGTAGTTTTGACAGTTGTGTTTACTTTAAGAAAAACGGTGATGGTTTTTTTTGTGTATCTACTTTTTTATGTTGATGACATGTTGATAGCAGCAAAAGATAAAGGAGAGATAAGAAAGGTCAAAGCCCAACTAAGTGAAGAATTTGGGATGAAAGATTTGGGACTAGCAAAGAAGATACTTGGTATGGAGATTCTCAGAGATAGAAAAACAAGTAAATTGCACCTAAGTCAGAAGGGGTACACTGAGAAAATTCTTTGCAGGTTCAATATGCAGAGTGTTAAGCCTGTTAGTACTCCTTTAGCAGCCCATTTCAGACTTTCATCGGCTTTGTCTCCACAATCAGATGATGAGATTGAGTACATGTCACATGTTCCATACTCTAGTGCAGCGGGATTTCTCATGTATGCTTTGGTTTGTTCACGTCCAGATTTATTATATGCAGCCAGTGCAGTTAGCAAATACATGGCGAATCTCGGTAAAGAACATTGGAAAGCAGTTCAGTGTATTTTAAGATACTTACGAGGTACTACTGATGTTTGCTTACAATTTGGAAGAACTAGAGATGGGGTCATTGGGTATGTTGATGCTGATTTTGCTGGAGACCTTGATATAAGAAGATCTCTCACAGATAATGTCTTTACAATCAGAGGTTGTGCAATCAGTTGGAAAGCCACTTTGCAAACTACAGTCGCTTTGTTTACCATTGAAGCTGAGTACATGGCGATTACCGAGGCTTGTAAAGAAGCCATTTTGGTTGAAGGGACTCTTTAGTGAACTCAATGAAGACCTTCAAATCAGTACAGCATTTTGTGACAGTCAAAGTGCAATCTTCCTTACAAAAATCAAATGTTTCATGAGAGAACAAAACACATTGATGTTCGGTATCATTTTGTTCGTGATATTATTGCTTGTGGTGATATTGTTGTGAGCAAAATTAGTACTCATGAAAATCCTGCAGATATGATGACTAAATCACTTCCTATAACCAAGTTTGAGCATTGCTTAAACTTGGTTGGTGTTCATTGTTGAAGTTAAACCCTTAAGGGGTTTTATGGAAGAGGTGGAGAACTTGTTCATTAAGAGTTCGCGATGAAGAACTTGTTTATTCAGAATTCGTGTCAAGGTGGAGATTGTAAGAATTAAGTGATCCGAATCTTTATTTAAATAAAATACAATTGTAAAATAAAATAAAAATAAAATCCATATAGAACTACAGTTCTTTTATCTTATTTTAGAATAAGGTTTTTTAAACCTTATTAAACTCCATCTATTTTATATTGATTAGAATAAGGTCTTTCAATCTTACTATACTCTTATTAGAATATGGCTTTACAAGCCTATAAATAGACATAGTCTATTCTTCTTGTAATTATTCGAATTCGACATAGTGAATTTTCTTCTCCTCTGCCCGCGGTTTTTTCCCGAAAGGGTTTCCACGTAAAATCTGTGTGTTCTTTATTTTATTTCTCTTTTCTTTGCGATATATTGTCATTACCGATATTCTATTTTATTTTCACAATTAAAATTGTGGTCATAGTTTTAAGCACTATTTTAGTTAATTTTTTATTTGCTAAGCAAGTACCCCTCATTTTTACCGAACTTTTAAAACCTTGATAGCAAGTGGTTTAATGATGACTTTGGCAATAATGTGTAGAGTTGGTAGGAAAGTTATGGAGAGTCTTATTGGAATAGGAAGGGACATTCAAGTGGACTCTGATTGGACTTGAAGTTGAGGCTTGACTTTTTGGTGGCCCATGTGAGAATTGAGGAGCACATACGAATCTTTAATCGAGTGAATCCTATTTTAGGCGAGCTAATGATTAAGCTGATGAGGTCTTAATAAAAGTGGTTGGGTTGGTTTCATAGTTTTTCCTCTCTTAGATGTATTATAGTTCTTATAGTGACAAAGTTTTTAGAATTGGGTCGGTAGCCGAATCGATCAGGATATCAATTTTTGATTGAATTAGTTCATCCAATTTATTTAAATAAATTATTAAAAATAATAAAATCGATTTATGAGTTAACTATTCTAATCCCTTTATTTGAATCGATATTTTACTAATTTCCACTCTAATTGATCCGATCGATAAGTCCAATTTAATTATGAAAACATTGCAAAAGACAATGTTGAAATGTTTTTCTAAAAAGTAATTTAAGAATTGTTGATTCAACTAAACCGTCCATTTAAAATATTTAAATTCTAAAATATTTTCGTAAACATTTGTAATTTTGATGATTTTTTGTTCGAAGATAAATAATAAATTCAAACATTATCCATTGAAAACTAAAACACATAAACAGAACAGAACAATTTATTTTTGAAAAAGTATATTAGTTTGATAACAGCAAACAAAATATTTAATATGAAATTATTTCCCAATGGTACATGCATGGTTCTTATTCTTAGTGTACTAATATAATTATATGTTAAACACATAACGTACTGGCCTATTAGCTCAGTTGGTTAGAGTGTCGTGCTAATAACGCGAAGGTCGCAGGTTCGAAACCTGCATGGGCCACTTTTCATTTTTTCAACTCATTTACGGAAACGGTGTCGTTTCTTCTTCATTCCAGAGCTCCGTTTAAGGCCGGGCTCTGGTTGCACGCAAATCCAACCTATACTTTTTGAAGTTCGTCTATTTTATTTTCATAATGGGGTTTTTTTTTTTAATTTTATTTTTTCACATTCTCATTAAACATTTGACAACTTTTAATAACCTCAATTAGACTCTTCAAATCTTTGCGTAAATTTTCATAAAACTTTTAAATTTTTTGAATATTTTAATTAAATCTATCAAAATTTTTAAAAATTATTATTAAAATTCTCAAAAGTTTTAAACATTTTAATTAATCTCTTAAAATTTAATGTTAAGATCCATCAGTAATCTATTTGATAGATGATCAGTAAGTATGAGTCCAACCTTTGTAAGGCTAATAGCATGCCCTAATCTTAGATTGAGATAGCATCTTCTCACCTAAACTTTTCAAGAACAAAAAAATTATAAATAATTATCATAACTACCTCGCACATATCTATAAAAAATAAAATTTCACCTTTTTTTATTATAAATAATTAAATATGATATTTATATTTTTTATTATGATATCAAAATTTTTTATTTAGAAAAAGGACACAAAAGCCTTATGTTTTTCCCTAAATTTATGATTAACCCAACAAATAAATCTTGACAAGTTTTTAAAGAGAATTGCTTTATTGACAATTTTTAAAAGAAAAAAAAACTTATAAATTTTTGAAAATAAAAAATTACGTTTTCAAAAAATTAATATAATAATCGATTGAGTCTTAGTTTGTTTAGAATCGGCGTTGTTGTCAGTGCAGGTGGATGTAGGTTTGAGTTAGCTAAAGCGTATTATCCTTCTATTTAATAGTTAGGGAGGGGCTATGGACAGTTTTAGGCATTGTATAAAAAAAACCGATATGATAAGAACATATAATGAAATTAATGTTAAAAAAGAAGTTGGTATGATGAATGATATCGAGTTTAATTAATTTTATATTAAAATTAAAAAAAATACAAATTACTAAGAAATAATAATTTTTTTGACCTTGCTTGAAGGACTCACAAGTTTAGAAGAATTACATTTTATACTGTCTATTTTTGAATATTTATCAAATACATGTTGAAATATGAATAACAAAAAGATTATCCAGAAAAAGAATAAATACTTAAAAAATTCATATAACATAAATTAACATATTAAGGTTAGAATTTTATATCCTTAAATTGTCCTTTCTTTTTTTCTCAAATTTGATTCCACCTCCCTCAAAATTAGGATTTCAACTTCTGTTCAAGTCGGTCCATATATATAAATGGATAAAACACAAATGAAAAAAAATTAATTATCAAAAAGAAAAAGAATATTTTTAAATTTGGATGGATAACTCGGTAAATGTCACATGAAACTTCAATTATTAGGAATTACAGAGTTAACTGTATCAGACATCTTTAAACTATGATTCTTATTTTAAATTGATCCTCAAACTTTAAAACATTCTAATATATCTTTTAAACTATCGATGTTATACTAATAAAGGCCTTCAATTATTAAAACCATTAATCTAGCCTTTAAATAAACATACCATATATTATGTGACATAATTTAAAATGAAAATTTAAAGAAAAGTAAAACATTGTAGCACAAGTTTTAAAAGTCTCTATCACATGGAAGAAACAGTTTTGGTTTACACACAATAAAATTTTGAATCGAGGACACGCTATTGCTCCAAGGAATTCTCCTTCGGTTAATTGGATTTGTAAGAGCCCAAATTTGCCCGGGCCCAATAAATAAAACAAAACACCAAAAATTCAAAATTTATCATAGTCCATTAAACTACATTAGCCCAATCTCAATTAAATAGCCCATTACATATTAAAATCCAAACCCGAAATTAGCCCAGGCCTAAACTAAACCTTAGCCCACCAAACTAAACACTTTCAGCCAAACAAAAAAGAAAACCCTAGCCACCAAGCCTTGCTACCGCCGCTTCTAGCAGCCACCTAGGCCTGCCGCTGGCCAACGCACACCTCTGACTCCTTGCACGCCTCTGATGCTTCTCACTTCACCTGCAAGACAAAAACAAAGCACAAGAGGCCAACGCGCAACAAAACAAAGAAGAAAACGAAAAAAGCAACAGAAAACAAAACGAAAACGAACAAAAACGGATCTATGTAACTCGGCTATAAAAGCCGAAATAAATCCCTTGTATTTTTTTTACGAACATCAGAAATCAAAAACAGAAACAAGGTGATTTTTTCGCATATATTATTTATTTCTTTATTTTTTACAATTTTTTTATTTCAGAAATAATAAAACAAGAAAATAAAAGTGAAAATGGGTTACTTGATTCGAAGGCACTATCTCGGCGAGCGTGTGAATACCTCGGAACCATGAGGGTTCGAAAGGCGTCAAAACCCCTTTTATTTTACGAATCCTTCTTTTACCTTCTAAAAAAGTATAGGGTTTTGAAAAGTTTTTTTTAAATAGAGAGGGTTTTAAAAAAGGGGGGGTTAAAAAATACTCGATTTTGGCATCTCCGGCCACCGCCCGCGGCGGAGTCATGGCGGAGAATTGCCGGAGTTAGCCAAACCCCAGATTGGTAAAGGAGAGAATTTTAAAAGAAAAGGGTTTTTTTTTTTTTTAAAGAGGAGAAAAACTGATTTTTTGGGCAGATTTTTAGCTTTTATAACAGATGAAAACCACGTCGTTTCAGGTAGGGGTTATTAGCACCAAAACAGCACCATTTGGACTTGACCTGCGCGCGACCCGACCCGACCCGCCTCAGGGGTTCCGCGCGTTTTTGATTAAGGGTCTAATTGCGCAAAAGGTCCTTCTGCTTTTGCGACGCGTTCCAATGTGGTCCTACATGTTTTTAATTTTTCGATTTCTGCCACGAGGTTTTCATTTCTGCCAATCTAGTCCTCAAACCATTTGAAGAGACAAACACCGAAAACGGTGTCGTTGCGGGTCAAACCCGACCCGCTTCAGGTCCTCGTGTTTTGAGACGAATGGACTATTTTCCATTTTAATCCTTCCGCCTTTTTATTATTTTATAATCAAGTTTTTTTAGCTTTAAATTTGGCCCTAATATTTGCATCATTTTCGTTCTGGCCCAGTCTAGAGCACCACGTTTTGAAAAGGGGATATTGCATCATTTGATCCCTCCCATTCTCACGCGCATTACAAATCAGTCCCTAACCCACTGATGCTTTGGGAAACAGCCATGTGTCCAGGGATTGGTTTTTTGCCCATTTGGACCCCGACCTTTTCGCGTTTTTTATTTTAATCCTTATTCAATTATTGTATTATGTTTTTTACTTTTAATTTCATTTCTATTCTGATTTAGTCCCTAATTTGTTGGATTTTAACCTTTTTTAATTTGTTATTTATTTATTCATTTTAATATTTTATATATTATTTATTTTAAAATTTTTTATTTATTATATTATGTATCTTAAATTTCTTTTTACATATTATTCATTTTAAACCTTTTTATATTATTTTAAATTGCTTTATATATTATTTACTTTAAACTTTTTATTATGCATTATTTACTTAAAATTGTTTCGTTACTTATTTCAAATTGTTTTATGTATTATCTATTTTTTATATTATTTATTCCATTGTTATTTGATTATTAATGCTAGTATTTAAATGGTGTATGCTGTGAGATTATTGCCATTGCGTGTACTATGATTTGTTTATTTGTATTTTCATATTATTGTCATTCACTTGTGTAATATTTTATTCATGTATTATTATTCCATGCTCATTACTACATTTTATTTCATGTCATCGCATTGTGAATTAAACCCCAACGTATTTATCCCATATAGATCGTCTTATTTCACTTCGAACAAAATAATGCATGCCGTTTAGTATTGTACTAGTTATTATTCAAAAAGAAAAATCTTCAAAAACAAATGCAATATTTCGCGTTTCGGGAATTCGAGAAAATGTGCCCTAACTTACGGGGTTTCGATTTTCTTGTTAAACCGAAATAGCTAAATATCCTTTTAAATTTTAGAATATTAAATTTCGACAAATTTAAAGGCGAACTTGTTCCCGAGGGTTCAAAGGTCGTATCCTAACTCACGGGACAATGCATTTTGTTATCTCGGGACGAGTGGGCCCTTGAAGCTCGTTTCAATTCAATTCAAGCATTTTTAAAAATGAACATTGATAAAAAATAGATCGTATTTTAAAAATCATTTCGAATTTTCAATTTCCGACACTTAGACATTAATTAATCGATTAGGTACCAATTTTGGGCGTGACGAGGGTGCTAATCCTTCCTCTCACGTAACCGACTCCCGGACCCATTTTCTCAAATTTCGTAGACCAAAATCGTGGTTTTAATAAATCAAACGACCAAATTTTTAGGTGATCCGATCACACCTCAAAAAAAAAATGGTGGCGACTCCCGTTTTTTATTTTAAATAAAAAGTTGACCCTCTTTTCAAAAAAATAGCTTCGACAGCTTGGCGACTCCACTGAGGACTCAAAATAAGAGAGTCAAGCCACAAGTTGATTAACTTTTATCTTTGTGTCAAAAATTGAAAACTTGGTTTTAATATACGATCATTTCATTGCATTTCATTTGTTTTGTGTTACGATCTTCATCATTTTATTCGTATTTTCTTTATTTGCTTCGAGCTTTTTGTATATCTTTGCACATTGTATTGCATGACTACTCGGTCACACCCTTTTAAGTGGGAGTGAGAAGCTATGCTTTCGTGAGGTTTTCACCTCCGCATGGGCTAGTGGACTGCTTCCAGGATTCATCCGTACCTATGTCTTCGTGAGATTTTCATCTCCGCATGGCCATAGAGAAATGTATCCCCCTGAACTGAACTCGGTCCATATAAGCCTATAATGGGCGAGGATCGAGGAATCTGCCGGTTTGGGTACTCTTACTTTAGAACTAAACTGCATATAGCGAACCTTAGAAGCCCACCTTAAGTAGAGCCGTGCCAAACCCTAGTGGTCACCCATTTAGGTAATCTATTTTGTTGTTTATTTTTCTTGTGCTAACGTGTTTTGTTTTGTTTATGATTCCATTGCATTGCATTGCATCGCATCATTTTAGAAAGGAGGTGTTGATTCATATTCGATTGCTAAATAGAGGAGCTTGTCATTGGAAAATGAACTTCTTGATATAGTGGAATATAGTACGGCCGTCCGAATAGGGTCCAAGTAAACACAACGAAAGAAGACTGATAGTCCGCGGAGGAAAATAAGACTTTGTTTCATTGCTCGAGGTCAAGCCAACAAGGATTCTTCAAGAGTCGTCACGTCTCAACTCTTTTAAAAGGAGTTAATGAGCATTGCGGGGATAAGTGAGCAATGGGTCGCGACATGGATCAAGCAAAAAATGAGACAATAGAGACATTTTTGGGAAAATTAGCAAGATTCGACCATAGCGTCCGGATATGAAGGAAAAGATCGATGTCTTCACTGGGAGTACGAGGGCAAGGACACATATGTAATCCGTTTTATGTAAAGAAATTTGTTTTCTAGAAAAGTTTTTCTAATAGAGTTGAATTCAGAATCAACGCATTTCTTTCTTTTGCATTAATTCCATGCATCTACATTGCATTGCATCATTTGCATTAGATTTTCACAAAAGGACCCTAATTAGGTAAAAGTATTTTAGTTAACCTGGAAAACATGGAACGAAGGTTGGGGAGATTAGAGCAAAGGCAAATACAGATGCAGGAGCAATTGGCTGAAATCCAACAGGATATGCGAGATCAAATGAATGTGATGAGCCAATTAACCAAATTACTAGCCTGAAGGCTTGAAGAAAGGAAAAGCTCGGTGGTCAACAATGGGAGCGATAATGAGGACCTTATCTATTCCTTAGATTTTACTCCAATAAGTGTCCCAGCCCAACCAGACGCACATTCGCAAGGGGTACCCGCCATTATCAAACCCCGATATCAGACTCATACCTCGGCATTGTTGAAGTTCCCAATGGGTTCAGGTTTTAATTCGGGGGATGATCGAGTCAATCCTATGGTACATGGCTTAGGCGAAACAAAAGGAAAAGGGAGAATGGACCTTAAAGGTCTTGAAGAAGAAAGAAAAAGATGTGATTAATACGAGTAAGTATAAAAAGGGTAATTCGAAGCCGATTAGGGTAAGCCAGCCAAAGACAGCAGCTATCAGCCATCAGGTCTCCCCAAGACAAGAGCCCAATCCAAAATCAAACTCGAAAAAACTCTAGTTCACCCATTCCAGTCTCGTATAGGGAGTTGTACCAAATTTTGTTTGAAGCACATATTGTATCCCCTTTTTACGTGGAACCAATACATCCTCCATACCCTAAATGGTACGATGTGAACGCCCAATACGAATACCATGCAGGAATCACAGGGCATTCAATCGAGAACTACACTGCTTTCAAAAAGATAATCGAAAGACTCATCAAAATATATATTGTAAAATTCGATAATCCCTCTGGGGCAGAAGATCCGTTACCCAACCTTTTTGTTAAAGGGGTAAATATTGTGAGGGACACGATGGATAGCGGCATGAGATCCAAGAGTACGTCGAGTTCAGGGCTCTAGTACAAGACCAGATATTGGGGAATCTAAACATTAACGACGTATTCGAAGGGAGAACCGGGGAATAAAAGTATCTAAGCCCTTGCATACTTAGGAGCGTTCTGAACAATGAGACTGTCGAAGAGATCCCTGTATTTTTAGAGCTAATTTAGAGTAATATTCAAAACACGTCTGTTGCTTTAAGCATAGAAGCAACAAGGATCCTTTTTTGAAATGGACTTATGTCCAAAATCTTTATTTCAATAAAATGCATCTTTTTGAGCAAATATTCTTTCATTCTTTCCATATCATACTATACAAATAATTATTATTAGATTTTTTTTTTGTTCTATGGACACTCTTTCAAATATTCTTTTATTATTCACTCATGATCATACCATACAAACAATCATCCTTAGAATCATTTATTCTTTGAAATTTTCCTTTGAATCTACAATAAGTCCTCAGATATCTACGATATGAGCAACACTGCTACTGACCCAGAGTCTCCTTTCGAATAGGATATATGTCTAGATGGATCTCAGGACTTTAAAGATGATAGAGATTGTAGCTTATCTACCTGATTCGTTAAGAATGGTAGAACAAGATGAAAAATAGATCCTACCTTACAAATGGTCAATGGACATTGCGAGCCTAGGAAAGAGAGCCTAGCTCACCACAGAAATAAGGCGAGACATCATTTCAAAGATGTTTTCGCACAATCATATCAAGACACGCCTGGGCTACTGAGACGTGGGTATGCTTTTAAGGCTAAGGAAATCCTAGAAGAGGTCCATAAGGGTATTTGAAGATCACATGCTAATGATTTTATGATAGCCAAGCTAATCATGAGATTCAGATTCTACTGGTCCATCATAGAAAGGGATTACTTCAGTTATGCCGTAAATGCCAAATTTATGAAGACAAGATTCATGTGCCTCCTTTATTTCTTCGTAGACCTTATCTATGTGGGGCATGGAGTTTATTGGGACAATCTCGTCGGAAGCTTCTAGCAGGCATTAATTATTTCGCTAAGAGTGTGGAAGTAGCTTCGTAGGCCAATATTACAAAGTCGACAGTCATCAAAACAAAAAAGAAAAAAAGAAGAAAGAATACCGGCAAAAAAAAGTAAAAAAGATCACATTTAATCGCACAATGTCAAAAGTTTGTGGTCTGTTCAAAGATCAAGTGTCACATCACGGTGTAGCAAAGGCAGCTAGAGAGGAAAAAAAAAAGTAAAATGAGAAAAAAAACAAAAAAAATAAAAGCAACAAAACAAGGATCATTAGGAAGATGACCTAGACTTGTAAAGATTGGCATAAAGAAGTTACATTTACCCTCTATGCTTATCAAACATTGGCCAGGACCTTCGTTGGGGCAATGCCTTAGTTTGTGGAATAAAAGCGTTTTGTCTATTGAAGTCGACATTCTTTTTTCGAGTCTTGTCAGAACTGAAGTTGGAAGAGGTAGAATGGATATGATCAGTTGAATTTGAAGAGAAAATGTTAAAAGCTATCTATCACAGTCAGATGATGCGAGCTTACAACAAAAAAAGTTCGCCCTAGAAAATTTCATGATAGGGCTTTTAAGAAGATTTTTCCTGTGCAAAAGGGACTTCAGAAGAAAGTGGATGCCAAACTGGTAAGGACCTTATGCAGCAAAGAAGCCCTGTCCTGGAAAACCCGGAAAGGGCGCTTTGAGTCTAAAGGAGATTTGAGTTGAAAACCCGAAAAAGGCATCTCAAATTTTGATCAAAAGTGGGGCATACAACAGTCTTGCTATGCCTGAATTAACAATGAAGAAGTATGCTACGTCTTGGAGCAACGACAAAGTACTCCGGATCCCCTAAACATATATTAAGCTCAAAATGGTCCCAAAGAAGTTTGTACAGAGAAGCTCAGGCTGCGATATCTGGGGGCACCTAGTTTTCCATTTTACCCATTTTGAATTTACTATCTTTGATTAACTTATTCTTTTCAAGACACGCCTCCAATAAATTTACGGCTTAATTGCATTTGCTATCCTTGATTAACTTATTTGTTTCGAGCTATGATCTCAATTAATTTCCTTCTTTCCATTATTTTTCAAGTATTTTGAATTGAAATAATGATTAATGGACTAATAATACTTTCACAAAAGAAGTTCTGCATATTACTCTGGAAGCTTCTAAATAGTACGAGAACTTGAAACAATATTATTGTTTAGAACTCACCAAAACTAAGGATTGGAAAGGAGTCTAATTTGAGACTACCTGTTAAGATTTTTTTATCAAAAGTATCTGTTGAATAAAAAGACAAGATATTACGTCGGTGATATAGCCTCGAAAAATAATGAGTAACCCAAACATTAAAATGGATTATTCTCAAAGAAATTCGACATTCATATACATCTGGTCATGACACCCAGAGAATGGAAGGTGTAGCAGACCAAATTGATTGAATAAGTTACAAATCCCTTCTCCCTAAGTCGTGGGATGGATTGAAGATGATACAAATTCTATACTCTTGAGTCGCAGTGGGATGGATTGAAGATGACACAGATCCTATACCCCCCTAAATTGCAGTGAGAGGGTCTGAAGATGGTATAAACCTTAAAGTCCCAGAGGTACCATGGAATGGACCTTGAAGTTACATTGGGGCAAGTCAGTTAAGCAAAATATGATTGTTAATTTAATTTTTTTTGCAAAGGTACCAGCCAAGCGAGATAGCAGCGTAATACGTCAGCAATAAAACTCTGATGGACAACAAGCAGTGACAACCTTAAGCATTAAAAAAAGGATCATTTCATTTTGCATTCATACATCATCATTCAAAGCATATCTAATTAAGAGCATTTCAATCATGGCATCCTAATCATTCGGCATAAGCGTAGACCCATTCTACAGATTATATCCTCTAGATGACGATGTAGAAGATAGATCAAAGATACCAGCCTTGCCTCCCTGAGTTTGCAGTAGAGCAGACTGGAGACAACAGATCCTGCCTTCTTGAAGTTGCAGTGAAGCAGATCGAAGATACCAGCCTCGCCTCACTGAGTTTGCAGTAGAGCAGACTGAAGATAGTATATCTTGTCTCCTTAAGTAGTAGTGGAACAGATCGAAGACGGTGAATCTTATCTCCATGAAGCAGTAGAGTAGATTTAAGCCATCAACCTTATCTCCCTAAAGTGGTAGTGGAGTAGACTGAAGATTACAGATCTTGTCTTCTTAAGCAGTAGTGGAGCATATCGAAGACGGTGAATCTTATCTCCATGAAGCAGCGGAGTAGATTTAAGCCATCAGTCCTATCTCCTTAAAGCGGCAGTAGAGTAAACTGAAGATTACAGATCTTGTCTCCTTAAGCAGTAGTGGAGCAAATCGAAAACGACGAATCTTATCTCCATGAAGCAGCGGAGTAAATTTAAGCCATCTGTCCTATCTCCCTGAAGCGGCAGTGGCGTAGACTGAAGATTACAGATCTTGTCTCCCTAAGCAGTAGTAGAACAGATCGAAGATGGCGAATCTTATCTCCATAAAGTAGCGGAGTAGATTTAAGCCATTAGTCTTATCTCCCTGAAGCGACAGTGGAGTAGACTGAAGATTACAGATCTTGTCTCTCTAAGTAGTAGTGGAGCAGATCGAAAACGACGAATCTTATCTCCATAAAGCATCGGAGTAGATTTAAGCCACCAACCTCGTCTCCTTGAAGATACAATGGGGCAGGTTGAAATTACCGGTTTTCATTTCCTTAAAGTTTTAGTAGAGAAGATCGAAGCTACAAATCTCTTCTCCCTGAATTCTTATCCCTTTGAGGTTCCAATGGAGTAGGTCGAAGCTACAAATCCCTTCTCCCTGAAATCCTCATTTCCTTGAAGTTTCAGTAGAGAAGATCAAAGCTACAAATCTCTTCTCTCTAAAATTCTTATATCTTTGAAGTTCCAATAGTGAAGATCGAAGTTACAAATCTCTTCTCCCTGAATTCTCGTCTCGTTGAAACTTCAGTGGAGTAGGTCGAAGCTACAAATCCCTTCCCCTTGAGATTACATTGGAGCCACAATTCTTACTTCTTTGAAGTTCCAGCGGAGTAGATCGAAGCTACAAATCTCTTCTCCTTGAAATTACATTGGAGTGAATAAAGCCACAAACCTTATCTCCCTGAAGTTGCAGTAGAACAGGTTAAAGTTAAAATCTTATCTCCTTGAAGTTGCAGTGGAGCAAACTGAAGATAGCAAATCTTATTTCCCTGAAGTTGCAGTGCAATAGAATGAAGCTATAAATAAACAGATCTTATCTCTCTGAAGTTGCAGTAGGGCAGATCATAGCAAATCTTATCTCCTTGAAGTTGCGGTGGAGCGGGTTAAAAATAAACAAATCTTATCCCCTTAAAGTTGCAGTAGGGCAGATTGAAGTTACCATGACTAGTCTTATCTCTCTGAAGTTGCAGTGGAGCAGACTGAAGATAGCAATTTTATCTCCCTGAAGTTGCAGTGGGGCAGATTGAAGCTGCTAATATTATCTCTCTGAAGTGGCGGTGGAGTGGATCAAAGCAATAAGATGCAGAGGATTGGAACGAGGATACCTAAAAAAGGAAACCCCAAAAAAATCGAGACTCAACGAGATCGGGCAAATTGGTCTTTCTTTTATAGTCTTTGCTCTATTCTCGTATAGTCTTTACTCTATTCTCGTTACACGACAACGAGAAAGAGGGGCAGCTGTAAGAGCCCAAATTTGCTCGGGCCCAATAAATAAAACAAAACACCAAAAATTCAAAATTTATCACAGTCTATTAAACTACATCAGCCCAATCTCAATTAAATAGCCGATTACATATTAAAATGCAAACCCGAAATTAGCCTAGGCCTAAACTAAACCCTAGCCCACCAAACTAAACACTTTCAGCCAAACAAAAAAGAAAACCCTAGCCACCAAGCCTTGCTGCCCCCGCTCCTAGCAGCCACCTAGGCTTGCCGCTGGCCACCGCACGCCTCTGACTCCTTGCACGCCTTTGATGCTTCTCACGTCACCTGCAAGACAAAAACAAAGCACAAGAGGCCAATGCGCAACAGAACAAAGAAGAAAACGATAAAAAGCAACAGAAAACAAAACGAAAACGAACAAAAACCGATCTATATTGTCGAAGCCATTTTTATTTCAAAAAAATAAGGATCGATTTAAAAATAAAAAACGGAGTTGCCATCAATCTTTCTTTGAGGTGTGATCGGGTCACCTTGAGATTGATCGTTAAAACATTTTGATTTATTAAAATGATGATTTTGGCCTACAAAAACTGGAGAAAATGGGTTCAGGAGTCGGTTACGTACGAGGGAGCGTTAGCACCCTCGTAGCACTCAAAATTGGTACCTAATTGATTATTTAATGTCTTAATGCCGAAAATTTGAAAAAATTCTATGTTACGATCCGTTTTGCTTGAAATACATTTGCACAAAATCATATCAGATACCAAAACCCTCTTATTTCGAAGAAATAAAATGTCATACCCAGTGAGTTAGAGTACAACAACTTATATTCTCGAAACTGAACTTATCTTTTGATTTTTAAAACCCGTGTAGTAACGTTTGAAAAGAATATTCGGTTATTTGGGCTTTATAAAAAAACTAAAACCCAGTAAGTTAGGGCATAATTTCTCAAAATTCCCGAATACGGAATATTGCCTTTGTTTTTTTAGAAATTCTTACATCGAGATGATAAAATGTCACATCCAGTGAGTTAGGACGCAACGTCTCAAATTCCCGAGAATAAGTTTTTTATTTAAAAAATTTATGCATTTTGATTTAAAAGAGAAAAGGGTACTCGGTTGCCAGGATTTAACGAGAAAAATCAGAACACAGTGAGTTAGGGCACGATTTTCTCGAAGTGTCCAAACGCGAGCATTGCCTTATTTTAAAAACTTTGAGTAAGATGATTTTTAAAACTTAAATGACATTAAAACACAAATTTTTTTATGAAATACAATGGAATAATAATATATGAAGCAAGATATTAATCCATACATCAAATGTTACACTAGTGCGTCACAACAACCAACTAATAATTAAGAAATACAAATCATATAATAGCAATAATTACACAATATACAATTTCTCTATTAATAATTGACAAAAACAACACAAGAGATATACATAAAATAAAAGATAAAAATAAAAGCAAATGGTATGAAAATATCAATAACTAATGAAACAAATTAAAAAAGGTTTGAAACAAATAATGTAACAAAAAAATATAAGTACGAAAAATATAACTATAGTAAGTAAATATTTAAGCTAAAAAAAATATATAAAATAAGTTTCAATGAAATATTATAAATAGCAATAATATAAAGTAATTTAAAAGAGTTTACGAAACGATTTTAAAACAAGATAATATATAAAATATTTCAAAATAGTTAAAAAAAACTTAAACTAACACTTAATCTTAATTTACTAATATATGAAAAGGAGTTTGCCATGAATAATATATATATATATATATATGTGGAACATTTTAATAAAAATAGAATGCAAGATCTTGATATTAGTAATTATAAAACAATTTTAAAATAACTAATACAATAGAACTTAGCATAGGTGATATATAAAATAATTTAAACTAACTAATGTATATATATGAATATTTAAAGTAAATAATGTAAATTTAATGTAAATAATATACATAAAAGAAATTAAAATGAAAGTAGCTGCAATAGATAACATAGAATTACTTTTTTAAAAAATAAACTATAATAATAAGACAAAGAAATGACAAATCAGCAAATCAAGCGAAGTACTTCTTGACTGAGTCCGTATTAACCGGGTTTGGCTGACTCTTGCCGTCCATCTCGGCTAGTATCAATGCTCCTCCAAAAAAAGCCTTCTTTACAACATAAGGTCCCTCTCAATTAGGCATCCACTTTCCTCTGAAATCCTTTTGCATAAGGAGGATCTTTTTTAATACCAAGTCTCCCTCATAGAATACTCTAGGGTGGACTTTTTTGTTGTAAGCCCGCATTATTCGCTTCTGGTACATTTGACCATGACGGATGGCTCTTAACCTTTTTTCCTTAAATAGATTCAATTCATCATATCGAGATTGGATCCACTCCGCTTCATCCAACTTCAACTCTGATAAAACCCGGAGAGAAGGAATTTCAACTTCAATGGGCAAAAACTACATCCATCCCATAAACCAATGAGAAAGATGTTGCCTTGTTGGAAGTTCTAACAGATGTTCGATAGGCATAGATGGCAAGCAGTAACTTTTCATGCCAATCCTTGTAGGTCTCAGTCATTTTCCCCACAATTTCTTGATATTTTTATTGGCCGCCTCAACTTCAACATTCATTTTCGGGCGATATGGCGACGAATTGTGGTGCTTAATGTTGAACTGACTGCAGACTTCCGCTATTGCGCTATTGTTCAGGTTCAACGCGTTGTCAGATACGATCCTTTCCGGTATCCCATAGCGACATATTATCTCTCTCTTCAAAAACTTGCTAACTGCCGTCTTCGTGACATTGGCATATGAAGCTGTCTCTACCCATTTGGTGAAGTAATCGATGACCATGAAAATGAATCGATGTCCATTAGAAGCCTTCGGCGAAATCGTTCAAATAACGTCTATGCCCCACATTGAGAAAGGCCACGAAGAAGTCATAACATGCAGATGTGAAGGAGGCGCATGGATCTTGTCCCCATAGATTTGGAACTTATGGCACTTTTTGGCGTAACGAATGCAGTCTGCTTCCATCGTGGACCAGTAATACCCGAATCTCATGATTTGCCTGGCAATTGTAAACCCATTGGCATGCGTCCCGCAGACACCTCCATGGACTTCTTCCAGGATTTTCTTAGCCTCAACAGCATCAACGCATCTTAACAGCACCTGGTCCTTCCTCTTTTTATAGAGGATCTCTCCGTCTAAGACATAGTTGTTGGCCAGTCTTCTCAATGTTCTTCTATCATTTTTCGTTGCTTGACAAGGGTGTTCCCAGCTCTTTACATATCGTAGAATATCATGATACCAAGGATAATTATCTCTCTCCTCCTCTCCGTCGATGTTGCAGCAGTGAGCCGGAGTCTCACAGATACTCATTTGGATAGGCTGCATATCTTCCTGCTCATTTACACTGATTATAGAAACTAATGTGGCCAAGGCGTCAACCATCTGGTTTTCATCACGCGGGAGGTAAAAGAAGGTGATATCATCGAACTCCTCGATTAACTCCAAAACTAACTTTCAATAACTAATCAATTTGGGATCTCTCGTTTCCCATTCTCCTTTGAGCTGATAGATCACCAACGTGGAATCTCCATATACCTCTAGCACCTTGACTTTGCGGTCTATGGCTGCTTGAATTCCCATGATACATGCTTCGTGTTCTGCCATATTGTTTGTGCAATCAAAATCCAACTTGCAAGTGAAAGGATAATGATCTCCATTTGGGGATATCAGAACTGCCCCAACTCCATTACCAACGACATTTGACGCTCCATCGAAGTTCAATTTCCAAGGACAATCCTCTAGGGTATCCTCCTTAGTAGCCGCTATGAACATCAGATCTTCATTAGAAAAATCGAAATTAATAGGCTCATAATCGTCTAGCGTTCTGCTGGTTAGAAAATCTGTTATTGCACTCCCCTTCACAGCCTTCTGGTTCACATAGACTATGTCGAATTCAGAGAGCAAAATTTGCCATCGGGTCGTTCTTCCATTCAAGGCGGTTGACTCCATCATGTATTTAAGAGAGTCTACTTTCGAGATCAGCCAAGTCGTGTGGTACAACATGTACTGCCTTAACCTCCGAGTTGTCCAGACCAAAGCACAACATAACTTTTCAATTGGCGAGTATCTCATTTCACACTTAGTAAATTTCTTGTTGAGGTAGTATATCGCCTTTCCTTTCTTCCCTGTCTCATCATGTTGGTCGAGCACACATCCCATTGAATTATCGAATACCGTCAAATGCATAATCAATGATCTATCAGGACTGGGTGGCATTAGCACTGAAGTATTAGATAAGTATTGTTTAATCCTGTCAAAAGCCTTCTGGCATACGTCGTCCCAAATGCCTGAGTTGTGCTTCTTAAGAAGACAAAATATGGGGTCATATTTCTCAGTCAATTGCGAAATGAACCGAGCAATATAATTTAGTATTCCTAGAAAACCTCGGACTTCCTTTTGAGTGTACGTCGGAGGTAATTCTTGTACGGCCTTGACTTTATTCGGGTGGACCTCAATTCCTCTTTCACTGACTACGAAACCGAGCAGTTTTTCTAACCTAGCCCCGAAAGTACACTTGGTTGGATTGAGCTTCAACTGAAATTTCCTCAACCTCAAGAATAGCTTCCTCAAAACCTGTACGTGCTCATTTTCAGTTCGGGTTTTCGCGATCATGTCGTCAACGTAGACCTCGATCTCCTTGTGCATCATGTCGTGAAACAAGGTTACCATGGCTCTTTGGTATGTTGCTCCCACATTTTTTAACCTGAATGGCATCACTTTGTAGCTAAAAGTTCCCTACAAGGTTATGAAAGTGGTATTTTCCATGTCTTCAGGATACATCTTTATCTGATTGTATCCAGAGAAACCATCCATGAAGGAGAACAATAAATAACCTACCGTGTATCCACCAAAGTGTCGATGTGATGCAGCGAGAAATTGTCCTTTGGGTTGGCCTTGTTTAAGTCTCTGTAGTCTACACACATTCGTACTTTTCCATCTTTCTTAGGAACGGGGACGACATTGGCTACCCATTCGGAGTAATTCACCACTTGTAAGAACTCAGCATCAAATTGCTTCCTGACCTCTTCCCTTATCTTTACTGCAACATCTGGTCTCATCCTTTGGAGCTTCTGTTGAACCGGCTTACATTCTTCTTTTATGAGGATACGATGTATTGCAATATCGGCGCTCAACCCAGGCATGTCTTGATATGATCATGCGAAGACATCTTTGAACTCCAGTAGAAGTTTAACAAGATCCTGCTTTGTTTCCTCATTTATGCAGGTGCTAATTTTCACTTCCTTCCCCTCTTCCAGAATCACATTCTCAATTGTTTCTTTATGAGTATAATTAGCTTCTTTTCTCGATCTACCATCCTTAACAAATCCGGTTCTACCATCCTTAACAAATCCAGGATAAACTACAATCTCCGTCATCTGTAAAATCCTGAGGTCCCTCTAGGCACATGTCTCGTTCATAAGGGAATTCTGGGTCTATAGCAGCGTTGCTCATGACATTGATATCTGGGGACCTATGGTTGGTACAAAAGAATATTCAATGAATGAATCTAAGAGTGGCTTGTTTATGTTATGGTTATGAATGGAATGAATGAAAAAAAAAATACGAGAATAATTGCTCGTCATGAAACAAAAATGCATTTTTATTGAAAGTAAAGATGTTTGAACATGAGCCTATTTCACAAAAGATTCTTATTGTTTCTAGGCTTAAAACAACAAGTGTGTTTTGAATATTACTCTGTACTAGCTCTAAAAACTACAGGAATTTCTTTCGCAGTCCAGTTGTTCAGAACACTTCCAGGCTCATAGGGGCGAATGCCCGCTAAGTTTCTTTCCTTCGGTCCCTCTTCAGATACGGCATTGATGCTCAAAGTGTTCATCATATCTTCAGCTGCTTCTTCATTCGTGCTCCCCGGTCCCGAATGAATAACTCCTCTTGGCACGAACGTATGGGATATATGGGGAAAAGTCATTGATCCCCATTTGACCTCAGCCCCACTCAATCGTGTCCTCCGTCTCTCACTTTCCTCTCCAGTTCCTCCTTTCTCTGTTTGGCATCTGTCCTATGCCCTAAACCAAAACGATCATGCTTGTCAACCAAACCTGGCACCTCGACTCATCCCTGGAGGTATTTTCCGAGTCTCCTCCCAAGCAATGCTCCTTTTCCTACCATCAGTTGCAGGCTTATCCACGTAGCTTCAGATATTTTTGGCACCGGGATCTCGTCTCCTTCACTGATGAAAGCCGCATTTACAAACTCTAATGAACGAAAGGAACATTCTATCACTTCAGTATCATTTTCTATATACGGTGCACCACTAGTAACGGATGCGATGATGTCCTCCTCTGCATTTATAGTTATCAGCCGACCCTCTATCACCAACTTTAGCTTTTGGTGCAATGATGATGGTATGGCTCCTGCTGAGTGGATCCAGGGCCTCCCCAATAAACCATTATAGGAGGGATTGATGTCCATCGCGAGGAAGTCTACCTCATACGTATTTGGCTCGATCAAGACGGGTAAATCAATCCTTCCCATCACTTTCCTTTCGGTGCCATCGAATGCTCTCACTATATTTTGGCATGTTTTCATATGAGAGCTGTCTACAGGTAACCTGTTCAGCGTAGATCCGACATTCAGTACCGAACAATTGTTAATCAATATCCCCGGTAGCGAATACCATTTGCATCGGGTAGTGATGTGCAAAGCCTTGATGGATCCCATGCCTCCTGGCGGTATCTCATTATCACTGACAGAGATAAACTTATCGACGCTTATGTTGCTGACGAGGCGGTCTAGCTTGTTCACCGAAATATCACCGGTGACATAGGTTTCATTCAATACCTTTATCAGCGTGTTACGGTGTGCCTTTGAGTTTAAATGTAAAGCAGTACCGATATACGTGCCAGCTGTTTGTGTAATTGTTCCACAACACTGTACTCACTATGCTTTAGGAACTTCAAAATCTCTTTGGCTTCATTCTCTGTTACTGGTTCATTAACCAGTGATTCTGTCTTCTTTTCTCTGTGTCTGATCATAGAGGATTTCCTTTCTATGTGTACGGCTTCTGTGTTTGGCGTACCGGCCGAACTCTCCTTCCCCGAGCATGTCATATTGCAGTTCTAAATCCAAGGCACCCTTTTTCTATCCCTATAAGGAAAAGCCACGGGCTTCTGAATTACCACTCTCGGTGCCACTCTCGCTCCTGCTTTATTGATTCTCGGTCTTGTGATGATCACTACTGGGTGCCTGACCTCAAGGACCTTCCCTGCTGACCCTCTTTCTGTGGTGCATACGTCCCCTCCTTCTGCAGAGTTAAAGAATTTCGGTTCTTTGTTATCCATTAACCCTTGTACTAGGGCTCTGAATTCACTGCATTGCTGGATCTCATGGTCTTCCTTATTATGGAACTCATAGTAGTTCCTTGCATCTCGGGATTTGCTCTCCAACTCTTGCGGAACTAGTCCTCTTTTCCGCATTTCCTTTCAAACCTCCCTCAATGGGGTTCCTACTTCAGCAACATTTCGTTTGATTCTCCTCCCCATGTACTCGATTATCGTGTTTACCCCTTTCTCGGTATGACTGGGTAACAGATTTCCTACACCTGGTGTGTCGTCGAATTTCACAACACCCACCTTACTAAGCCTTTCAACTAGCCTTTTGAATGAGGTGAAGTTTTCTATCGAGTTCCCTACGATACCGCATGGTATTCACACTGAGCGTTTTTGTCATACCACTAAGGATATGGGGGTTGCAATGGTTTCAAGTAGAAAGGGGCTACAACATGCGCATTGAACAAACTTTTGTACAACTCACTATACGTCATTGGTATGGGAGTAAACTGAAATTTCTTGGTATTCTGCCTCGTGTTGGGCTCCTGCCTTGGTGAGGCTCGCTGGCCTGCAGCTACCGCTCTCGGTTGACTGACAGAAATGGGTTTTGAATAACCCGAGCTCACATTACTTACTCTATTCTCCCTTTTCTTCGGAGCTAATCTTTTTGTTCTTTCTCTGGCTTTTATTTTTCCACACCTTATCGCGTTCTCTATCATTTCACCAGGCATCACTATGTCTGCGAAACTCTTAGTGGCACTCCCCAACATGTGGTTGATAAAAGGTGCTCTTAGGGTATTAACGAAGAGCATGGTCGTTTCTTTTTCCAGCAGCGACGATTGGACTTGTGTAGCGACTTCCCTCCACCTCTGGGCATATTTCCTGAAACTTTCGCCCGACTTCTTCTCCATGTTTTGTAGCGTGATCCTGTCAGGCGCTATATCAGTCACATGGCCATAATGTTTCATGAAGGCCTGTACTAAATCCTTCCATGATTTGATTTGAGTACAACTCAACTGATTGTACCATTTCGCTGTAGCCCTAGTCAAACTATCCTGGAAACAGTGGATCAACAACTGGTCGTTGCTGACATATCCCGTCATTCTCCGATAGAACATTGTAATGTGAGCCTCAATGCAGCTGGTCCCGTTATATTTTTCGAATTCTGGCATCTTGAACTTTGGTGGGAGTACCAGATCTAGGACCAGACTCAACTTTTTAGCATCTACCTCGCATTGGTAATCGACAATTTCCAATGCTCTGAACTTCTCCTCCAACCATTTGCATCGATCCTCAAACTCCTTTGAGAGCTCCCCCTTTGTTTTTTCCCCTTCTGCTGCATCATCGAAGTCAGGGACCATTGGTTTTGCTGAATTATCTCCAGGGTTGGAGCTCAAGCCTGTCGGGAAGTTTACTGATGCTAAGGTACCGGATTGATACTGGGGTTTGATGTTGATGGACACTCTTGGTAGTTGTATCTGGGAATTTACCGGGGCAAAACCTGGAGGATAAGCAGAATCTTCATTATCATCTCCGATATCGATCATAGGGCACTTTCCTTTACCAGGCCCTCCAGTCAACAGCTGTGTTAACTAGCTTATCATACTCCTCTAGGATTCCAGCATTTGATCCCTCATGTCCTATTGGATCTTAGCCAACTGTTCTTGTATCTGAGTTTGCAGTTGGTCTTGCATCTCCTTCTGCATCTGCTCTAACTTTTCTATCCTTTGATCCATAGCTTTTGTTTTTCTTCGAGTGTAGTAGTGATGTTCCAGGGTAGCTATAATACGATCTCTAGTTAATAGGGTTCTTTTATGATATTTAATACATATGATGCGATGTAATGCAAATGCATGATATGAATGTAAAAACAAAAGGCGTCGATTCTGATTCAATTCCTTTTAGAATAACTTTATAAGAAAACAAAATCCTTTACATAAAATAAAGTCACATATACAGCTTAGCCCTTATGCTCAAAGCTTTAACTTTCTTAAGAAGCCAAGCTAACTTTCGACACCGATCCGACTCTAGCTCATATTTTACACTTAACACATCAGCCTGAACCGCTAAGGTTTGTAGATGATCGGCCACTTCTCGTATCTGAGCCACGGCTTCGCCCATAACGTAGTCTCTTTCTCTAACCTGGTCCTGAGATCGTTGAAGCTGTTCTTCCCATCACTCATTGTCTGCCTCCAATAGTTGGATTCGAAGCTCACTATTTTGCAGTGTCGTTTCGAGCTCTACCACCTTTCTCTTCAACTCTTCAATCTTGTTTAGGCTTGATTCCAGCTTCACCGTAGAGTTGCAGCTTCGACACAATGCCTTCTCTAGTTCAGCTACTCGAGCTCTTAACATCTCACTTTTGCTTTGGCTCTCACACGCGGTCTAATTTGTAGCCCGAGCCCAAAAGCAAATCTGAAATGAGTAAAGTAAAAAAAAAACACAGTCCATTACATTGGGGCCCAATTAAGCTAGCAGCCCAAACGGCCCAACATTTTCAAAGTCAGAAAACCCTAGGTCAGTTGCTGGAGCCCTCGCGCCGCACGCCCCTCGCCAGCAAGGCCACGCCTCTCGCGCGCCGCTACCCATCTCCGCATCGTGCGCCGTTACGTATGCCCCCTATGGCCTCTGTGATCTTCGCCCGAATCTGCAAGCACACGAACAGATAAATGGTTGTATTTTTGGCTATATAAAGTTGTTTAAAACGATGTAAAAATGGAGGGATTTTTGAGATATACGAAAACACACTACAGATTTTACACATACAAATCGATACAAAGCGAATACCGAATCAGTCGAGGTTTTGATTTTTTTTTCTATTTCGTTTCATTTTCGAATACTGCCGTTTTCCATTTATTATTATTATATTCTATTTTTAAACTATATAATATATATATATATATATATTAAAGGATTTTAAAATAAAAAAGGAAGATTTTCATTTTCGAATATTGACGGTGGCCGGCGCGGTGGTCGGCGTCAAAGACTTTGGCCGGATGAGGGAGAGTTGAAAGGGAAAAGAGAGTTGTTTTTTAGAGAAGGAAGAAAATGAAAGTTTTTGGAAAAATTTTAGCTTTTATAGCTAAACCAAACGCCACCGTTTTGAGCATTGGGTTCAGAGGCCAAAACGAAGTCGTTTTGAGCCTCTGACCCGCGACCCGACCCGCTCCAAGGAAGGGATCCGCGCGTTTTTACCAAAAGGGCTATTTATAGCCCTGGTCCCTCCGATTTTTCTGATTTTTTAAATCAAGTTTTTTTTTATTTTCTATTTTTGCCTAATGATTTTTCCCCTGTTGAAATTTGGTCTTACTCGAAATGATGCGTTTTGTGGGGGCGAGGTATTTGTCCTTTTGGACCCTTTTTGGTATGCGCGTGTTGAAATTGGTCCTATCCTTTCGTTTTATTTATAATTTTGCCCTCAATTCTCGGTTTTCAACTCAATTTAGCCTCTGTTTCAGCTATTTTGCCATTTTCTTTTAAATTAATTATTTTGAATATTATTTTTATTATCTTTGATGTCATTATTATTGTATGTATTATTATTTTTATTATTTACATTATTTTTATTATTTTATCATTCCTATTATTTTTGTTATTGTTAATATTATTTTTATTTTCTTACTACTACTATTTATTTATTTATTTTTAACTCCGTTATTATTATTATATTCGTTTCTTTTTATTATTATTTTTATTATTACCATTTTTTATTGTTATTACTATAATTATTTTATTATTATTACATTTATTATTATTATTTAACTTTTGTTATCAACATTACTACTGCTATTTTCATTATTATTATTATTATTTTTTACTATTATTCGTTTATTGATATATTCTATCCTTATTATTGCATTTTTTGTTACTACCATTATCATTCCATGATTTTTTATTATTATCGTATAGTTTCTATTTTTGTCACCATTTGCCAAATATGACCATTTTTACATTTAAACCAGTTTTCTATTCCAAAGGATATATTGACTTTTTTTTCCTCCACTTTTTTTTACCCAAACTCATAAAGGGATTTTTTACAAAGGTAATATTTTGTGCTTGAAAGCTCAGGAAATCGTGCCCTAATGTGCTGGGTTTTGACTTTTCGTTCGTCCAAAGGACTAAATATCCCTTTAAGATTTTGACCGTGTTTTCTCGACTTCAAAAAAAATGAGGCACTATTTCATGTTTGGAAATTCGAGGAAATGTGCCCTAACATGCTGGGTTTCGATTTTTTTGTTTGGCCAGATAACAAAATACCCTTTTTTTAAAATTGCAATGCATGAATTTTGGAAATCATGAAATGATCTTGGTGTCTAGGGTTTGAAATATTGTATCCTAACGTGCTAATATGATATTTCATTCCTTCGGAACAGGAGAATTTCGATATCCAATTCGAATTATCCAAGCATTTTCTGAAGGATTCATATTTCAAAATCTCTTCAAATTTTTGATATTAGAACATTAATCAATCAATAAGGTACCAATTTTGGGCGTTGCGAGGGTGCTAATCCTTCCTCACGCGTAACCGACTCCCGGACCTGTTTTCTTAAAATTCGTAGACCAAATGTTTTATAAGATGACCCAATCACACTTCAAAAAATATTGGTGGCGACTCCATTTTCCTTTTTAAAGTTGGCCCATTTTTCAAACAAAAAATGGTTTCGACAATGTAAATTTAATGTAAATAATATACATAAAAGAAATTAAAATGAAAATAGCTACAATAGATAACATAGAATTATTTTTTTAAAAAAAAATAAACTATAATAATAAGACAAAGAAATGACAAATAAGCAAATCAAGACAGATTAAGGGCAAATTTAGAAGTAAAACAAAATTAGGAGTCTAAATGCTAAATATTAAAACAACGAGGGGACCTAAATGGAATGCGTGCGCAAAGAACAGGGGCTGAATGGGTAATTACCCCTAACCCTTAAAATGCGTCGTTTTAGCGCAAACTCAAATGAATCTGAAGCAAAAATCAAGGGGCCAAATTACAAAATAAAGAAAAATGCAGGACCACATTGCATCACACTGCGAAAGCGGAAGGGTCTACTGCACAAATATCCCCTCATCGCAAAAACGAGCGAATCCTGAGGGTTCAAGTCTGGTCAACCCGATCCAGCTCAAAACGACGCCGTTTTGAAGCTATTGCAATTAACCTTAAACGACGTCGTATCTCTCGCCTATAAAAGGCAAAATTTGTTTTAAAAAAATCATTTGATGCTTGGTTTAAAAAAAAAAAAAACAAAGGGGGGAGGGCTGATTTTCTCTCTAACTCCCCGATTCCAGGCCATCGGGCCACCACGGCGGCCGTTAGTTGCCGTTAACGGTGCCGCCGTCAATGGTGGTCAGAGGAGACAAAAAAGAAACCCGTTTCGACCGCTTCACTCTCCCAAACTCAGATCTAACCTTCAAACACTCAAAACCCCTCCCAAAAATCGAAAGAAGAAAAAAAAACGCTTCGGTTTCGGCTCCGATCATCACAAAAGGTAAAAGAAATTGCATTTTTTTATTATTCTTTTATATGTATGCAGTATATTCGAGATGAAAATAGGTTGAAAAATGGACCGAAAATATACCTCTTTTGCTATTTATGTATTAAAAAAACATAACCTTTTACAATGGATTTCTGGCTTCTTTTATAGTCGAAGAGAAAATAGAATAAAAAATTAAAATACAATTCTTTTCTTTATTTTCTGTATTGCTATTGTTTTGTCCTCTTGCGCAGGTACGGAAGGGACGTGTCGAGGGTGTGGAGGCCGTATGACGTTGATGCGCTAGAGGCTGTACGGAGGTGCGCTGGTGGAGGCCTGCGGCGCATGAAAGAGTTCTGAAAACCCCTAGGGTTTCTGAGATCCACATTCTGTTTGGGCCATTTGGGCCGGTTCTGGGATTGGGTTATGTATTGGGTCGTTGGGTTAAATTTTGGGTCTGTAAATGGGTTAAAATTTGGACTGTTGGACTGTTAACTTTTAATTTTATTATTTTTGTTTTTTCAATTTTGGTTTACATGGGCCCGGGCAGATTTGGGCTCTTACATATGTAACTTGGCTATAAAAGCCGAAATAAATCCCTTGTATTTTTTTTACGAACATCAGAAATCAAAAACAGAAACAAGGTGATTTTTTTGCATATATTATTTATTTCTTTATTTTTTACTATTTTTTATTTCAGAAATAATAAAACAAGAAAATAAAAGTGAAAATGGGTTACCTGAATCGAATGCACTATCGTCGGCGAGCGTGTGAATACCTTGGAACCACGAGGGTTTGAAAGGCGTCGAAACCCCTTTTATTTTACGAATCCTTCTTTTACCTTCTAAAAAAGTATAGAGTTTTGAAAAGTTTTTTTTAAATAGAGAGGGTTTTAAAAAAGGGGGTTAAAAAATACTCGATTTTGGCATCTTCGGCCACCGCCCGCGGAGGAGTCATGGCGGAGAATTGACGGATTTAGCCAAACCCCAGATCGGTAAAGGAGAGAATTTTAAAGGAAAAGGGTTTTGTTTTTTTTTAAGAGGAGAAAAATTGAGTTTTTTGGGCAGATTTTTAGCTTTTATAATAGATGAAAAAGACGCCATTTCAGGTAGGGGTTACTAGTGCCAAAACGACGTCGTTTGGCCTTGACCCACGCGTGACCCGACCCGCCTCAGGGGATCCGTGCTTTTTCGATTAAGGGTCTAATTGGGCAAAAGGTCCATTTGCTTTTACGACGATTTCCAGTGTGGTCGTACATGTTTTTAATTTTTCGATTTCTGCCACGAGGTTTTCATTTCTGCCTCAATCTAGTCCTCAGACCATTCGAAGAGACAGACACCGAAAACGGTGTCATTGCGGGTCAAACCTGACCTGCTTCAGGTCCGCGTGTTTTGAGAAGAATGGACTATTTTCCATTTTAATCCTTCCGCCTTTTTATTATTTTATAATCAAGTTTTTTAGCTTTAAATTTGGCCCTAATATTTGCATCATTTTCGTTCTGGCCCAGTCTAGAACGCCACGTTTTTAAAAGGGGATATTGCATCATTTGATCCCTCCCATTCTCACACGCATTACAAATCAGTCCCTAACCCACTGATGCTTTGGGAAATAGCCATGTGTCCAGGAATTGGTTTTTTGCCCATTTGGACCCCGACCTTTTCGCGTTTTTTATTTTAATCCTTATTCAATTATTGTATTATGTTTTTTTACTTTTAATTTCATTTCTATTCTGATTTAGTCCTTAATTTGTTGGATTTTAACCTTTTTTAATTTGTTATCTATTTATTTATTCATTTTAATATTTTATATATTATTTATTTTAAACTATTTTATTTATTATATTATGTATCTTAAATTTCTTTTTACATATTATTCATTTTAAAGCTTTTTATATTATTTTAAATTGCTTTATATATTATTTACTTAAAATTGTTTCGTTACTTATTTCAAATTGTTTTATGTATTATCTATTTTTTTATATTATTTATTCCATTGTTCTTTGATTATTAATGCTAGTATTTAAATGGTGTATGCTGTGAGATTATTGCCATTGCGTGTACTATGATTCGTTTATTTGTATTTTCATATTATTGTCATTCACTTGTGTAATATTTTATTCATGTATTATTATTCCATGCTCATTACTACATTTTATTTCATGTCATCGCATTGTGAATTAAACCCCAACGTATTTATCCCATATAGATCGTCTTATTTCACTTCGAACAGAATAATGCATGCCGTTTAGTATTGTACTAGTTATTATTCAAAAAGAAAAATCTTCAAAAACAAAGGCAATATTTCGCTTTTCGGGAATTCGAGAAAATGTGCTCTAACTTACGGGGTTTCAGTTTTCTTGTTAAACCGAAATAGCTAAATATCCTTTTAAATTTTAGAATATTAAATTTCGAAAAATTTAAAGGCGAACTTGTTCTCGAGGGTTCAAAGGTCGTATCCTAACTTATGGGACGTGGCATTTTGTTATCTCGGGACGAGTGGGCCCTTGAAGCTCGTTTCAATTCAATTCAAGCATTTTTAAAAATGAACATTGATAAAAAAGGGATCGTATTTTAAAAATCATTTCGAATTTTCATAGACATTAATTAATCGATTAGGTACCAATTTTGGGCGTGACGAGGGTGCTAATCCTTCATCGCACGTAACCGACTCCTAGACCCGTTTTCTCAAATTTCGTAGACCAAAATCGTAGTTTTAATAAATCGAACGACCAAATTTTTAGGTGATCCGATCACACCTCAAAAAAATCGATGGCGACTCCCATTTTTTTATTTTAAATAAAAAGTCGACCCTCTTTTCAAAAAAATGGTTTCAACAGGATTTATTTGCATACTGATGGAGTTGTTAATTTGAGTACAGGTTTTGCATCCGCAGGAGGAGTGATACGGAATCATCAAAGGGACTGGATTCTGGGTTTTAACCATTCTCTAGGGATTTGGTCAATTTTTTATGCCGAGCTGTGGGGTATATTTGATGGGTTGATTCTTCTACAAGATCGAGGTTTAAATAGCATATTGATTCACACGGATAGCCTTGAGGTAGTTCACGCTTTGCAAAAGAGTAATACAACTAGTTCGAACTCCACAATGTTTATGAGGATCCAACATAAGCTACAAGGTTTTGTCATTTTAATAATGAAAGGACCTTATTGATATTGTAATGCCCAAATTTCGTCCGGGCCTAAAACCCAAAACCAAAAATAGAATAACAGTCCAATAGGCCCAATTTACAGGCGGCCCAAAAGGCCCAAAACCTTAAAAAGTTCCAGATAGCTAGGGTTTTCAAAACCCTAGCGCCGCAAGCCTCTCCCCACTGGTCTCCACCAGCGCCGCAGCACCCACGAGTGCACCTGCCTCTGTCGGCCACACACCTGCAAAAGCAAAGAAAAGGACAAAACTACAAGCACACCGTAAGCAAAGAATGGGTTTATTTATTTTTATTTTCATCAATATTCGGCTATAAAGCCATGAAGAAAAATGTAAAAGGAGGAGGGGATCCTTCGGGTTGTATTTTACGAATCATCGGCAGTAATGAACTCAAGAGAATAGTAAGGTTTTTATTTTCATTTCATATTTTATTTATTTTCATTCTTTTATCGTCTCAAACCTAAATAAAAAACAAAAGAAAAAGAAGAAACGAAAAGGATCTTACCTGAAAAGAGACCCGAATCGCCGTCGGGGTTCGAAACGGAGCGGGAGACTGAGAGCCTCCGGCCTTAACGATCCACGACGGTTCAAAGGCCCAGCCTCGAACAAGTTTAGAGCTCTCTCTCCCCGCGCCGACGGCCATTGAACAACGGAGACGCAATAATCCCCTTTGGATCTCGCTCGCCGGAGATCGGGCATAAGAGAGGAGAGGGAGAGAAGATTGTTTTTTTCGGAAGAAACAGAGAGTAAAAAAAATATAAAAGCAAATTAGGGTTTAAAACCCATTGAACAAAACGGCACCGTTTAGGGGTCTCCCCTGGCGCCAAAACGGCGTCGTTTTGGGGAGACCCGTGTGATCCGACCCGTGTAAGCCAGGATCCGCGCGTTTTTGAACGGAAGGGCTAATTTCACTTTAGCCCTTCCACATGTTTTATCTTTCTAATCCAGCCCTTTTTATTTTCACATTTGCCCCAATATGTTTCCTTCTGCTCCAAATTGGTCCTGAACCAAATACAGCGCATAGGAGAAAGGGATATTTTCCCGAATAGTCCCTTCTCTTTTCACGCGCTTCGTCTTAGATCCCTAATCTTCTTTTTCCTTTTAAAATTAGATCTGTAGTTTTATTTCTTTCTCAACGTAGTCCTCTTTATTATTTTCATCTTTTTACTAATTTCACTATTATTATTATTATTATTATTATTATTATTATTATTATATTAGTATATTGTATATATTTCGTCACTATCTTTATTATTTTACTTTATTTTATTTCTTTTACTTTTTTACTATACTATTATCATTATTATTATTATCACTATACTTATATTATTATTATACATATTTATTATTATACTATTATTATCATTATTTTAGTATTACTACCATAGTTATATTATTTATTGTACCTATTTTGATATTATTGTTACTGTTTTCTTCTCGTTATTATTATTATTCTTACGTACTACTAACTAATGTTACATTGTGTATATATTTACTATTATCATCATTTATATATTAACATCATCATTATTATCATTATTAGCTTTATTATTATTATTATAATATTATATCTACCATTACTATTATTATATTATTAGCACATACATAGTATTGTATTATTATATTTATATTATCATATCGTACATATGTTGTGTTACTATTATTATTCTTATTATTATTTTTTTGTTTATATCATACGTTGCACATTGTTATGGTATTGTTACTTGTATATACTAACTCCATTACTATTATTATTACCTTATTTGTATTATTACACTATATATATATTTTGTATCATTATTAATATTACTATTTTTTATTATTACCATGATATTATTATTATTATTACTAACATGTTATTATTACTATTTGCATATATAGTTATTATTTTATTATTACTATGTTAACACTATTGTTATTACTAACTATTCTATCATCTATTACATTTATTTTCTTCATTGTTATTATTTTCATAATTATATTTTCCTTTGGTATCTACATAACTACCATTACTCGTTATTCATATTTTCATTTGTCTTCATCATCATTTCGACTCGTTCATTTTTACTTTATTTCATCTTTGCCCTTTATACGTCATTTATATCAGTGCATTTATTGCTATGTTGTTATGCATATCTGTATTGTAAATTGTTTTTATATTTCATTAGAAATTCGTGTTATATTGATTTTTGCTCGGTACAAAATTGTTCCTCGTCGTAAAGGTAATGTTCTGTATTTAGAAATTCGAGAGATTGTACCCTAAAGTATTGGGTTGCAATTTTCTTGTTTAATCTAAATAACCGGATATCCTTTTGACAAATATATTTTTTTACAAAAAGGGGTTTGTTCCCGGGAATTTAGATCATCGTGTCCTAAAGTATTGGATGTGATAATTTAATTCCTTCGGAACGAGAAAGTTTTGATTTTTAATCCGAGAAAACCATGGGATAATCTTGGATTCAAAGATTTAAGCTATCGTGTCCTAAAGTATTGGATATGATATTTTAGTCTTTTGGAACGAGAAAGTCTTGACTTTCAAAAAAAAAAAAACTATGGGATAATCTCCGATTCGAAGATTTAAATTATCGTGTCCTAAAGTATTGGATGTGATATTTTAATCTCTCGAAAACGAGAAAATCACGATTTGCAATCCCCGAAAACTATGAGATGATCTTAGGATCGAAGATCTAAACTATCGTGTCCTAAAGTATTGGATGTGATACTTTATTTCTTCGAAACGAGAAAATCTCGATTTAGTTCAAGAACAACACGAATATTTTCCAAAAGGGGTCAGATTTTTAAATTCCTTCAAAATTTTCAAACTTTCGACGTTGGGACATTAGTTAATCAATTTGGTACCAATTTTGGGCGTGACGAGGGTGCTAACCCTTCCTCGCACGTAACCGACTCCCGAACCTACTTTTCTAATTTTCGTAGACCAAAAGCTTTGTTTTAGTAAATCAAAATGTTTTATTAAAACGGAGGTGATCCGATCACACCTAATGAAAGATCGGTGGCGACTCCCGTTATTATTTACAAAACCCAAGGTCGATTCCCATTTTCAAACATGGTTTCGACAGCTTGGCGACTCCACTGGGGACCCAAAAGAGAGTCAGGCCGTAAATTGATTGATTTTTTGTCCCTTTGATCGAAATTTGGAAATTTGTTGTGAAAAATTGTGTTTCTCTTTGATGCATTTGCTTGTGCTATAATGTCGAGTCTCGTGAAATACTTTGGCATTGCATTGCATGACCATTGCGGTCACACCCTTAAGTGGGAGTGAGAAGCTACTCTTTTGTGAGGTCTTCACCTCCGTGCAAGATAGTGGATCGCTTTCGGAACACATCCGTACCTATGTCTTCGTGAGATTTTCATCTCCGTGCAGCCATAGGGAAATGTGTTCCCCTGAACTGAACTCGGTCCATATGAGCCTATAATGGGTGAGGATCGAGGAATCTGCTGGTTCAGGTACCCTTGCCTTAGAACCAAACCTCATATAGCCAACTTTAAGAACCCACCCTAGATAGAGTCACGTCAAACCCTAGTGGTTACCCGGATAGGTACTTTGTTTATTACTCTTGCGCTAACGTGTTTTCCTCTGTCTTGACTGTATTGCATTGCATCATCATAGAAAGGAGGTGCTGATTAATATTCGATTGCTAAATAGAGGAGTTTTTCATAAGAAAATAAATTTCTTCATAAAGCGGATTGTAATACGGTTGCCCAAATATAGTCCAAGTAAAGGCTGACAGTCTACAGAAGAGTACAAGACCTCAATCGATGATTCAAGCCAACAAGGATTATTCAAGGAGTTGTCACCCCCAGACTTTAAAGGAGCTTATGAACGATCACAGAGGATAAACAAGTGAAGAGATACGGTCCGAACCAAGCCCCAAAGAGCTAGAAGGGGCACCCACGAAGAAAGCGCACAAGATATGGCCATGATATTCGGTCACGAAGGAAGAGATTGGTGTTTTGCTTGGGCTACGAGGACAAAACCGTGTATGTAATCTGTTTTATGTAAAGAGCTTTATTTTCTAGAAAAGTTCTTTTAATGGAATCAAATTCATAATCAGCGTTTCTCTTTCTCCGTGCATTCATTCCATGCATTAGTATTGCATCGCATCATCTTAGAAAGACGGTGTTGATTCGCGTTTGATTCCTAAATGGGAGAATTCGTCATAAAAAATACGTCACTTGATAAAGTGGATCTGAACACGGCCTAGGGAAACAACAAGGCAAGACGTTGTAGGAAGATGCAAGCCGACAAGGATGGTTCAAGAGTCATCAGAAGACTATGAGCATCGCAAAAGGTAAGTGAGGATGAAGGACAACCTGGATCAAGCAAATAAGGAGCTAGAAGAGACGGGACACGACCACAATATTCGAGACGAAGAAAAGGTTTGGTGTTTTCACCTGGACTAGGAGGATGGGCTGTATATGCGGCCCACTTTATTAAAGGAACGTACTTTCTAGACAAGTTCTTCTAATAGGAATCGAATTCATAATCAACGTCTCTCTTTCTTTTTGCATTGCATTTCATGCATTTTGTATTGCATTTCATGCATTTCGCATTGCATTCCACGCATTTGCATTATATCATATTGCCTGCATCAAAACTTGTAGAAAAACCCTAATTAGGTGAAATTATTTCAGATATGGAACAAAGGTTGGAGCGATTAGAGCAAAGGCAAATATTGATGCAAGAACAGTTGGCCAAAATTCAGCAGGATATGCAAGATCAAATGAATGTGATGCGCCGGTTAATCCAACTACTCGTCGAAAGACTTGAAAAGAGGAGTGCCCCAACTATCAACAGTACGGATGATGACGAACAAATTGTTTATTCCCCGAGGAATATCTCGACTCAACCAGACACGCAGTCGCAAGGGGCACCCATCATTATCGGACCCCGACGTCAGACCAATACCTCAACCATCGCAAACTTCCCAATAGGCTCATGTTTTAACCCTAAGGATGATCGAGCCGAATCGATTGTTTGGGCAAAGGCAAAAGAAAAGTGGGAGCGGACATTGAAGACCCCGAAAAAGAAGGAAAAGGAAGTGGGTAGTACGAGTAAGCATGATGAGAGTTATTCAAAGCTAATAAGACAGCCAAGGACAATGGCTACCAATCATCAAGGTCCCCTTAAACAAGATCCTAATCCAAAGCCTAACACGGAGAGGCTCCAGTTCACACCCATCCCGATGGCATACAAGGAGCTCTATCAAAACTTATTTGATGCACATGTGGTGTCTCCTCACTACTTGAAACCGTTCCAACCTCCGTACCCCAAATGGTATGACCCGAATGCTCAATGCGACTACCATGCCGGAACAGTAGGACACTGGATAGAAGACTGCACCGCTTTCAAGAACTTAGTTGAAAAACTTATCAAAATAGGAATTATAAGGTTCGATGACTCTTCTGATGCAGAAAATTCATCGCTCAACCATGCTACTAAAAGGGTAACTATTGAGAGCACCGTGATAAATGGGGGTGTGAGATCAAGAGTACATCCACTTCAGGGCTCCAGTGCAAAACCTGACACTGAGGAATTGGAACATGCATGACGTATCTGGAGAATGAACCGAAGAATCTAAGTTTTCAAGACCTTACATGTTTGAGAGTGTTTTGAACAATAGGACTGTGGAAGGGATCCCTGTATTTTAGCTGATCTGGAGTAATATTCAAAACATGCTTGTTGCTTTAAGCCTAGAGGCAACAAGAATCCTTTTGTGAAATAGGCTTGTTTCCAGAATTTTTATTTCAATAAAATGCATCTTTATTTCCACTCTTCGCATCTCATGCTCGGTATCATTTCATTTTCATATCATACTTTTAATCTTCTACCTTCATACCCACAATGGGTCCCCCAGATATCAATGACATGAGCGACGCTGTTACCAACTCTCCTTTTAATGAGATATGTGTCTAAAGGGATTGGAGGACTGCGGAGATGGCAAGGACCGCAACTTATTTCCTAAACTGTTAAGAATGGTGGATCCTATCCTACGGAGTGTCAGCAAACACTACAAGAGAGATGAAAATAGAAGCTCAGCTGGCCGTAGGAACAAGGCAAGGAATCAGTGAGTTATCTCCAAGAGTTCAAAGGTATTTTCGTATGATCACGCCAAGACTACTGAGGCATGAAGCACGCTATCCAAGCTAAGGAAGTCACAGAAGAAGTCCACATACTGATTATTCTACCCGGACTAAGCCAATCAAGAGGTTCGAGCCACTGGTCTACCCAAAAATTTTTAGCATCAAACGACAAATCAAGGAGGACAGAACTTATGTGCCTCTTCCACTCTTTCTACACATGGGGCATGAACGTTATCAAGCCAATCTCCTAGAAAGCTTCTGGTCCGCATCGATTCATCTTCACGGAGGACGATCTCTTCACCAAGAGGATGAGGGTCATTTCGTATGCCAATATCACAAAGTCGATAGTCGTTAAGCCCCAAAAAAAAAAAAAGGGCAACAAAACAAGGGTCGATGACCTAAACTTGTGAATAGTGGCATATAGAAGTTACATTTACCCTTTATGCTCATCAAACATCAGCCAGGGCCCCTGCCGGGGCAACCCCTTCCTCATTAAGATTTGCCTAGTAAAGTCGAAAATCCTCTGTTCCCTAGGCACGGGCCGAGCCAAAATTGGATAAGGCGGAATAGACCCAATTCCAATGCGATCAAGAGGGTTTGAAGAGAAAATATCGGGAGCTATCTATCACGATCAGATGACGTGAATTCTCAACGAAAAGGATCACCTTTGAAAATTCCATGATAGGGCTTTGGAAAGGAAAGTGCTCTCGAGCAAAAGAGACTTCAGAAGAAAGCGAATGACAAACTAGGAAGGACCTTGTACGGCAAAGAAAGTCTGTCTTAGGAAAGTATGAATATCGACCGAAAGGGATGGCAGGGATTGACCCAATCCGGAGAATTCAAAAGGGGCAACAAAAAGGTTGAATCGAAAAAAAAAAAAAGGGAGAAAAGGAGAGGCCAACGGCGAAAACCCGCAAAGGGCGCCTTGGGACCAAAGGTGGGTTTGAGTTGAAAACCCGAAAAGGACGGCTCAAATTTTTGATGGAAATGGGGCAGACAGTGGTCTCACTATACTTGAAGCAACAACGAAGAGGTATGTTGCGTCTTAGGGCATCGACAAAGTACTCTGGATCTCTTAAGCACATATTGAGCTTAAAATGGTCCTTAAGAAGTTTGAACAGGGAAGCTCAAGCTGCGATATCTGGGGCACCTAGCTTCTATTCTACCCATTTTGAGTTTGCTATCTTTGTCTTTTCAAAATACACTCTAAATAAACTTTCCTTTCATTACATTTGCAAGCTTGATTAACTTGTTGGTTTCGAGCTATACTCCCAATAAATTTTTGTTTCATCCATTATCATGATCCCTTTCAAACATTTTGCATTGAAATAATGATTATTGGACTAATAATATTTTCACTAAAGGAGTTTTGCATATTACTCTGGAAACCTCTAAATAATACAGGGGTCTGAAACAGAATCGTTGTTTAGAATCCACCAAGCTTAAGGGTTGGAAACATCTGAATCCAAATTGAGGTTATCTCCTTGGATTTTCGCCAAAAATGGTGATTGAACAAGATGACAAGGTATTGCGTCGGTGATACAATCCTGGCGAGAAATGGGCATTGCTAACCCAAATGCAAAACCAGAATCATTCTTGAAAGAAAATGATTCTCTGCATTCATCTGGTCGGGACACCCGAAGAATGATCAATAGATGGAAGGATTTAGATCTTGTACCCTTGAATAGCAATGAAACAAGTCGAAGAGGAAACAAACCCTACGTTCTGGAGTTGCAGTGGGGTGAATGCGAGGATCCATACCTTATACCCCTAGGTCACAATGAGTTGAACTTTGAAGTTACAGTGGGGCAAATTTGTTGAGTAAGATAATTGTCCTCCTGGGTTCTGCCATGAACGCTAGCCAAACAAGATTGCAGCATAAGACATCAATGATATAGCCCTGATAAACAACGAGCGATGAGCACCTTAAACCGTTAGAGAAGGATCATTCTTGCAAAACACATTTAGTTAGGGGCATTTGATTCATCCTGATCATCGCATCATAATAATTGTAGCAAACTATTCTCGTGACATTCTGCATTCATGTAGGTGTCATCCATAGCACATGCATTTGGATCATTCCATTCATAGCATCCTCATTTTTGCATAGGCATAAGCACACAAAATTGATTCTACAGGACAGGTTTCCCAGAGAATGGTAGCAATATCGAAAAGTTCAGATCTTGTCCCCTAGAGATGTTAGTGGAGCAGACCGAAGATTGAAGTCTTCCCGAAATAATAAGGAAGCAAATTGAAAAGTTCTGAAGTCTCATTTCCTCGATGTTCCAGTGGAGTAGGCTGAGATTACAAATCCCGTCTCCCTGAGTTAACAAAGAGGATACTTCCTTATTTCTTTGAAGTTTCAGTAGAGAAGATTGAGACTGCGAATCTCTTCTCTCTAAATTCTCAGTTCCAGCGGAGTAGGTTGAGATTACAAATCCCACCTCCCTGAGTTAACAAAGAGGATACTTCCTTATTTCTTTGAAGTTTCAGTAGAGAAGTTTGAGACTACGAATCTCTTCTCCTTAAATTCTCAGTTCCAGTGGAGTAGGTTGAGATTACAAATCCCATTTCCCTGAGTTAACGTCAAGAATACTTTCTCATTTTGAAGTTTCAGTAGAGAAGATTGAGACTACGAATCTCTTCTCCTTAAATTCTCAGTTCCCGTGGAGTAGGTTGAGATTACAAATCCCGTCTCCCTGAGTTAACTATGAGGATACTTCTTTATTTCTTTGAAGTTCCAGTAGAGAAGATTGAGACTACGAATCTCTTCTCACTGAACTCTCAGTTCCAGCGGAGTAGGTTGAGATTACAAATCCCGTCTCCCTGAGTTAACATTGAGGATAAATCCTTATTTATTTCTTCAGTAGAGAAGATTGAAACCACGATTCTTTTCTCCCTAGATTCTAATCCTGAGTTCGCAGTGGAGCAGACTGGGGGTTGAAAGTCGTCCTGTTACCACTAAACAGCGGTGGAACGGGTTGAAGATTATTCTATTACCACTAACTAGTAGTGGACTGAAGTTTGTCCTATCACCACTAACCAGTGGTGGGATAGATCGAGGATTATCCTATTACCATCGACCAGCGGTGGAATAGGTTGAAGATTATTCTATTACCATCGACCAGCGGTGGAATAAATTGAGGGTTATCCTATTACCTAAACAGCAGTGGAATAGATCGAAGATTGTCCTATTACCATCGACCAGCGTTGGAATAGATTAAAGACATCATGTTACCATTGACCAGCGAGGGAATAGGTTGAAAACTGTCCTGTTACCACTAAACAGCGGTGGAACGGGTTGAAGATTATTCTATTACCACTAACTAGTAGTGGACTGAAGTTTGTTCTATCACCACTGACCAATAGTGGAATAGATCGAAGATTGTCCTATTACCATCGGCCAGCGTTGGAATAGATTAAAGACATCATGTTACCATCGACCAGCGATGGAATAGATTGAAGATTATCCTACTACCACTGACCAGTAGTGGAATGGACTGAAAATTCCAATCACCTGCCATTTTCGAGAAGTTTCAGCAAGAAGATCCAAGTTGCGGGTCTCTTCTGGATTCCTATCACCATTCGTTTTCGAGAAGTTTCAGTATGAAGATCCAAGTTACGGGTCTCTTCTGGATTCCTATCACCGTTCGTTTTCGAGAAGTTTCAGCAAGAAGATCCAAGTTACGGGTCTCTTCTGGATGCCTATCACCGACTATATTTTCGAGAAGTTTCAGCAAGAAGATCCAAGTTGCGGGTCTCTTCTGGATTCCTATCACCATTCGTTTTCGAGAAGTTTCAGTATGAAGATCCAAGTTACGGATCTCTTCTGAATTCCTATCACTGTTCGTTTTCAAGAAGTTTTCAGCAAGAAGATCCAAGTTACGGGTCTCTTCTGAATTCCTATCACCGTTCGTTTTCGAGAAGTTTCAGCAAGAAGAACCAAGCTGCGGACCTCTTCCTTCTGAACTCTCATCACCCCAAGCCTCCAGCAGACTGAATCGAAGCAAAAAGTTACAATGAAGTTTGAAGCTGTTGGAAGAGATGCAGATCAAGAAGCCAAGGCTTAGCTAGGCCCGGGCAAATTTGGTTATTTATTGTCTTTGCTCTATTCTCGTTTCACGACAATGAGCAAAGAGGGGCAGCTGTAATGCCCAAATTTCGTCCGGGCCTAAAACCCAAAACCAAAAATAGAATAACAGTCCAATAGGCCCAATTTACAGGCGGCCCAAAAGGCCCAAAACCTTAAAAAGTTCCAGATAGCTAGGGTTTTCAAAACCCTAGCGCCGCAAGCCTCTCCCCACTGGTCTCCACCAGCGCCGCAGCACCCACGAGTGCACCTGCCTCTGTCGGCCACACACCTGCAAAAGCAAAGAAAAGGACAAAACTACAAGCACACCGTAAGCAAAGAATGGGTTTATTTATTTTTATTTTCATCAATATTCGGCTATAAAGCCATGAAGAAAAATGTAAAAGGAGGAGGGGATCCTTCGGGTTGTATTTTACGAATCATCGGCAGTAATGAACTCAAGAGAATAGTAAGGTTTTTATTTTCATTTCATATTTTATTTATTTTCATTCTTTTATCGTCTCAAACCTAAATAAAAAACAAAAGAAAAAGAAGAAACGAAAAGGATCTTACCTGAAAAGAGACCCGAATCGCCGTCGGGGTTCGAAACGGAGCGGGAGACTGAGAGCCTCCGGCCTTAACGATCCACGACGGTTCAAAGGCCCAGCCTCGAACAAGTTTAGAGCTCTCTCTCCCCGCGCCGACGGCCATTGAACAACGGAGACGCAATAATCCCCTTTGGATCTCGCTCGCCGGAGATCGGGCATAAGAGGAGAGGGAGAGAAGATTGTTTTTTTCGGAAGAAACAGAGAGTAAAAAAAATATAAAAGCAAATTAGGGTTTAAAACCCATTGAACAAAACGGCACCGTTTAGGGGTCTCCCCTGGCGCCAAAACGGCGTCGTTTTGGGGAGACCCGTGTGATCCGACCCGTGTAAGCCAGGATCCGCGCGTTTTTGAACGGAAGGGCTAATTTCACTTTAGCCCTTCCACATGTTTTATCTTTCTAATCCAGCCCTTTTTATTTTCACATTTGCCCCAATATGTTTCCTTCTGCTCCAAATTGGTCCTGAACCAAATACAGCGCATAGGAGAAAGGGATATTTTCCCGAATAGTCCCTTCTCTTTTCACGCGCTTCGTCTTAGATCCCTAATCTTCTTTTTCCTTTTAAAATTAGATCTGTAGTTTTATTTCTTTCTCAACGTAGTCCTCTTTATTATTTTCATCTTTTTACTAATTTCACTATTATTATTATTATTATTATTATTATTATTATTATATTAGTATATTGTATATATTCGTCACTATCTTTATTATTTTACTTTATTTTATTTCTTTTACTTTTTTACTATACTATTATCATTATTATTATCACTATACTTATATTATTATTATACATATTTATTATTATACTATTATTATCATTATTTTAGTATTACTACCATAGTTATATTATTTATTGTACCTATTTTGATATTATTGTTACTGTTTTCTTCTCGTTATTATTATTATTCTTACGTACTACTAACTAATGTTACATTGTGTATATATTTACTATTATCATCATTTTATATTAACATCATCATTATTATCATTATTAGCTTTATTATTATTATAATATTATATCTACCATTACTATTATTATATTATTAGCACATACATAGTATTGTATTATTATATTTATATTATCATATCGTACATATGTTGTGTTACTATTATTATTCTTATTATTATTTTTTTGTTATATCATACGTTGCACATTGTTATGGTATTGTTACTTGTATATACTAACTCCATTACTATTATTATTACCTTATTTGTATTATTACACTATATATATTTTGTATCATTATTAATATTACTATTTTTTATTATTACCATGATATTATTATTATTATTACTAACATGTTATTATTACTATTTGCATATATAGTTATTATTTTATTATTACTATGTTAACACTATTGTTATTACTAACTATTCTATCATCTATTACATTTATTTTCTTCATTGTTATTATTTTCATAATTATATTTTCCTTTGGTATCTACATAACTACCATTACTCGTTATTCATATTTTCATTTGTCTTCATCATCATTTCGACTCGTTCATTTTTACTTTATTTCATCTTTGCCCTTTATACGTCATTTATATCAGTGCATTTATTGCTATGTTGTTATGCATATCTGTATTGTAAATTGTTTTTTATTTCATTAGAAATTCGTGTTATATTGATTTTTGCTCGGTACAAAATTGTTCCTCGTCGTAAGGTAATGTTCTGTATTTAGAAATTCGAGAGATTGTACCCTAAAGTATTGGGTTGCAATTTTCTTGTTTAATCTAAATAACCGGATATCCTTTTGACAAATATATTTTTTTACAAAAAGGGGTTTGTTCCCGGGAATTTAGATCATCGTGTCCTAAAGTATTGGATGTGATAATTTAATTCCTTCGGAACGAGAAAGTTTTGATTTTTAATCCGAGAAAACCATGGGATAATCTTGGATTCAAAGATTTAAGCTATCGTGTCCTAAAGTATTGGATATGATATTTTAGTCTTTTGGAACGAGAAAGTCTTGACTTTCAAAAAAAAAAAAAACTATGGGATAATCTCCGATTCGAAGATTTAAATTATCGTGTCCTAAAGTATTGGATGTGATATTTTAATCTCTCGAAAACGAGAAAATCACGATTTGCAATCCCCGAAAACTATGAGATGATCTTAGGATCGAAGATCTAAACTATCGTGTCCTAAAGTATTGGATGTGATACTTTATTTCTTCGAAACGAGAATATCTCGATTTAGTTCAAGAACAACACGAATATTTTCCAAAAGGGGTCAGATTTTTAAATTCCTTCAAAATTTTCAAACTTTCGACGTTGGGACATTAGTTAATCAATTTGGTACCAATTTTGGGCGTGACGAGGGTGCTAACCCTTCCTCGCACGTAACCGACTCCCGAACCTACTTTTCTAATTTTCGTAGACCAAAAGCTTTTTTTTAGTAAATCAAAATGTTTTATTAAAACGGAGGTGATCCGATCACACCTAATGAAAGATCGGTGGCGACTCCCGTTATTATTTACAAAACCCAAGGTCGATTCCCATTTTCAAACATGGTTTCGACAGATATAATTTTGATAACTTAACAATGTAATTAGAAAATTTAATGTTTAGGGCCAATTTAAAATGAAATTTATAATTTGGGGATGTTTGGTATACTTGAAATTAAATATAAAAGTTGATCAATAGCTTCTTGGGAAAATGCAGAACTAAATAAAATACTACTATATATATTATTTTGAAAACAAAAAGCAGCGGCCTATTAGCTCAGCTGGTTAGAGCGTCGTGCTAATAACGCGAAGGTCGCAGGTTCGAGACCTGCATGGGCCACTCGTTTTAATCTTTCAACTCATTTTCGAAACGGTGTCGCTTCCTTCATTTCAGAGCTCATTTTCAAAATCCGATCCATACGTTTCGAAGCTCCTGTATTTATTTTATTATTTTTTATTTTCATCTTGTCCTATTTATTTATTTGGAATATAGGACACGAAAATCTTTTAGTGACCAAACATAGAGTATTTTTTAAACAAAAATTTTGAAATAGAAATATGTTCTATTTTCTCTCTTGTTCTAAAAAAGGTGTAAAATGAAATTGAGTATTTAATCACAGATAATTTATTAGTATTGTTATTTTATTTTTCTTTTAATTAATTCAATTATTTTTAAATTTTATTCATTTGTTGAGTGTTTAGTAGATTGGGTTAAATAAATTTGTGATATTCTTTAGTTTATTTATTTTGAATATAAAGTTTAATATTTTAAAATAAAAAAAATGGATAGAGTTTATATTAACTAAATTTGTACTGACGTGTAAAGTTGATTCATGTGCATATTATATAAAATTGTTATAAAATTTATTAATCTTAATTTTAATATAAAATTGATTTTGAAGACATACTTTCTTAATATAAATATTAACACTTTTTATTTATATTTGATAAATTATTTAATTTAGGGCTAAGCACACACAAAAAAAAATAAAAATAAAAAAATAAAGCAGAAAATCGATTCAAATCGTAATGTTGGATTCACTTTTATCAAATTCAGTTTAATTTTAGTTTCACCATTAGTTAAATTTATTTGTTTTAGTTTCAATTTTTGGTGGTTATGATAAAAAACTGCTATTATTCAAACTAAATTGAATTTTATTTCTTTTTCTAATTTTAATTAATTTATAATTTTTATAATATAAAATAAATATTTTATATAAATCAATTGATAATAATTTATAGAAAAAGTACCTTATTTTTATTAAAAAAAACTAATGGACCAGATCCAACCAATATGATTTCGATTTGTTTTGATTTTTTTTTTTTTTGTGAAAGAAGGAAAAAAGTTATAAAGAACTACTTAGATAAATACACAAGCTTCCATGGTGGCATTTCAAAAAATTGAAGGTCATTGTTATAATCAACCGTCATTTTCGCTAACCTATTAACATTTTTGTTGAATTCTTTGGAAACATGATGAATCGACCAATGCATCATCTTAGCTAATAACAGTCGAATTCTTCTGACCAAAGTTGAATTCGAACCCTTTGAAGACTTGCTTTGTAGAGTTTGTATTGCCTCTTGACTGTTTGAAAAATTTATCAGCTTGTCGAATCTTCTATCTAGTGCAGTCATTAGACCCCCATAATTCCGCGTCTAAGATAGAACAAATTCCAATAAACTAGTTATAGCCAAGGATCCAACTCCCATACTTGTCTCGTAACCCCCCCCCCAATCGTGGCAACCCCAAAATTCTCTTTTACTGCACCATCAGTATTTAATTGAATCCAATTCTCAGATGAAGGTTTAATTTTTTAAAAGTTAAAATATTGTAAGATAATTGTAATTTTTTTCAAAACTGATTTGAACTTAATTTAATTTTTAGACTTGTTAAAAGATAAAGCTTTTAAGATAAAATAATTTCACATAATATTTTACCTTTTTATTTGTTAGAAAATTAACCCATTTGATGAAATTGTTTTAATGTAATAAATTTTATCAAATATAAATGAAATAAATTTTGGTTAAAATGCCAAAAGTCCCTACACTTTTTTATTAAAAAAATTTGGTCCCTCTGTTTAATTTGCCATTAAAATAAACAATATCAAAAATAAAATTACTTTTTTAACCCTTAATATTTATATTTTTACAATTTCATCCTACCCTTTATAAGTATATTTCCTTTTTCTGATTTTAAATAAAAAAATAAAAAAATATAATTTTTTCAAAAATAAAAATTATATATATTTTTAAAAATACAATAATATATGAAAAAACTCTTTAAAATAAAAATAAAAATATTTTAAAATATAAAAATTCAATGTTATCTAAATCGAATCGGACCGATTGGATCAAGAATCATCTGGGGTATCGGTCTAGTGAGAGGTAAAATACTAGTTGACTCGCAAATCGATACGAACTAGTTGAACTAGGTTAAAAAACTAGTTGAATCACTTTTTATAATTTTTAATATTTTTATTTTGATTTTTTAATAAATTTTTTATTTGAACCAATGAAACTGGTCGTTTTGGGAATCAATTGATCAAACTAGTTCAAAATCGATTCAATTGTTGTTTCAACCGATTTTTTTAGTTCAGTTGAACCAGTCCATACCGGTTCGCTGGTCAACCGATTTTTTACCTCTTATCGAACTAATACCCTAGCCGATTCTCGATATGATTGGCTGGTTTGGTCCAGTTTAGATAATATTGAATTTTGGAATATATTTTTTTATATTTTTAAAATTTTAAAGAGTTTTTAGTTTTTATAATTTTTAAAAAGTTATAATATTTTTAATCTTTATGTTTTTTATTTAAAATATGAGAAAAATCGTTTTTAAAATTTTTATGTGTTTTTAAAGAGTAATAACTAAAGTGATAAAAAATTGTAAATGTTGGGGGTTAAAAAGGTTATTTTACCTTTGATGTCGGTAACTTTAATGACAAAATTTGATGGAAGGACCAAAATTTTTAAATAGAAAAATTATCGAGACTCAATATCTCAAAATTAAAATATAGAAATTAAATTTTAAAATTTAAAATTCAAAAGATTATAAACAACTTTAACGTATTTAAACCTTGATTATATGAGCATCTATATTGCCAATTTAATAACATGCATCCATGAAGTAGATAAGTGACTTTTGACTTACATGATGGATGGGGGAAATCAGTTGAGAATAAATTTACTCTTAAATACTCATACATTTACTAGAAATAATTATGTAAAAATATATTTATAAAAAAATTAAAATTAACTGAAGGTTTTAATGGTGTATTAGTCATCATTTTATGTATTTGTTTTTTTTAACTTAAATTTTAAAGATATAAAAAGATAAAAAATACATGGTAATAATATAATATATGTTATAGAGGACTTAAATAGTAATTTTCTATTTCAGGGGGTAAGGCTTGTTCTTGTCTTTTGAAAATCACCTATATTTTTTTTAGTTATTTTTTAATTGAGTTGTTGTCTAATTGTATTGTGACACTAATTTAGGAGGTTAAATATAGGTAGGTATAGAGAAAATTAAAAATTAAAAATTATTTATTTTCTATAAAAATACTTACAATATCATAAAGTAAATGTGTTTTTCTTTCTTTCTTTTACATCATTATAAGTATAATTATATTGATGAATTCAACAGTTAGATTATTTTAAAAAGATAAAAATAAACTCCAAATCCTTATATTCTTTGTATATTTAAAATTTAAGCCATTTACTTTTCGGATTTAAAAATATAAGTTTAATTTTTAACACCATTAAAATTCTTTTGTTAAGTTTAAGTTCATTACGATGCCTTTTGTTTTGTTACAGGGCTAACAAGTGAGTTTTTTTTTTTTTAAATTTCAAAATTGCATACCAACAAATTTAACAAAAAAAATTAGTCCGAGTTAACATTTGTGCCTGGATTTTAAAATTTTAAAATTTTAAAAGAGGAAGAACGAAATTCCTAAAAATAAAGATAAATGAATTGAATTCACAAGGATAAAAAAAAAATACAAAAACTTAAAATATATTTTAACCTTAAAAAAATAATCACACAAAAAGTTATAAAAACTTGTAATTTTCCATGCGTATAAGTGAATTTCTCCTGTATATTTTACCACCTCCACTATAATTTTTATTGTAGTTATTGTTCAATGAACCAAATCATGTGAATGTACATACTATAAATGCAATAACTGACATGCATGAGAATAGCATAGGCCATCCCATCATATGCATACATATATGCACATACATGTACTCAGCCAATGTATACTAATCAACTCACCCAAACTTTATTGAATTATTCAAAGCATATGTTACTCAAAAAGGTGATAATGAGAGAGGGGAAATGGGTTTTCATGGGATAGTGGCATGAATTAGTGGAAAAATGTGTGCCTCGTTATAATTGCTACGTATGAAGTCATATAATGTGTTTGCTTCTAGTGGATGGCAAGGGTTGAATACAAATTTTTTTAAAAATAAAACAGATAAAATAAATTAACTACACATGAATTCTCTAAATAAGATTGTCACTTGCAACAATAAAAAAAAGTGCTAATACCTCCCTTGGAATCTCCTCAAATTTCTTCAGATCCTGGTTTGTATCAAAGGCTATTTTAGCCAAGTAGTCAACAATTTTATTAAAGTCCTTAAGAGAGTGTTATATGACCCAAAGCCCTGCATTTTGTAGAAGATGATGAATACGTTTAAGAAGGGTAGAGTTCAAACTCGTCAAAGAAGAATCCTTAATGGTCCTGATTGCCTCCAAGCTACCTATTTGAATCATCACTTCAACATATCGCCTGTCTTGGATGACGGCCAATCCTTCAAAATACCCCACAATTCAACATTAAAGATTGAACATTCGCCCAAGTATCTATTATATCCCATAACCCACTCCCTATTTCCATTTCTTATGACTCCCCTTGCTGCAACAATTCCAGAAACTACCTGAATTGCCCATTAGTACAAAGACTGATCCAATTTTCCAGTACCTGGGATACTGACCTTGGTTCCTCCTGTCTAGACACGTCTTCCCTGTAAAAAGAAACAAACTGTTTTGCCCAAGTATATGATAGCTTAACTATCTCACCTATATTCCAAGAGACGCCCTGAAAAAGCAAAAGCTTCCGATTCTTCTAAATTCGCCAGGCAAGTAAACCAAATAAACTCAACCAATTTACCTCATCAGCAACTAGTTTAGCAGGACTCTGCAAATTAGACTTTATCCACTGAAGAAGGTCGCATGCAAAGAAACACCCATTGGCTCCATCCAGAAGGACTTGCATCCAAATTTCTTTAGCTGTCGAGCAGTCTCTGATAACATGCAATATATCTTCAAAATGATGTCCACATATACCACAAGAGCTGTGATACCCTATACCCTTCTTAACACGCTCTACATTAGTAAGCAAACACTGTTTTAAAACAAGTCATATGAAGAATCTAACTTTTTGGGGTCCCTGAAATTTCCACAGTATATTCCACTGCGCTTCCCTTGGCTTCCACAACCTTTCTCTTGGCATTAGACATTTGAGCGACCAAAATACCTCGTTTGTGATGAAGCTAGGGTACAATTTAGTCTCTAAACCGGATGCCCTATGGGTTCAAGTTCTTCAGTCCAAATATGGTATGAAGGAGGCTTTACTGGATAATATCTCGCGAGGGAGATGCTCCTTTCTATGGAGGGCCATTTCTAAGGTTTGGCACTTAATTCGAGAAAATTTGCTTTAGTCTGTTGAAAATGCGAACAATATAAGATGTTCGAGAGACCTATGAAATTTCGGATATAGGACCTTTGTTTCATCAAATATCAACCCATGCTAATATTAATTTGGACTGTTTGCTTAGTGAAATGATCAACAAGAAGGGTTCTTGGAATTTGGATCTTTTTCGTCTTTGGCTGCCGGAGGAAATAATTAGACGTATTGTGGGTATTCCCCCACCTCATATGTTTGCAGGTCTTGATAGGATTATTTGGGCTTGGACTTCAAATGGTTGAATACAAATCTTATGCCCCATTGATAGTTAAATTGGTTGTAGTGTAAATTTATTAAGTTGCAAGGTTATTATATATGATGATTGGTTAAATTGAAAAAAATCGATCGAATCGATAGAATTAACGGTTTATTAACTTCTACTCATTAATGATTATAAATTTACTCATTTAAGATGTATTTTTTAAAGAATTATATAAAACAAATTGTTTAATTATATCATCTAAAATTAAAATACTAAAATGAAATGATTTTTTACCTACAAATTAATATGGATAATAATCCTTTAAATGTATCATTTAAAATAAAATAAAATATAAATAATATCATGTTTTATAGTTAAAAAATAATTTTTTAAAATAAATTTAAAAAAAAAACTGAAAATATTAGGGAAAAAACTTGATAAAATTATAAAAAAAATCTCTTATTTTCTTTTTCAAATAAAAAAATATAAATGTTGATTGAGTCTTAGTTTAATTGGCATGAGTATCATTGTCGATGTAGGAAGATGTGAGTTTGAGTGCATTGAAATGTATTATCCTCCTATTTATAGGTTGAGGAGGGACTATGAATAATTTTAAGCATTAACTTAAAACATAACAAATATAATGAAAAGCTATAATAAGAGGAAAGACGTGTGAATATTATGTGCGAGGAGGCGGGGCACCTCCATAGAACAGAGGATTTTTATTCGCAAGGGACTTATTTCAGATTTCCCCATTTTAGTCATTCTACTTTGTTGAGTACACTTTTATCTTTCTACTCTAAAAAGTTTAAAATAAGATCAAAACAATGTTTTTCTTTGTTTTAAAAAAAATTATGGCTGGATTAATTTTTAATACAAAAATAATTATTTGTTGTATTTGATTAAGTTTGAAAGCTAATTTCATTATTTAAAAAGGAAATTACTGTATAATATTTTTTGGAATTCTTTTGAGTTGATTTTTCTGTTGAGGTATTTCACAGAGTTACTTATAGTGAATTATATGTAAAGATAAAATGATTATATAAATATGATATATTATATAATTTGTATTCTTTTTCAATAAGAGCATGTCACTTCAATATTTTCATCTTAAATTTCAGTAGATTATGTTGGATTTGATTTTTTTCAAGATGAAAATACTGAAAGTGACATGCTCTTATTGGGAAGAGATACAAATAACATGGTATCTCAATTTCATACCATTTCTTCTCGTAAAGATAATTAAGAGTTTTTATTTTATTTTATTTTTTGTTTTTACCTTTGTATGAATTGTGAGTGCTTTTCTGTTGTTACTATTCAATGCTTAATAGGCTCAATTATGTTGTCTTTGTAATTTATAATCAACTTAATCGATGATGTATTTTTTTTTGTAGTTTATTCTGATTAATATTGGATATGAATATGTGATTAATTTTGACATTTTGTTGATTTTTTTTTATGTAGGTGTGACACGTGTGCAAAATATTAAAATACAAGTTAAAAAATGAATTTTTCGTGGAATTAGTAATAAATTGATGTGGCTAATTGAATGAGTGGTTAAATTCGTCAAGGGAGTTAGTGGTTTGGTTTAAACGACCTATATAGTCAGAGTTGTTGACTTGAGTTTTTCTAATTCGTAAGGTTACCAAGTAATTAAAACTTGGAAGTTGCTTCATTTGGTAAGAGTTAGCTGTCAGGTTATTCCTGCAGTTAATTTAACACTATAGAAGAATTGAAGGTAAGGCTATTCCTTGATTTCTATAACGACTTATTATCGAGTGGAGTGAAATCTATAATTCATGATCAGTTCAGAATTGAAACCAAAATCGTGTTTGGGGCTAGAGTTCTTAGTATATTGGTTAAATTTGTTTTTGTTTTGAATTTCCCTTATTCTGTTGTATTTTATTTTAATTTTTATTATTTAATTACGTTATACTTTAATCCCTTTTTATTTCTCCCAAGGTTACAAAAGTCTTAAGCATGAAATGGCCCACAAAAAATTCTACTTGTAGGAAATCTCTAAATTAGTTAAATCAATCTTTGTTGCATCGATCCTACTCTTTATATTGTAAATTTAAATTTTGTTGTTTTAGACGAGCTTTCTAATTTTGGTGGATTTGACACCTATTAGTAATTTTCTTATTTTTAATTCATTTATCCACTTTAGTCTACCAATAACCGCATGTCATTGCATTCGGTGCTTCAAGATTTGTTTGTCTTGTTTTTTTTTATATCTCTTTATATATCATTTTTGTAATTAGATCTATTAATGGGATGATTGGCTTATTCAACTCATTTAGGACGGACTTGGATAAGAAAAATTATTTTTGAGATTGATCCGATCCAGGTTGAATATAAATTAAATAATTTTAGAAATATTTTTATTTAAATTTAATTATAAAAATTTTATAAAAAAAACAAAATTACTATTTTTACTATTTTTTTAAATAATGAAGTATTATATTTGCATTGGTTTGGTGCTTTGGTCGTCCACAAAATAGCCTTTGTACAATCCCCAATAGAAAAGGTCATTGTTCCTAAAACAAGAGAGATTTGTTGAATGGCTTTCATCACTTCATTAGCTCCCTTTTCATTTCCATCTTTAATTATTTCACCAAACGTTCATTCATTATCATTATAATGTTGCAATCCCTCTCATATATTATGTTTCAAGCAACATGGACTTTTGCTAATGAAAAATGAGCTCACTCAAACCTCAAGAAAGGCAAGCTTCTTAACATATGTATGAAGGCGCATCCCAAACCAGCTGCTGTCTCCCTCATGAATGCTGATACCCTATTCATATAGTTTTAATTTTTTGAAAAGAGTTATGTTGTATGTAAGCTATGAATTGGATGGATTAGATCGGTTTTTAAATTAAGTCAATTTTTATTTGTGGGTTTAGGTAAGTTTTTGGTTCGAGTCATTCTGGGTTTAAGTTGTTTGGGACTTGGGTCATTCATATTTAGATTTACCATGTCTTACACAACTTGTCAATTGGGTAGGTTAGATTGATTTCAAATTGGGTCAATTTGGGTTGAGACAAATCATGTTCAAAATATTTGAATCATTTTGGATTTAGATCATTTGGGTTTAAGTCATTTCATGTTTGAGTTTTTTAAGATTTGGGTCACTCGGGTTTGCTAACTGGATTTTTCGAGTTTGAGTCATTTTGGTTTTATCATTCATGATTGACGCTTAGGTTTGACCATTTGGGTTAGTGTAAGTTGTTTTATCTAGTCATTTTGGGTTTGAATTATTTTAAGTTAGGTTTAGTGTTCAAATTATTTTGGGTTTGAATCATTTTAGGTTCAGGCCATTTTTTGTTTCAATAAAAATTATACTTATACACAGATATAGATACATGGCGTATTTTTTTGAATATGAAGAATTGAACCTACTTGTGTCAAACACACAATATTATCTGGTAATTAATCTAATTACTCCAAGTGTTTGATGTTAAATGTCTGCTTTTGTCTTCGAGGAGGAGCTGGACACGTTGGGGGCATTGTAGTAAGTTAATAACTAACCCCAAAGTTCTCTTTCTGCCATACAAATGAACATGATATTGCCTTATACTATGCATATGAATGCTACACATGTAAGGATAGTGATAATTTTTGACATATACACCAATCATTCATCAAAGTATTTTAATTTGCAACCAATGATCGTTACTTAAGATATCTTCAGTTTTTGCTATTTTCCCGGTGTTTATGTAACATCCCGAAATTGGGCCTAGTAGGAATGGGCCCAATGGGCCTTAGGCATAGGAGTGTTTAAAATTTTTGAGAACAAGAGAATGACATTATTTCAAGTTGGACTTATTAAGAAGATGACTTTAGAAAGTTACCGGATTCTATGAAGTTTCGAGTTCAAGTTGGGCCTTAGTAAAATTTTGTGTTTAAGCCTAATAAGGAGAGATAGTAAGTGGCATCAAGGCTTATGGAAATAAAAGAGTAAATTGCTAGCATAAATGAGCATATGGCAAGGAGGTTATGGCATCAAGTGAAGTACCTTGAGGGAAGAGGTTCAAATCCCATTGTGTGCAAATTTTGACTATTATTTTTGTACTATTTCCCTAAATTTCGGCCAAGCTTGTAAATATGGCAAAATTGGATTTTTAAATTATGGTAAGGTGGACTTATTAAATTGTGGAAAAGTATAGTAAGGAGGAAAATAAGGAAAAAGAAAAAAAAGGAAATAAAAGAAATAAAAGAATTTGGAGAGTGGAGTAGGTGGATGAAAAAGAAATAAAAGAATTTGAGGAGTGGATTAGGTGGATGAAAAAGGAATAAAAGAATTTGTGGAGTGGAGTAGGTGGATAAAAAAAAAGAGATAAAAAAAGAAAGAAAGAAAGAAAGAAGAGATAAAAAAAAAGGGTTATGAAAATAAAGAAAAGAGAAGTATCATCTTTTCTTCTCTTCATCACCACCTAGAATTGGTAGCAAACAAGGGTTGGAGAGCTCAAAAATTTCAGCAAACAAATCCTTTAGTAAGTAAGTGATTTTGATGACTTTAGTTGATAATTTTTGTATTTTTGGAGCCCCCAAAGCTTAAGCTAGCTAATGAGGGGACTAATTTGTAATATGGTTGAGAGTCTAGGGACTTGCCATGAGAGAGTTTATGCTGGTTGCAAGGTCTCGAAGTACTTTATCAAAGGTTCAATCGAAAACCTATCTCGGATTTTTGGTGCCGCGGAGAGCATCGCGTTACGGATTCCGAATAAGGTGTGTAATCTCATACTCTTCCGAATATATGTTTGAAATGGTGAGAAAATCTCACATCTCTCTGAAAGTTTACATGAAATATTCTGTGATTCGGTAGAAATATCGAAGAAAATTTTTAACCGGTATCCGTGATCAGTCGGACGTGCGTTTGATGGTAGCGATAATCATGTTTTGTAATAAAACAGTTTCGGTTAAAAGCAGTGACGTGTTTTTGAAAAATCACTAAAAATAGGAGAAAAGGAATTAGAAAGTGAATAAGATATCAAATTAAAGCTTACTGTGTCTATTTAATATGGAAGAAACGGAGAAGGAAAAGGAATTTTACATTCTGAGATATCTTGATTTTAGTGATACTGGTTCTGATTAACTTCGGGGTTCACTGATCTGTTTTGGAAAAATCATATAAAATTGTACAAAATGAATTATTGGTTATAATTTATATGTATGGATTCTTTAGTGAGTCTATTTTCAAGAGAAACAAATTGGAACAGTATATGAAAACCGTACAGTGAGATATTTGAAATTAAGTTAAGAGAGGTCAGAATCATTGGACAGTGAAACAAGGGAAATTTTAAGGAATAAACTGTACTAAATGGCTAGGCCAAAAAATTCTGGAAAAATTTCAGTAAGAAGATACATGAGTCTAGTTTCAAGGAAATTTTACGGATCTAGATTTCGAGTTTTCTAACTCGAGTTATATGCAATTTAGTCAGTATGACGCAAATGGACAGTTTAAATTTGTATGCCCCAAATTACTAGTTAAGTTTTAGTTGCGAAATTACCCCGTTTGGGTTTAAAATGGATTTTTGACCCAATAGTTCCGTAGAGACCCAAATAGAGTTCTGTATCACTCGAGGCGATAGTGAATCTTCGAAAACACCGTTAAATATGAAATTACCGAATTACCCTTAGAGAGTAAATTATCGAATTACCCTTAGTGGGTACGATTACTGAATTACGAAAATGCCCTAATGGGCCGAATTGTTATAATTGCTATATGGGACAAATGTTATATTTGCTACATAGGCCATATTTGGTATAAGTGATGACCGATTGTGTATTTTGGTTTTTAAGGGTAAATCGACAGGCATAAGGAAGTTCCGGGATCGTGTTAAATTCAAGTAGCTAAGGATTTCGCTAAATAGTAAGGTGTGTGATTAACCCACTGTTTTCCGGGTTGATGTTATATTGTATGTGTGGTGTAAATGCTAATGTGTGCAGTGACAATTATGAATGGATACCCTTAAGGGGTATATCGAAAATTAGGTCAGTGTTAAATATTAAGAATGTGAATATGCCAATGAGAATATGTTTGTATGCCGAATAGCATGTGCATGCATTATTTTATTATGTTATGACATTATCATATGTTGCATGTGCATGGGATGGGATCTGAATGTGAAAGAAGAAAGGGTGTACATTATGTACGTGGTCTAATGTTAGCCTTGTGCTACATTAGCGCTTGATGTTAGCTATGTGATTCATCAAGGGAGGTGTTGGCTAGGTGCCACATCTCGGCGGTTGATAGCTGTGTGCATCACCGTAGATTGATTGATATGTGGGATCACTTATGTGATCGGTGGCCTAGCCACGGCCTTGAGCAGCAAGTCTGCCAAGGTAAGATATGTGGATCACTATGTGATCGGTGGATTAGCCACGGCCTTGGGCAGGGGGTCTGCCAAGGTAGGTGTAAAGGATGGACCCTAGGCTGGGTTGGGTGCATTTTGCATAAATCTATCTGCTATGTGAATTAATGTGGAAATGGGCCAAGCCCAGTATGTGGAAACATGTGGTTGATTACACTATTATAAGAATGTGATGTGGTTGTGGGCCAAGATCTTAATATCTGTTATATGGGTTATTATATGGTTTGACATTTGGATGGAATTTAGTGGTCTAATTACACACTGAGTCTGTATGACTCACCCAATTTTTTACCAACATCGCAGGTGACGCATAGTGCTTGGACCGGGTTGGAGTGGATACGAGGTGGCCCATGCAGATGATAAATTTATTTGTTTTACACATTTTATTTATGAAAGGTTATTTATTGTAATAATGGCTTTTTAAAGTATTTACGGATTATTATTATGTTTTAAGTTGGATTGTCAATTATATTATCATCTGGAAATGTTTATTTTTAGCAACTTAAATTTTAAAAATATGTATTAAAGTTTCAACCCGGATATTTTGTAATAACTTAGTTTTATTTGGAATTTTAAAATACCAAGATTTTACAAACAAGCAAAATTTTTTTTATGTTTTTACTTTAAGTCAAAATATTTTTCAAACGTTTTCCGCAGTGACATACCAGATCCGGTCAAGGCTCGTGGGCCGGGTTTGGGGTGTTACAGTTTAGTTACACTAACTATGCATAAAACCTTGCAATTTTATTTTATTTTTTTAATAATATTATTATAAGTTCTGATTATATCTGCTCCTTTTGGTATAATGTTTAGAAAAATTCAGTCCCTCCTAACCTATAAATAGGAGGATAATGCGGTTCAGTGCACTCAGACCCCATCCTCCTGCATTGACAACAATACCCATACCAATCAAGCTAAGATTCAATCAGCTATTTTATTTTATATTTATCTTACTGATTTACTCTATTAATTTACTAAACATCGCATCATAAACTGAGATCCAAAATTAATTTAGTCAAACGCCTTAAAACAATTTCTAAATCTCTAATTATATATATATATTACAATCATAACAAGAATTGACTTACTAATATTATTCTAAATTAAACATGTAAGCTTTAAAACAGCTTGGCACATTATTATTCTCTAAACCTCACAACTTGCACCTTATTTATTTAGCTAAAATAATTGACCACTCAACACTCATAAAATTAGCACGGTTAATCATTAGCAGCCTCACAATATTATTGCATTCCTTTGTGAGGTAGACACACACCAAACTCTTACTTAAGAACAGCTAATGATATGCTTAAAAACAAATCATAGCTATCATAATAATAAAAAGGGGGTTTACAAGGCTATTTGTCTTCTTCAATTAAACCTAATTCTTTGGATATAATCGCCAACTTTCTCTTGCTTCTTACCACACAACTTTAGTTGGGTTTTTGTTAGGTTAAATTATGGTTTTGATCCGTTTATTATACTTAAATTTGAGATTTAATCCCTTCCAAAGATGTAGATAAATAGATAAGAGGAAAAGCAGTGGCATTGACCCCTTAAAAATGATAAATATGCCTTTTCGTTCCTTTGAAGTTTATGAAATTACAAGTTAGTATGATGGTAAAATTGCATTTTACCCCCCAAAAATTTATAATTCATCTTTGACCCCTTAAAGTAATTTTCTAGCTTCACCTGTGATCCTTTCACTTTAATTTGACATTATTTAGTGCATTTACTTTCATAGTGTTATTTGCTAGTTCAAATAAGTAATACCGTTAATTATTCTAATTAAAATGCTGGTGTGGATTTTTTTTCTTGAGAACACCCACTTCAATTCATTATGCCAAGATGGGTCTTTTTAAGAAAAATCCCCAGAAGTATTTTAATTGAAATAGCTAACGGTGTTACCTAATTGAACTAATTAATGACCTTATAGAAATAAAGAGACTATAAATTGTGCCAAATTAAAGTAAAAGAACTAGATCCGAAACCATAGTAGAAGGACCAAAACCATAAATTAAACCAATTTCTCAAAAAGTACTTCCAAAACTATGAAATCAAACTAGGGTCTTTGATTTATATGCTTAATAGGCGATGGTATTTTAGGCATGAACCAATATCTAAATTGCACTAGAGGACACTTCAAAGATTAAACTTTTAAGATGCCTCAATGGTGATTTCGAAATCATGATTATAGTCATGAAATATTGAACCAAAAAACATTTACGTAAAAAGAAAAAACACGAAAACAAAAATAAGAAAAGGGATATTTGATGTTAATTGATAATAAAAAAATATTGAGGTTCTAGATCCGAATTTCCTTAAGAAGAACTAAGCTTGGTGTTGGTGTTGGTGTTGGTGTTGGGTGATTAGTTGTCATTGAGTATGCAAGTAGCTAACAAGAAGAGGTGGAAGAAGCAAAGAATAGGAACAAAAATAGTAAAGTAGGAACGTGTATTAGAAGCATAAAATATTATCTTATATTATATTATATTATATTTGTGGATTCATTTGAGAAGATCCTTTCTGGCTTTTTCCTTTTTCTATTTTTTTCACCACCACCCAACATGAGAGTGAGAGGAAGGGAGAGAAAGAGAGAGAGAGGCATTGTAGTAAATGAAAAAGAAAATAAAACTATGAAAATTAAGCCACAAGCATTTTTTTTAAGCAAAATTGGTTGTGGTGGTGACAAATCCAAGCCTAAACTCTCTCTCTCTCTCTAGTGTTTAACACATTGTAAAAGAAGAATTGAAGACAGAATAAAAAAAAAAGAATACCCATCATAAAACTTTACATATATATATATATATATATATATATATCACATTATTCATTGCTTTTCATCAAAGAATTCAAGTTTTCATATGATTGTCATTTGATCAATTAAGGACAAAAGAATCAAAAGAATCTTATAAAATGTTGAATAAATATAAAAAATAATCAAAAACACCCAATTCAGCTTTGGATGATATAATCATTTGTATAATATAAACGAGGGATAAGTAAAAAAAATAAAGAGTTAAAAAAAATTGGGATTCTTTAACCTTGTTTTAGTAATGACAATCCACCAAAGTGGGGGCGGAGAAGACAAGAGCTGATTGTTGTTGCTGCTGCTGTTGCTGTTGTTGTTGCTGCTGCTGCTGCTGCTGTTTTTGTTGTTGCTTGGAAGCAAAGGAGAACTTCGGTTCCCCATGATCGACATCATCGGGGGCTGGAAGATTGAGATCCAAGTCCAAAGACAAAACATTCTTCGGTTTCTTAGGTTGCTGAGGTTGTTCCAATGGCGTTGCCACTTTCAACGACAACGCAGTGTTAGCAGCAACAACACTATTACTACCACCTCCTATGGACCCTCTATGCCTTCTCATATGTCCTCCCAAGGCTTGTCCCGATGTAAACTCCGACCCACAAATGGAGCATTCATGGACCTTATTAGGCTTACCATTATTATTGTTGTTGTTGTCTTTGTTGTTATTCCCATACAAAACCCTATTGTTAATGTTATGATTGTTGTAGTTGTTGGTGTTGCTCAATTGAAGGGAAAGAGATGAAACGTTGTTAGTCTTCATGAATTGTTGTTGTTGGTGTTGCCCTTCTTCTTCATCCGATAACCCAATCGTCGTCGTTCCCGCCGTGAATTGTCGTATTTTCTCGTCAACCGTTGCTGCAGCTTTCGGTTTCTTATGACTGGCACGATGACCGCCCAGGGCTTGGAACGAAGGGAACGTCCGGTTGCACGTTTTGCACTCGTAAACGTAGTACCCAGCCTTACCGTCCCCGTTGGAAGCGGCTTCCATGAACCTTCTGCTGTTGAATTTGTTGTAAACAACCCCGGAATCATGTTGTTGATGCGGATGATGATCGTCGGGTTGTTGTAATAACTTGAGGGGCGGCTCCCTGGATTGGCCTTGAGCCAATAGGATCAAACAATTAGCCATGTCTTCTTCTTCCTCGGTGGTGCTATCTTGGTAATTATCGGAGGAAGAAGAAAGTGACAAATATTCACCATAATTGTTGTTGTTGTTCTCCATGTTCACAACATTATCGCCATTGAAAATAGAATTGTTTGAAGCAATGGCAAAAGGGATAGGAGATTGAGGCCTTAAACGCTTGGTTCGCTTACCTTTAACGATGATGTTGTTGGTTTGGTCTTTAGACCCCATTGGGACTTCCTCAGGTGCTTCCATTATCTTCCCCAACACAAACCCAAATATAAAAAAAACAATGAAACAAATAGGGGGAGAAAGATAGAGAGGAAGCAAAGGAGAGGGAAGTGGGGTGCAATATATAACCAAAAGGAAGGAAAGAAAAAAGACATATATGATAGAAAAGAAGAGGGAGAAAGAAATGGGCTTTTGGGGTCAGTTTTGGAGTCAAAATGGGGGAGACCCCAATGGAATAGTAAAAAGAAAAAAAGAGAGGAGTAAATAAGTAAGGCCAAGATTTGTTGAGCTGACGAAGGATTAAATGAGGCAAAAACAAACCAAGGGATGTAACTGAAAAAGAGGCAAAATTAGAAGAGCTGTGGGGAGGGTTTGATGAACGTAAAAGTCCCGTTTCACACTCTCTTTCTCACACTTTGCCAACGCACTTCACCATTAATATTTTAATTAACGTCAACAAATATTATAAATATTGTTGTATATTTCAAGTATAGCAACAATTATTGGTTCTGTATCCATATCATCCCATGCTTTGTTACACGATATAAGCATGCTTCCACTTACCTTTTCCTGTCTTAATTACATTTATAAATCTTATGGTCCTTTCCTTTAGTTTGAGTGAGAGACTTTCAGGCCAATTTGTTGAGATCCAAATTTCATCCTACGGGGTCAAATCTGTAAATCAACCCTTCCAATAATTAGTTTTCTTGAGGGGGCTGGCTAAACTGCAAGTTTCCAACAATTAGCTTTGTCCTTGGTCTAATGGCAACTTTGAGATCTTACTCTACATAAATACTATATGCAGATTTTCACTTCAAATTTTACTCTAATTTAAGACTTATCATGTTAAAATGGTTGAAATTGAATTATAAATGTTTAAAGTCACAAAAAAATGTAATTTTTATATATAATTAAAAAGCTAAAAAATATTATATTGAATAATTAAAATTTAAAGAGATTAAAAAGGGTATTATACCCTTTAGTCAGGGGGCTAATGTCCCTGTCTGCCCTCTTTGGTTTCTCTCATGTACTTTTACTAGACATGTTTAGGCCAGACCACTCAATCTCGAAAGTTCACTCGAAATTTGAGAGGATTTGGCAAAAACATTAGGCCTATTTAAAATATGGCTTGGGCTCGAGCTTCAACATTCAAGACTTGAGCCCAACTTATTTTTATGTTTGTGGTGTTCTATATTATGTAATGTATAACACATAAAAAATTAAATCTATAATACTACTACAATATGAGCCTTAAAAAATGTTAAGATGAGTATATATAAAATTTTAGTAAACAAAAAATATATAAAACTATTAAATATTAAATTAAAAATAATATATATATATATTATTTTTTTAAGATATGGGTAGGCCTAAAATGAATTTCAGTTAATTATTTCCAAATATGGGTGGACTTAAACAAAATTTTAAGCTCATATTTAGGAACAAATCGAACTTGAACAAATATAAAATATGTTAATATTATACCTAGACTCGACCCATGAACACCTCTAACTTGCACATGTTATACTTATAACTTAAAAAGAAAAAAAAAGCCAATTAGGTTATTAATAAAAATAAAAAATTAAATTAAATTGGTAAATTTTGATTTTTGTTAGTAATGTGATTTGGATATTTAGTTTTTTAAATTAAAGTGGTCCAAAAAGAAAAAAAAAAAAAAACAGAAATGGTAATAGAATGTGTCATACCGGTATGAGTAAAAATTTTTTTTTACTTGCAATAAACTTGATATTACAAACACAAGGACTTGCCTTTCCCTCATCACAATGCTATATGGCAAACAATAGTCTAAGAAAATAAGATAATTACGTAATGTAAGCATTGGGACACAAGTCAACACAACTTATTACTTTAGCATCACCCTTCATAACATAAACTAGAACTGTTTCGATATAGGTTTTAATTATATTTGATTTTTTATACAATATTTAAAATATAGTCCCTTCTCAACCTATAAATAAGAGGATAATGTGATTCAGCGCACTCCAACCCATGTCCTCTTGTATTGACAACAGTGCCCATACCAATCGAGCTATGTATTTTTGAATGAATAAAATTCTGTGTTGTAAAATAAAACATATGTTAGATCTGTTTAATAAAAATAATAACGTAATTTTAGTCCAAAGCTAAAAATTTTGACCTTTTTACTTGGGTTAAAATCTAAGGTTAAAAACATAATTTGGTTTGAAAAGCTACCTATTTATCATTGCTTTTGAATTGAAAATCACTTTTTAACCTCAATGGTAAACAAAACAGTATTTATGGCTTGAGTGACTCGCTCATGCTAGTAGGTATGGCTCACTTTAGGTCGGGTTTGAACAATTTTCTTTTCTTTTCTTTTCTTTTTTTTATCTCAAGTTGATTTGAATATAAATGAAATAATTTGAAATTTTTTATTTACGCTTTACTATAAAAATATATAAATATTAATACAAAATCTTATTTTTAAAAAAATAATAAAACAAACTAAATAAACTGATCGACTTGAACTTAAAACCTTCATTTTAAGATCAAGCCACGATTCGGTCGGATGGAAGAAAGTTTGATAAGCAAATTAACTTTGGCTCAACGAATGTGTGTATGGTGAGAAGATTGGAGTGGAGTGCAAGCCTGGAACCCCCACGGAATCCACCCTGCTATCCCTCCCTTCTCTTTCTTTGCTTCTTTACTTATTTTTTCTTCCATCTCTTTCTTTTATTGGCCTGCTTCATGCTTTCTTTTCATTACATCTAATTCCTTTCTACAAAATAAAATAATAAAACAATAATGAAGCTATTCACTAAATTTGTTTATCCATCCGGTTAAATTGGGTTGTATATGCCTAAATTCGACTCGATAATAAGGGTGAACAAAATATTTATTCAAATTGATTTAATCAATTTTACTGATAGTCTTCGATTAAGACTATTTAATTAAATTGGTTATGATGATTAATTTGATTTTGTAGACGATTAAAACATATTATGGCAATTATTATTTATGGATTTTTATAATAAATTCAACTGAATTAATTGGCTTTTAATATATATTATAATATACGATAAATAAAATTTTTAATTAAACCCAAACCAACTTCTCTTGGTATTTTATTTTCATATTTGAGAGGAAGCGAGAGAAAAAAAGAAGAAGAAAAAAAGGATTTAACTGACTGGATCGATTGATATTAATGTCAATGTTGGATTAGTTAAGACGTAAGCTAGTCAGAGCACGGTTAAAATATGAGTCGTTTCTTTTCGATTTCTTTAACCAAACAGGCCAACCCGAGCAACTATTCTCCCCTACCCAATTACCCCTTTCTTTAGTATTCATATATTATAAAGTATTAACAAAATCTTTTTATATTAATGTTTAATTGAATTTAAATAAAAATATATGTTTTATTTAATTTGAATTCCAACTAAATAAGATGAACCCGTAAAAGTAAAATCTTTTGTTCAAACCTAGTCTTAATTAAATTTATCGAGTCAAGATGGCTGTCTAGCCCTTGATTAGGTTTATTATTGGCTAACCAATTCTAAAAGAATTAGTATTTCATTGATGGATAAAGTGATATATGGTAGGATTTAAATTATAATCTCAAATTGAGTAAGTTTAAATACTAAGATTTGTTTGGAGTAATGTTAGAACTCCCATCCGACATTTACATGATATGGGTTCAAATATTGTATGCCTCTTTTCCTCTTCAATATTATAATAAAAAAGATTTACTGTATAATTTGATATTTGAGTTTGACATTTTTTTTTTCTAATGTGGTATTTGTATACTCAAAGGTAACAATTTCAACTTTTTAGTGTTTAATTTGAGTTTTAGGGTTGATTTGATGAATATTAATTGCTAATATTATTAGGTTTGAGTTTTTTTTTATGCTTTTGTTAATATAAATTTAGTGCTAATTGTGAATTTGTTTAATTTTACGTTTAATTTGTAAATATAGTCCAATAGATATGATTTAATTCGGGCTTTACGATTGATTTGATGAAACTTAATTAAAAAAGCTAACACTATTACCTTTTAGGTTCAAATTGAACCAAAAACTAACAAATATACGATTATTAAAAAAATGTCAAAGAACCCTAAATTGCAAAACAACCATAAATTCGTAGGAAACTACCAATATCATAGAATTTGCTCCTCCGTTACTTTAATTACACAAACAGCTTGTAAGTGAAATAAATATTACTAAAAAATTTGCAAAATTAAAAATTTTGAAAGTTAAACCCGTGTATTGGACTAATAAATAGGATGTTCATCACTTCAGATGAGATCTAAATTCAAATCGTGTTAATCGCTTTGTTATTAAAATTTTTAGTAATTTATCCAAAAAAATATTTTAGAGGTTTAAGTATATCTGATATAATCCACACATCATGTTGTATTGATAATGACCTACTTATTTTTATCAAATGGCATTAAATATATACAATGTCATTTATTTATTATTTAATTGAAGTAGTTAATTATTTTTTATTCTTTTATTACGATTATAGAGGAAATTTAGCTTTTAATTGGGTCATTAAAATACTAATAATTGAAAAGGCTGCTTGAATCGGCCAAAAGCCAATCATTAGCGGTCAGTACTTCAACTTGGATAGCAATGCATTGGTTAAAGATAATTAATTATTAACTTTTTTTTGATTTTTTAATATTTATAGAGATTTTTTTTATTATATTTATTGAACTCTTTTTAGTACTTGAAAAATGTTTATTATTTTTAGTAACTAACTAACTAAATTGATTAAGGGTAACCATTTATATAGTTATTTAATTATTAAATTTTTTTTATTTAAGTACTTGAAAATAAAATTGTAATTTAGATACTCGCATTATATAGTTCGTTCATTTTAATCATTTCCGTTAAAAATTTTAATAGAAATGTGACATGATTATGAACCAATCATTAGATGTCACATGACCCAATTTACCATACTATAAGTGTTGCATAATAAAAATATAATTTGCTTAATACTAATTATTAACCAAAATAAAAGAAAAACAATAATTAAATAGTTGAAAAACCCCAAACATCTAACCTTCATCTTCTTCCTCAAAATTTGAATGAAAAAAACCAAAGCATTTTATATTATTTTCCATCTTCTTCTTCTTCTTCATATTGGATCTCACAAGACTGATCAAAAAACAATTTAATACATATACAAAGGGAAATCCGATGATAAATAATCAAAGCGATTTTTTCTATGGATCTAATAGCAATAAAGAAATAATTATTGAGAAAGAAAGAAACCTGGATGAGCCAAAGAGCATCGGCAGTGACAACGATGCCACACATGATAGTGGCTTGAACGTCGGTGACGTTGCCCAGGCTTAAGGAACTTGAACAAGGCCCTTTCTCCGGCCATTCCTGAAATCCCCACATCTGATTTGAAAATGAAACCCTAGCCTCAATTCCTTTGTCTTCCCTTCCCAATTCCTTCCTCTTCACTTTAATCCCCAATTCCGATTTGAAAATGAAACCCTAACCCAAATTCCTTCGTCTTCCCTTCCCGATTCCTTCCTCTTCACTGCTGCATTTGAAGTTAACACCAGAGACTCACAAATGCAAATATCCCAAATTTTAGGGTTAAATTAAAAGTTCGGGGACTAAAATGATAAATTTTTAATGAATAACAATGACATGAACTTTTACTTTAATTACATGGATAATAAAAATTTAAAAGGAAAATACATGTCATCTTGTCGATTGTGATTTTAACAGGAGAGGCCAAAATGAAAGAGTTATATAACGTGAGTGCTTAAAATGCAAACTTTTTATTTTGGGTGCCTAAAATAAGAATTTTTGATAGTTGAGTCACTATCTGTGTAGTTTACCCATAAATTAAAAGCATGGACCTAATTGAACATGCTAAAATTTTCTAACAAGATCCTACTTGCATAAACAGTAAAACGTTAGGGGCTGAATCTGAAAGTAACTCATTTCATTTCCCCAAAGGTCTTGTCTATGGTCCCGTGGACAGGTCTCACCATGCCAATACTCAGTACACTCTTTTTATATATAGTTATATATGTATGTGTCTGCGTGCAAATCAAACTAACCATGTGCAGCAAAGTAGCACCAACTAATTAACTAATAACAAGAGGGAAAAGGACATAATAGTGCACATTATGTTTGAATAAATTGTGGAGATATCATATGGATATGATTATAGTGAATCAAAACGAAGATATAGAGGTATACTTAGTGGCAGATCACCACCCCCAATTGCTTTACTTCATTTTGCCATAATTTCCTTGAAGCTAATGTCACCCATTAGGTTTTGGTGCTATTATTGGATTTTTAGATGAATTATATTTGCATTAATGGAATTTATAGAATTTTTAAGTTAGTGAAATGATACATATTTTTGTTGGGATTTCTAAATTAAGCTAATTGTTTTTACTAAAGTGGCTGATGATGGTTAAATTCAGATGAAAAATATGCATGGAAAATAAATATTATTAACTTGAGGTAGATCCATAACAAATCTGTCATAGTACTACTATACATCAATTTTTTTAAAAAAATTATAACATGATGGACCCAACTTTCATTTGAGGAATTTAAAATTGATTGGACCGATTAATATATAATCACAAAAATAATACTTATCCCTAAGATATATTATGTATAAAATAATAAATAGTATACTTATCATGTTATCAATATCAAGGTGGACTATCTCCATAACCTAAGTCATTGTTAATGTGTGAAATTGGTGAGATAATTCCAGGGAAAGACATGCTATAATTGGTGACACCTCTTGTTTAATTAAGACACCAATATATATATATATATATATATATGGTTTTAATATTTAATAAGTAATAAAAAAAACTATAATAATATACACAAATTGAATGTGGTTTAAGTTGTGGGGGCATGAAGAAAAGAGAAAATGGAAGGATAAAGGAGGGCAAGTTCTTGGGCATGAAGATAGTGAATATTAATAGTGTGGGGCACGTAAGGTTTGTAATTAACTCATCATCCAAATCAAAGAATATTGGGAAAGATTCCCAAGCAAAGGATCTATTCCTTATTTTATATCATGGTTTATAGGCTGTTTTATCTTTTAAGTATTCATCGATTAGAGATGTTAATAGATCGGATTTTGCATGGTCTGATTTTTAAGTTTTTTTAGGTTTAAGTTTAATTGGATCTGATTTATCTGAATAATATTTTTTATTATTAAATGAATCAATTTTCATGTATTATTAAAAAGAATCAAATAATTTTTTTAATAATACATGAACTGAATTCATCTACTTTATACTAGAACTAATTTGATTTGATCCCTTAATAGAGGGACCTATCAGGTACTTAACATACATACGTATTATTGGAGGGATTTGTTGAGAGGCGTAATCGCGTTGACTTCCAAAAATTGAATTTTTTTTTTCATTAACCTCTTAAACTATTAGGGAATTACAAATTAATAAAATGATAAAATTATATATTCACCCTTAAAATTTTTTATTTATTTCTGAACCCTTCATCTATATATAGTGTGTGAGAGGGTAGGGGGAAAACTAGCTTGGAAGAGAATGCTTGGTAGCAACTGAGAGCAAGTTTGGGCAGTGAAATTAGAAGCGACCATTTTCAATATTTTATTTCATCCATTAGAAAGAGAAAGAGGTTCAGTAGCTTCTGATCCACTCAATGCACCATGTTAGTAACAAGTTAGCATCCCTCTAATGGATTCAATAAATTAATTGACCTTCAATAAATAAAGATTAAAAAAGAATGTATATATGACATCTTTAATCATTTGAGTCAACTATTACAATGTCCAGCTAGCCTAACCTAAATATTGCCAAATATAATATGACATTATGAAATGAGGTCTTATCTTATCTTGATATTACATTTGATTATATATGATTATTTTTATTTTGTTTTAACTGTTCTTATGATGCTAATATAATTATCTACGTGACAATATTTTAGTTTGTTTTATCTCTGACCCATAAATAGGAGGATAATGAGATTCAGTACACTCGAATCTACATTCTCCTGCATTGACAACAATGTCTGTACCAATTAAGCTAAAACTCAATCGACGAATATAATCATTCTTTAGTTACACATATTAATTTATTTCTTATATGAATTGTAATACTTGATTAAAATTTTATGTTTTCTTATATATAATAATTTGTCGTAATGGAAGCTTGCTTCTTTTACAAGGCAATGTGGATGGATAAAATGTTGCTTGATTTTCGTAGCTTAGGACATTTGATCACCAATAATTCCTATGTTGCTTAATGAGTGTCGTTTCAAATAATTATTATTGATTCATTTTCCTTATAAAAGAAGACCAATGATTTGTCAATGAAGCATTGTATTACTCTTAGAAATTTCGAGGTTTTTGGATGGGTAAGTTAATTTGAGTTAGTTGTTGAATTTAGTACTTTTAAAGTTTGATTTTAATAGTAATTGTTGATATAATTATAAGTTGTAATTTTAAAAAAACATGATTTAATATTTGATATTATTTATTAAATAAAAATTATTTAACAATATTAGTATATTAGAAAATTTTCAATATTAAAAAAAGAAAAAAAAAAGTTGGTGCCCATCATCACATGTTTATGCAACGAGTTAGAAGATGCATCTTGATGTTTTGAGTCGTGTTATTAACGTGTATAGACTTTGATCATATTGCGAGGGTATATGAGTGTCCATTTGTATAGCTTCTAAATTGATAATGGATTTTTTATATTAGCAAGCATCTAATCCATACGTTTATATACTCATTTGCTTATTATATGTTCTGATATTATCTGTTCTTTTTAACATAATGTCTAAAACTATTCATAACCCCTCCCTAATCCATAAATAAGAGGATAATGCACTTTGACGCACTTGAACCCACGTTTTCCTACATTAAAAACAGTACCCATGTCAATTGAGCTGAGACTCAATCGACAAAATTTATCTATTCTTATAACTTTTAGATGATAAAATATATTATTTATAAATGATATTATGCTTGTTTATCTCTTATATATATATATATATATATATATATTAATAATGTATTATTTACTTATTAGATAATTAATTTTACATTTTAAGTATTTATCAATAAAAATATATATCTTTTTAATTTTACTTTTAAAATATCAAGAAGTAAAGCAAGATCGTAAAGGCCTTAAATTTGTGATGAACTATTAACTAAAAATCAATTTTTAAAAATCAATATAAAATAAAATTGAAGAAGAATATATTTAATATGATTTGCATAAATATTCATAAACAACTAAACAAAAAAATCTTGCAATATCAAAAAATAAATAATATGGATAAATTTGATACAAAAATATACAATTCATGAAAATCATTTGTAAATGAGAACTGATAAGAATTTACTATAAAGAAAAAAACAATAAAAAGAGTTATGGAGAGAAACTAATTAGAAGAAAGAAAATTTTTTTAGGGGACCGAAATTAAATTATAATTTTTATTATAGTAAAAATGTAATTTTACTATTTGAATAGTCTATATTTCTATAATTTTTAAATGATTAAATCAAAATTTTATCATCTTCAGGGGAGCTAAAGTGTGATTTGACATTTACTAATTTAAAAATTTTAAAGGGTTTAAATAAAAAATATTCTATCTTAAGGGAGGTCGAGGTCCTGTCAATCTCCCTAGATACGCCCCTGAAACTAACCCATTATACATAGTTTAGAAAGAAAAAAAATGAAAATAGAAAGAGAGTAGCTTATTGAAAAGTGTATAAACTCCTTATATAATGTAACTTAAATGTAATTAAAACCTATAAAATGTAACTTCTATTGAATTAATTGATAAAATGTCAAAAAACAGAACAAATTTTAAATTGAAAAAGAAAAGAAAAAGTTATGTATATATGTTTTTATACTTAAAAAAAACTTAAATTTGAATTCCATGTATAGGCTTGACAGTCAGGGTGTTCATTGCCCCAGGTGTGGCTTGAATTAGAGTTGCGCTAATCACATTACTGTTAGAACTTTGCCTCACTTTTGTGATTCAATAAAAAAAAAACTTAAAATTCCAGTATATAATTCAATTTTATAATATATGTTTTTTAATTTTTTTTCAAAATATTTAAATTCGTTTAATTTTTAAGACCTAAATTGCCCCTATTAATTCTTAATGACTAAAGAAGGAATTGGTTTTACATATTATATAAATCAACTAAAAATCACTTATAGTAATATAAATGTGGCAAATAAAAACCTAAAATATATAACAAACATTCGCTTATCATTTGTCCCCTTTAGACAGAAATAAGAAAGGCATAGGCATGTTCTTTGTGAATTGTCCTACTAAATAATAGCTTAGTGAGTTATGATGGAGGTTAGACACATGCCTTTAATAGCTGTGAGTAAATTTTGATTGGATCAAACAAGGTCTATGTGGAAGGTACTACCATTTTATGGCGAGTTGTGATCTTTAGGCGTGGTTGTTTCTAGGAAATGGTTTGGCGGAATTTTCTCTGATTAAAGTAGTTGATTTGACGATGTCAACTAAGCTAATTAAGGATGTCAATTGGGTGGGGCGGGTGTGGGGGGAGCATCCTCCGCACCCATTCCCGCCTAGAACTTTCATCCCCATTCCATCCCCGCCCCGCGACCCGTTGCGGGTATAAAACCCAAAACCATCCCTATCCTGTGACCCGTGAGACTAAAACCATCTAAGCCCCACCACCCACGTGGATCCCCAGACCCACCTAATCCTCGCTATACCTACCCCACGACCCATTTCATAAAATATATTTATAAGTATCAGTGAAATAAATATAAACCAAACTTTTTATGAAAAAGTATGAAACATCTGTCCTTCGGACTTCCACCACATATGTAACATTATTCCAACTGTCACCATTTAAAAAAAAAAAAGTCGCGATCTTTTAATTGATAAATGAAATATAATTTCAACAAGAGTTTAAAAAATTCAAAAAATAAAGTTCTTACATAATATCTAAATACAAACAATGTCTCAAATATATCATAAATGTCTTCAAATGCAACACAAGTGTAAAAATATAGTCCAAAAATAAATCAATACATGTCACTCTCGTTGCTTCTGTTATCACATTCATCTTCCAATTCTTCTATCAATTGTGAGCATAGTATCTCTTTTAACTTCACCTGAACCTACATATGAGAAACTGTGATGAGTACTCACCTTTATTTCTAAATTTGGTGAGAAAGTGTGGAGTGCTCTCCTTTTTTTCTAAAAAAACAAAACAAAACAGTAAATGCCAGTTGAGTATTATTATCAAAATTAAATTTTTATAAATTTTTATTTTTTTAATATGTTTATTATATTATGCAGGGCGAGCAAGGATGAGGAGGGTATGAGGTCATACCCACACCTGCCCTACCACTCACGGTGAGTCTAATTTATGTCCCCATCCTCATCCCACCACCCGCGAAACCTGTATCCATCCCTGCTCAATTGGTTGCGAAATGGGGTGAGAACCTGTGAAACTTGCCCACTGACATCCCTAAAGTCAATATATATGTTTTTTTTACCCAAAAAAGGTTCCTCAAGATGAATTAATTTTGTGCTCATTATACTTCTTCGAATTTGAGTCATTTTATCTAAAGATATACCCACAACTTCATTTAGTCTATCACTTTAACCTCCTTGACATTGTTGCAACAAACAATGCAACAATTGTTTACACCAACCACTATATTATTGTATTTCAATATTTATGATTCTTTTTATAATTTGGTAACGCATATTATATTATTAAGGGAGAACATATGTTTGATTCTTAAAAATAATATTATTGGAAGAGATAATCTATCATAAAATGTATATAAAAATACAGTAAAATTTATAAATAAATTTTTTAAGTGACAATTTTATTACTTTAGAAAAACGAAAGGGGAGAAGATTGAGTGAAGTTGAAGTCTAAAGCTCTTTATATTTGGCATTTAATTTGTTTATTTATTGTAAGTTTACAACATGAATGAGCCTACTGAAAATTCCTTTTCCTTGCACTGTACCAACTTTGCTGAACTGAGAAGTAAATCAAGAAAAATAAACAAGTCAGTATCTAAAGGGAAAAAAAAAAACCTATCCATATAATATAGATTTTAAGTGTTTGATTTTGCAAAAAGAATCTTTCCAAAAAAATATGAAATTCACAATTAATTTATACATATTTAATTAACTACTAAAATTACATATAATAGAGCTGATCGTGAACTGGGACGGGCCTCAATAAAATTTTAGGCTCATTTTCTAGACTCAGACTTGGCCCAAAAAATGGGTCTAAAATTTTGTCCAAACTTGACCAGAATTATAGAAGCCAAACTCGAGCCCGGCCTAGCTTGATCCATATTAATTCTTTTTAGATTATTTTATTATATACAACAAATATTAAAAATATAATATATCAAATACACTTAAAAAAATTAAAATAAATATTAAAACAACAAACGAATTGAAAATACATTAAGAATTCTTTATACTAAGATAGTTGCAACTAAAATAGTAGCAAAATTAACAATAAAACATAAATTCTACAATATCCAAATAATATTAAAAACGACAACAAAACAACATTGAAAACGATAGCGAAACAATATAAAAATGCACAAAAAAGCAACACCCAAACAGCATAAACAACATAAAAAATAATAGTAAAAATAACAAAAACAGTAGCAAAAATAGCACCAAAACACTAGGAACAACAAGATAAAATAATTAATTTATTCAGGCCAACTCATATAGAAAGCGAATCTTATTTTTTTTCCAATACCATTTTAGGCCTATATTTTTATTTAAATCCTCTCATTTTTAGACGAACTTTCGAACTGGGCTGCGCAACCCGGCCATCATCAATTCTAATTGTAAATCCATATATCTTATTTGCTTAAAAATTGAAATTAAATTATTTTCTCAAGTAAGGAAATTTATTAAAACAATTTATTTCTATACATACATTTAAATCCCATCATTTGGCAAGTGAAATCTCTCATTCAAATATTTAATCAACAATAGACTTGAAAAATGCCCAAGCATTAAAATTTGGAAAGTGAAATGACATTGTAAAAAACTAGTTACTGAGAACCCAAAATTTTGATTGGCCAACAGTTTAATTCCCCCCCCCCCCAACCCTCCCCCCAGTTTATTTATTTATTTATTTTGTTATATGAACTGAGAGGTGTATCAAAGATGGAACATACATAACGCCAACCCATGTGCCAACATTGACTCAAGTCATTGTCCAATAAGGAATTTAGTGACACCAATCACTTTTAGAAAAGAGGAGTAGCAGCTGAACATGGAATTAATGTTAATTTTGTTGAGTATGAGATATTCAATTCATGTTAATTACATCTCTCATTCTCTTTCTCTATGGCAAGGTGTGATGGGTTTAGCTTTAGAGTGGTGTAGACTACCCATTGCTGCTAATTGTTCTTTCTTACACACACATATATAGTCAAATTGATATTACGATTGATGTAAACAATTAATATTGCATAACAATAATTTTAAAATCTTGATAACAATTTAAATTTCACAAATAGAATTACTTGATGCGAAACTCGAATTAAATTGTTGGATTTCATTACAAAAATACCGTGATAAAATGATCATATGATGGTCTAACCTTTAAAAAATGCTCAAATGATGGTTAAATTTTTCGAAATGGTCAAATAAGGGTTTTTCAAATGTCGTATATCAAACTTGAAATTATGTTTTGACTACTTTCTTCTCTTCTCAAACAATATATGAATCACGTGTTCTGTGTTTTATTCTAATTAAACACGTCAACATTCACTTAATTTTGTTTTCAAATTGAGTTGGAGTGCATAAAAACCCTTACTTGAGTATTTCTGCAAAGATTAAGCTCTTATTTAACTATTTTTAAAGACTCAATTTTTATGTGAATAACTTCTAAAACGTTGAGCCTTAATTTAAACATTTACCCTTTATCCCAAATGTTTTTATGTTTATGATCTAACACTCGTATCTAACACAAGTGTTTATGATCTAACACTCGTATCTAACACAAGCTTACATTTTGTAAAATTGAAATTATAATGGCTATTTTGAATAGTCGGAAGATCTTACGTTAGGTTTGTTGGTAACATATTGATCATCAAGCTCCCAAGCAAATAAGTGAAAAAGTTAGCAAAGAAAATGTCTCGAGTTTGGTTTGGGCCATAGGGCACAATGTATTCAGAAAAGTAACCACCATCGTATCATCATAATCTTGATTGTTTGAACTAGTCTATTGGATCAATTGATTGGAAATTGGTCTAAATATTGATCTAAAAAAAGATAGTAGCTCAGTTGATCTAAGAATCGGTACAAGTTGATTGAAACTTGAATCAGCTGATTAAATCAGTTGAATAAGATTTTTTTTTAAAATATTTTTACTTTTTATGATTTGTTAGTGTTTTATTGAATTGAACTGAATAAATTGATTGAACCAACAAATTAATAATTTAATCGATTTGATTATCAATTATGTTCTGAAAACCTTCACCATAACTCTAAGAATAATATTTAAGTATATATATTTGTTATTAAAATTTGATATATTTTATACGTGTATATAAAGTTTTAACTCATTTAACTTAATAATTTGGATTTATTTTGTTAAAATAAAACACAACCACCATATATAAATAAATATTATACGCAACTTCATTCTTGACTTTTTGGGACCTTAAGAGAAACTATAAATTGAGGTTCTTTCTAAAAAAATTATAAAGTATAATACAATAAAATAAAAATATGTACTAGTAATTTTATTAAAACAATACGCTTTATTACATTAAAATTGAAATTCTCCATTAGCTTTAATGGTAGAAGGTGAAAATTGGGAACTAGAGGAGCTTTAGAGAAGTCAAGGAGTTGGAGATGAAATGTTTATGGTGAAGAATTAAAGGCTTCTTTTCTGTTCTTTTCTTTTCTTGCCTACAATGAAGCGTGGATTAGAAGACTTAATTGATAATTTCTTTTCCCACAATAAAAGCTAAAGAAAAACTTTTTTTGAGCCCCTTCCAACCCTACCCTGGGTCTTAGTTGATCGCACTCCCAAACTATCCCAGGGCCAATCCTGATTATACATAATGCCTTGTTTAGTTGGTAGTGTATTAATATAAGGAAAGAAAAGCTTATTTATTATTTACGTATTATGATAGATATAAAATAAAGAATAGTTAGTACAAATTTAAATTTAAAATTACAAATATGAGTAATAACCCTTATAAAAAATAGCACCTCTTCAAAATAAGTGAAAAAAAATTATTTCTCTTTACTAAAAATAAGTCATGTGAGTGGCTATATATTACTAATTGAATTAACGCATAGACTAAAACATATGTAAAAAACAATACTTTTGCCAAATGTAACGTAAATTGAAAATTCCATAATCAGGGTTAAATTTATGACTAATACCCTGTAAAATGTATTTGAAAATCTAAAAAAAAAAACTAATAATACACATTTCAAAGATGTTTATGAAAATTTTAATTTCAAAGGCCTTTTTACTTTGGTAAATTTAGATAAATATGTGTTCCCCTAAATATAAACACAACTCACTTTAAATATGGATTAGCCCCCAATTAGAACACAATTCACTCTTTAAACCTAAAACCAAGCCCAATTGCTTTCTTTTTCTATCCATCTTTTATAAAATTTATATTTCTTTTGGTCCAAAAAGAAACACGTGTTTGTTGACATTATTCTAAAAAGTTTAATTTATTTAAAATATCAATATCTTCTATTTGTAGTTCATTTTGTGACGACAATTAAAAAAATCTGTTAGGCCACTTTGGCCAATGAAAAAGTGACACGTAGCTTGTTTTGGTCAATGAAATTTTACCAGGTGACAATTTGATTTATTTAAAATAAAAATATTAAATATTAAAAATACTATTAACTTTGATCGATCGTTGACCGACTGTTGACTAGGCGTTGACTTGTCACATGACGCTATTAAAATACACCACATGTCCTTTTTATTTTTTTAATATTATATTATTTAATTAAAAATATAAAAAAATATATAATATATTTTAAATTTGTTTAAATTTTTTATAAAATACTAAAAATTCAAAATAATATATAAAAATTTTAAATTTTTATAAAAATTAAAAAATATATTTAAATTTCAATTAATTGCAAAAAAAACCTTGAAATTTAAATACTTTTTTAGAATTTTATAAAAAAATGTATTTGTAAACTTTTTTTTTACATTTTTAATAATGTTATTAATTTCAATTAATTTCTTTTCTTCTTCTTTTTTTTGTAAATTTTATATTTATAATTTTATATTTTATTTTTATATTTATTTTTATTTTTCATATTTTTAATGTATACATACATTTAATAAAAGAAAATATTTGTTTTTTTTTAAATAAAGCTACCATGTGGTATTTTGTGATTGACTATCGATTTTTTTTAACGTCTATAATAAAAAGGACTAAAAAAAATATAACGGAGACATACTTTAGATACCAAATTAAGAAGTGATTGATATTTTAAGTATCAAGTTAAAACAAAAAAAAATTTTAAATACTAAATAAAGAGTAAATATACTTTAAAGGCCAAATTGTAAATAATAAGTAAATTTAAAGAAAAAAAATCAATTTTAAAAGGTTGAATATGTATATATTTAAAAGAATAATTTAGCAAAGAAAATTATGGTAATTTTGTTGAATTTGATTACTAGTCTCCAATATATTATCCTTAGTTCAGTGGTGGGTGAAACAAAAGATGAAATCTTCCAAATTCATACTTTAAAGCAAGGGAAAGCACTTAGCATCCTCAATTGCTAATCATAATCTAAATATATTCATAATTAATATCATGCACTATTTATTGGGGGTGTGCAAAATTCGAGTAAAACTGAAAAAATTCGGTTAACCGATTGAATTCGGTTAATTAGTCGGTTAATCGAATTTTGTCGGTCGGGGGTCGATTAATTATCTTGTGATTTTTCGGTTAACGGTTAATTCGGTTCGAAACTGGTCAGTTAACCGAATTTTTTCAGTTTAACCGAAAAATTAATAAATAAAATTATAATATATAAATAGGCCCACTATTCACCTAAACTCAATCTCTAAACCCAATCCAAACCCAAATATCCAACCCAACCCAATTACCCAATCCAACCCAATCATAAAAATTACAAATAATTTAATAAATAAAAATAAAATTCTAAAACTAAAACTAAAACTAAAATTATGTAATCTTTTTAATTATGTAGTAATTCATTTTGGGTGATTCGGTTAATTCGGGTAATTCGGTTAAATTTTAACCAAAAATAAAAAAACATATAATTTTCAGTTAATTCGGTTAACCGACCGAATTAATCGAAAAAATTTCGGTTCAGTTAATTTTTTTTTGAAAAAATTCAGTTCGGTTAACGGTTAAAAAATTTGAAAGGTCGGTCAATTCAGTTAATGTTATTTCGGGTCGGTTAACTGACTGAACACCCCTACTATTTATCATTATATTAATTTTATTTACTGATGCTATTATCCTCATATATGTAAAGTGTATTTTTTTCAAAAAATATTTAAAAAAGGGTAATTTTGAAGTTCTTATTAATTTATGTGAAATATAGAGTTATAGGGTATAGTATATTTGCTTGTACCTTTTTCCAATATCATGAGCTGAATATCTAGTCAGTAGTTATTGGGAAGACCAAGCCTTATTCAATTTAACATGATGTGTGTATGTATTAGAGGGGTTGATGTGTTGAGCGGGTTGGGTTTGAAAAATAAGTTTAAAATTTTATTTAAGTTTGGTCTGGATAAAAATGTTAAACTCGGGCTTGGTTTGACCCGCCCGTATTAACTTTTTATAAAATTTTTAAATATATGTATAATACATCCGAAATACTAAAAGCATTAAAATAAATATTTCCTAACAAATTAAAAATAAATTTTTAAAAATATGTATACTTAAATAACACTAAGACAGATGCAATTTAACAAGCAAATGCCTCTAAAATAATAATAAAATTAATAATAAAACAAGTGTTATACAATATCCAAACAATAACAACAAAATAGTAATAACATAATAGTAAAATGGTAACATAATAGGGAGAAGACAACAAAAAATAGCATTAAAACAACAAAAAATAGTAGAATTTTTTTGTCTTTTTGTGATTTTGGGCCGAACCCGTGCCAAAAATGCATTACCCAAGGCCCGACCTGTTTTTAAAACGGGCTTATGTTTTTGTCTAAGTCTATTTTTCGGGCCTATATTTTTGTCCAAATCCTCTCATTTTGTCTTCATTTAAATAAAATAAAATAAAATAAAAATGTTATATAATGTGATTAAATTAGTTTAATAGCAGATCTAAGAAAATATTTTGAAACTCAAAAAATTGGTTTCTTTTTAAGGAAATATGAATCATATTTAGAAGTTCATTTAAATTGGGTTTACCCATTTGGAAATGTAGATTCAATATCCTTTAAGCCTAGTTTACTAAAAAGTAAAAGAAAGCCCAATCCCTTGTTTGTCATGTATGTTATTTTTTAAAAATATTTTTTTATGTTTATTTTAGGTTTATGTTTGAAGGTTTTAGGTTATTTTGCATAATAATATATCTCTCCTTAGAAATGTAACGTAAGCTATCATTACATTCATTGATTATCATATTATTCCCAAATAATAAATTTTTAATATTAGTATTTTTTTAAAAAAAAATTCTTTTTTTTCTTTATTAGTGTGGTTTTATCACTTATCTCCCAATTTAAATGGCCTCTAGAGATCCTATAAGAAAATATATGATATATATATATAGAATAAGTAGCTTTCAATGTAAGTGAGAAGTGCAATTGAAATGAGTGTTATTTTCTTTTTGTGTTGTATTCATTGATAAATAAATTTCTATATAGTGGTCAATCAACTTTAGGCTTTACTTGATTAATTAAAGAGAAAGAGAGACTTTTAAGCTGTTTCAAAGTCACCAATTAAATAACCCCCCCAAAAAAAAATGGTATGGGTAACATTTGATAAATCGAGTAATAAAAAATTTGATACCTTTTAAAGAAAATATCTAAATATTTAGTTTGATATAAAAAGACTTTATTCCCCTCAATTTATAACTTCAACCCATCTTGACTTCAAATTTAATATAATACACATGACTTTCAAATATACTATGATTTTAATCAAAAATGAAAAACAAAATAGCCCAAATATTTGGCTTTCTTTTTTGAAAAATAATTAAAATATTTTAAAATATTTTTTATAATTAAATTTCAATTTAAATAAAAATACTAATTTTATTTGAGATAGATATCAAAACTATACATAAACTATGGTTAAATGTGCAATTTGATACATTAACTTTGATTTGATGCAATTGTACACATGAAAACTAGATTGAGATTCAAATGTATACATGAAAATTTGATTTTTTTTAATTGTACATATTTAAAGAAATAAATAAAAAAAATTATTTTTGTATTGGATCAATATGATTATTCATGTATATGCAATATGTAAATGCAAAATAATGTTATATTGATAATTGTATTAGTGGTTTGTGAAAATTGAATCAAGTAAAAATATCATGTATAAAATTGCTCAAAATCAAAGTTTATGTATGCCATTACACATTAAACCAAAATTTATGTAGAATTTTGAGATTTAAATTAAAATATACTTTTTTTTCTAATTCCAGTTCAAATTGAAGCAAACCTACCAAACCAAATGGATGGTCTGCCCTTAAAAACTTAGTAGTGTTTAAAATAGAAGTGTTTATGGGCCAGATTTAGACATTGAATGTTGAAATTCAAGTCTGACTATGTTTTAAACGAACTTAACTTTTTTACTCAAGTCTATTTTAAAGTCTAATATTTATACCTAAGTTCTCTTAAATTTTGAACGAGTCTTCGGACTTTAACGATAACCCAACATATACAGTTATAGTTTAAAGCTAAAGTAGAAGAAACTGGGCCATGATGAAGGAAAGTATAGCCAGGGGCGAAGCCAGAATAATTTTTTAAGGGGGGTCGGATAAAATTTTAATTTTTTATAGTTTAGATCTTTATAATTTGTAAAAGATTAAATTGAATTTTTATAATTTTAGGGGATCAAAATATAATTTTACCTTTACTAATTTAAAATTTTTAAAAATTCTAAGAACCTAAATAATAATTTTACATTTTAGGGTAACCGGGCCATGCAAGTCCTTTGGCTTCGCTCTTGGGTATAGCCCGGGAAAGGTGAAAAGCAAAAACGTGTGGGGACATTTAACCGGTGAATGTTGCGCTAACCAGCATGTGCCTTGCATGATTATGGCTTTTGATGCAATTGGAATTTGCTACCTTCATTGGTCTTAAAGTAAACAATGACCTTGACCCCCCCATGTGATGCAAACTATCTTTTTTCTACCATTTTTTTTTTCTATGTTTTCATACTTGATGTTTTTCATCATTTCCCCAATAGGATAAAATCTCTATTTTAAATTACAATTAAAATCACGTATTATATGTATATTTGTAATTATTCTAACCAAAATTTTATTTAAAAAAAAAATATTCATAAATTGTTGATTGAATCTATACATATGTAAATTATAGTTTATAGATAGCTAGTTCTATCTTAATTATAACAAATGTGATGGTAGAGAGAATTATATGTTGGTAAAGAGCTCGATATCCTTAAATAAGAATTTAGATGAAGATTGAAAAAATAATGTAAGAAGATATTTACTTTGTTTAAAGTTCGACTTACTCAACCTCAAATTTAATTGAATCTCATTGACCCCAAAGCTGTGCTAGATATATTCATTGAGTTCATATATATATATATATATATATGCATTAGTCATGATATTAGTTGCGCTATTAATGGCAGACATTCACCATTCATGGTAGGTGTGCTTCATGGAATGAGAAAAAAAAGGAATATATTTGAAGATCTATATGATTGCTTACATCGGTCAGACTTGTTCATCATTAACCAACTTTGATATAGACAAAAGCAAAGGCAAAAGAAAAGGGGAATGCCATTATAGCACAAGCCATAACATTAGTTCAACAATTGAAACATACAATCTTCTTAAATTTGGAAATCTTGGAACATCTTGTCTGATTCCATTAATATACATAATTTGGAAAGTCAAGCATAAACTAAAGAAACTAATTCTAACTTCTCTAAGGCTCCATCGAAATGCATTGGTGGGATAGTCAGGGTATTTGATTTCCTAAAGGCAAAAAAACACTAGTCTTTCAAAATTCTGATTATCTATTAGACCATAAAATATGGCCATTAATTTGACAATTAAAGGATGGAAATTGGGTATTAATTGTTCAATAGAGAGCATCCTTGTGGTGCTTGTTGTTAGGGGAAGATTTCTAAGCCTTCAATGTTCTCTGGACCTCTCTTCTTGCTTAAACAGCCATTAACTTGCTGACTAGGGGAAGAGATAGCCACCGGTGGGATCTCGATGGCGGCGAGTTGAGGTGGTGGATGCTGCCATCGAGGGAGCGGTCCGGCTAATAAAAGGTTCTGAAGGAGCGGACCGGCGTCCTTCACGGCCTGAAGCAGCCTCCCTTTCTCAGGTAGTGGCCTATTAGCTGCTAGTTTCAAGGCTTCTTGGGGAAGAGATGGTTGTGGCAATGAGTCCAAACCTGGAGATGAAACTAAGCTTATGTTGGAATTGGATTCATCTTCACTACTAGAAACACCAGACAGTGAAGCAGTGTCTTGCTGGTTTTGTTGCTGTTTTGGCTGCTCTTTGTGTTGCAATTGTTGCTCAAGCATGAATTTCTCCACCATAAGCTTCTGACATCTACATTGAGCTTCATCTCTCTCTTTCATTGTCTTGGTTAAAACATCTTTGAGATGAAGCAATTCAAGTTCTCTCTTAGTAATCTCCTCTTTAGCTGATCTCACTGTGGTCTCTAGCTCCCAGGTTGTAAACAAAAGGGTATGCTTTAACTCATCCAAACCCTATAGAAATTTCACAAAAATAGTTAGAATTTAGCAAAAACAAGAAATGCCCATTGTTCAAAACAAGTTACCCTAAGAGCCTACCTCTTGTTGAGAGCAAAAACCCCAGCTAAGTGGACTCCATTGGTCTTCCATTATTGTCTTCCGCCAAATTCTAAAATGGGGAGGGTTCTTCAGCTTCTTTTGTAAGAGTTGAAATATACTGTTTGCTATTTTTGTTTCATAGGATAAAAATGAATCCAAAAGGCTCAGATAGGCCAAAAGAAATGGTTAGTGGATCAACCTTTTTATACAGTTAGATTCTAAGCAAAGCACAAAGACGTTAAAATGTTTTGAAGGGAATGTGAAATCAGCCGTAAAAGTGGAGCCAAAATCCTTGAACTTCCACTTTTTGGCTCTATGCATGTAAACGTTCGAAAGATGAAAATTTATTTATTTTCACGAACTTGTTTTTTTTTTTTTTTTGACAAAAACATGGGGCTTTTTTGGGATCACGAAATATTTTAATCTAAAAAAATAGGGTTTAGAAAGGTAAATTAAAACCATTTTTTTAAATTATAGTGATACAGAGTCACACTAAACATAATTTACTTGAGTTGTGCTTTATTGTAACGTTGGGGAATTTCCACCAGTGAAAGAGATCTTGTGCTATTAATTATAATTGGAGGTTTTATCATTCTTTATACATAGCATAAAATTTGGGTCTGGTTTTAATTTAATTAGAATATACCCTTTGCAGATAATTAGATTAAAAATTTGAATATAATATTGATATTAATTATATTAATGTGTAATAGCAAATTAATGTCGATTGAGTCTAGCTCGGTTGGTATCGACATTGTTACCAGAACAGAAGGATGTGGGTTCAAGCGCGTTGAAGCACGTTTATCCTCTTATTTAAAAGTGTGAAGGGGTTATGGGTAGTTCTATATATTTTATAAAAAATATATGTAAAGCAGTTTAATAACATGTAAAAAAATTGTATAAAGGCTAAATGACTGCTTAATTGGAAAGGGGATTTGGGTATTTTACAAAGAATATGGCCAAAAGACATGGTTCTGTGTGTTGGAGAGATGACAGGCTTCTAGGTTCCTTGTCAAAATAAAGGGTGACTTTGGGCTAAATGTAGTTATGAGAAATTACTTGATTACTTTTTTTTTCTTATGATTTGATTAGTCATACAAATAAGGAGTGCAAAAAAAGGTTGAGTATGATTTATGGTACTTCTTTGAGAGAAGTTCCATTAAGGAATAGAGGCAGTGATATGGGTGAAGGTATGAGTAGGGAGCCAAAGATGGGGAAGATTTAGGTGGCGTTGGGAAAGATTGAAGCGACATGTAAGAGTCAGGAGGAAATTAGGATGGTAGGAGAGGTGCGTGGTGTTAAAATGGGCCTAAGGTTTTTATAGAAGAATGTGAGAATGGTGATACTGAAAGGGTAGTTATTGGGACACATGGGAAGAGGGGGTGTAACACCCCGACACTTGACCCGATGGCCGAGTCCGAGTTATGAGATGTTAGTTTCGTTGCCAGAGAAACTGCGATTAAAGCACATGCAATTCATAGCAGTCAATAATTAAAATTCAGTTAAAACATACATTCAACATGAAATAAAGTCAATTTCGGGTCTTACACAAACTTACGTAATCTCTAAAGCTAACTTGAGCTAGAAATAGGACCTAATTGTAGAGAATTCAAAATGCAAGATTGATGTCGCGACGTCCTTAATTCCACGTCGTGACGATGACAAACAATTTGTCACGTCATTACGTCAGGCCACTCGATGTTGCACCGTGACCCTATAGGTCATTCCTCGTCGCGACAACGTTTGAACGATGTCACATGTTGTTTTGGCCAAAATGTACCAATTGGTACCCTATTGCTAACCCTTTCACAAGCTTCTATCATTTATACCCAAAATAATCTTTCTTTACCTGTATTAAACATACCAAAACATAGGCAATAACCACATTCATCACAACATCAACTTCAACATTCAACCATTCATTTAACCAAGTCATTCTTTACCAAAGACTATAACCAACTAATAGGAAATACCAAAACTATTTTACATTCTAAATACCAATTCATATACCTTAAATATATTCTAACCATTACTAAAATATGCCACCTTTATCTAATTATCAACATATCATACGACACTTTCATATCAATTTTGCATTCATACATCATTATATACACTTACACATAATTTCAATCTAAACCAAACTTCAACTACCAACTTCATATGTATATACAAGCATATAAACATAATTTATGTCGAATAGACTTAACCTAGGTATATGCCTTTCTTAACACAAAATAAGACTGATACAAACTTCACTGAGTCCGGGATTTTTGATTGGATGCTGAGTCAACATACAAGACCACGAACAGAGCCTAACTTGCACACGAAAAATAAAACCGTATGCTGAGTAATAAAACTCAGTGGTATTTCGATAATTGAATGTTATAGACAAACTTGAATCAATTAAAATTGCATAATCAAAATACCATTCAATACAAATGCCAAATAACATGTTATAATGTACCATTTATCATATAAATCATTTCATTCATATTAAATTAACAAATATAGGAGCATCATATTTTAATTCCAACGCGTCCCCAAACGAATTGGTCAAATTGTTTCAATTTTCATACTAATCTTCCGACCTTATAATCTGGTGTACATAATCATCTCAATTCATTCATGTACCATTATACATTTTACATTTTAATTCCCTATTAACCTGACTCAGACTCAAACGGATACACGGATCTAACTAATCACACTAATTTGACACTTAGTGCCTCATCGGACAATTATGAAGTAAATAATTTGCGCCCCGCGCTCATCGATATAATCAAAGTAAAAATGTGTCCAGCATTCATCAAATCATAGTCGAAGTAACCCGTACTCGATCTATCCTATGGCATACCAACTATATCCAACTCTATCCGAACAGTTAATAGGGTAACAATTTATCCAATTCCAAATATATTATAGCTTAATTTATAATTCATCATTTTCACTTCATCAACTTATTCATCAATACATATATATCATATCTTGAGTGAACCCAATTCAAATCCAATTTCACATTTTCATCAAATTACGTAATTTCAATTCTATTCAATTTAGTTCTCTATATCAATAATTAATCAATATCATATCAATTCAACTCGATTTATCAATTTCAGCCCACCTCAAAATTTTACCATGCAAAATAGAATAGAAATGCAACAATTGAAGTGGTTTGAATTATAGAAATACAAACTAAGAATTCCGAGCTATTCGTCGATGGCTTTAGCTTTTCCTTTTCCTCTTGAGGAATCTGGGTCAACGTTAGCTATAGATTAACATAAGCATACAATATCATCAATTTCAACCAAATTCAAAATCAATTATCAATTTATATGAATTTTTCCTTTTATTTAATTTAGTCCTTAAAATTGGGACTAACATAACTTTCAATTTAAAACTCCAAATTGAAATACGATTTCACTATAATCCATTAGGGACCTCTTATTTATTATTTCTATAGTCAATTTTACAATTTATTTAGTTTAATCCCTAGTGTATGAAAGTATCAATTAGTTTTACAATTTAGTCCTTTTCACTTCTAAGCTTAAAACCTATCCATTTAATACCTAAAAATTTCAATTATCAAATAAGGCAACTTTCAAAACTTTAATAGTTTTACAAACTGATACATGGGTTAGCTAGATTAAGCTATCATTTAAGCTCTTGTGTTCTTTTCTTTAATTCGGTTGAAAAAGATGATAGTATCTTAACCCGCATCGCGCGTGTGCATAAAAACAAATAATTTTATAAAACAAGTTTAAAAGTGCGGTTTTTAATTGCAAGCGGACAGTGTCAGTTGTAATATTTATATTCTCCAGTGGAACACCAGAGTATTTCGAGGGTTAAACCTAAAATAGTTGGTGATTAAGTAATTCTTAAACTATAAACATGCAATCAAAGGAGTCTAGCTAACTACTCACTAAGTACTATATTACGACAAGCCATTCACGAGTTTAATTACACTAACTAATTACCTAAAAACAACGAATGATTAAATTGTAAATAAAACAAAATATGAAACTAAAAAATACGATCAAATACAATAATAAGCAACGATTGGTTGATTTCTACGAGGTTGGTTAACCTTCAAATTAGGGATCTAAATTGCTATTACTCATAAATTGGTTAATTTTACATCTTGGCCTCAACTTTACCAATTTCGACAAATTAGTCCAACCTATCTCTTGACCTCACCAAACTAACCTAGGATTATCAAATTGATGCCCGATAAGATCTCCTCTCGGACTCACTTATCTTAATTTTCCCTTAAGGGCATCAATCCTAAGTTTTGATGTCTATTTGATGTAGTCTAGTTTTTGCGATTTAGTCCCTAAACCCAAAAATCAATTACCCATTATTTCCATTAACCAACCACTTAGGATTTAGCTACACGTACTTAAATTTGAACCCATTAACAATAAGGAATCAAGTAAAAACAAATATTGTTTAACATAAAAGAAAATTGATAAAGACTCAAGCTTTCTTGCAAAAGCTTGAAAAACACAATAATGGCAACAAAGAAGGTAAATAAAAACACCCATGGCAAAAATTTCAATAAAGGGAATATAAAAAAGTTGATTGGTATTAAAGCAGTGGATTAAAGTGCAAATACAAGAAAGTTTGAAGGGTTTAACAAGTAAACAAGTCCTAGCTATAGTAATAACTAACTTAACTGCCAGCTATGGAACTAAGAAAACAAAAAATGAACATGAAAATAAACCCTAAGCTATGGAGAAGAAGAATTAAACCCTAAAAGATGAAGCGAAAAATGTAAAATTAGCTAATGTGAAGTGTGTGTCTTTTCTTAGCCAATTTTGGCCTATTTTAACATTTTTCTAACCTAACATTTTTCTCAAAATGCCCATTAGCATGTGTTTTTTATTGGTGTTGAAGTTGGACAAGGTTTGCCTCTACAGACATTGTCTGTTATTGCGATACCCACGTCAGTCTTGACTTGGGGGAATCCTTGGGAGTTGGGCATCTCGATACTATTGTAGCTGGCCTCAATCTTCTTTAATTCAACATTTTTAAGGGTATCATGACTTCCAAGGTCTGATATCGTGATACCCTCCTTTTAGGTGATATTTTCGCTCACATTCGGGCCTCCAATGACTACCTAAAACACTCAATCAACCATTAGGTTCCTTATGGTGCATTTGGCCATTTCGGGTCTTAAAAGTGGCATAAAACACACTATTTCACTTATTAAGGCAAAGAATAAAAACTAAGTAAAAACTAAGTAAAAACACGACAAAAACATATAAATTGCTTGGAAACAAGCTCTATAAGTGTAATGGGGAGCCTAATTTAACATATTAAATTACGACAAATAATCTCTCCTTTCATTGAAAATAATATATATACATAGATTAATATATGTTTTGGCTTAATTAATTATGTTTTACTTAATTAAACTTTAAAAAAAATCTAAGTTTAATTCAACTTAGCCAAAGTTAATGGATTTCCATGTCATCCACCATTGTTTAGTGAATTAAGATGGTCTAATTTCCATTTTTATCCTTTAGTTATTTAAAAATCCATAACAATTGACTTTTACAACTTTTACAATTTAGTCCTTTTACCTTAACTAATCACTAATTTGACTAAATTACTTATCCAAAATTCAATTCACCTATAATATAATTCCGTCAATATTTAATAAAACTATTTACGAGCTCGGTTTATAAAAAAATATCCTAAAATTCAATTAAGAGGGAATTCTGGTAAATTCAATACAAGATTGGTGGTTGACAAATTGGGAAATAGAGAGTTGATTGGTAACAAAGATTCCTTACCTACATATCCAAATGCCCAAAACTTAAAGGTATCAATTAAACCTAATTTCAAGCCTAAACCTATCAGTCCTATTATACCTATGTCAAATACCAAACCCAAGTTTCACAACCAAACTTAACCTTTACCTAAACCTATTATCCCTATAATTCCTAAACATGACGATTTTGACCAAAATAAAATTTCACCAAATGCAATAAATCCTATTTTGCCTAAATTTTTTTTTATCAAAATGAACATGTCATTTTTTCATTAAACCCGCTAAAAATTTCAGAAGATATTGTTCATTGTCCTTCTATTGTGGGATTGTTAAAAGAAGGGGAAGGTGGAAGTGAGGAGAGAGTGTTATTCGAAGGGGAGGAAGTGTGTTAAGTGGTTGAAAATGTTATTCTACCTATTGAGTTTAAAAGGTTGAAACTGAAAAGAAATTTCAGTGACTTTGAACAAAATTAAGTTTGAATATAGAGGAAAGCCTATAGAAAAGAGTGTGGCTAACGGGTGAGGGCTATATGAAAATAAGATTGGAGGAAATAGGCTTAAGGGTAAAAGGAAGGGAAGGTTTGACAAGGTGAATTTCTTAGTAGAAATACCAATTCAAATAGATGAGGAAGATGGAGGAACATTGGTGTAACACCCTAAACTAGACCCAACCGTCAGGTCCGAGCTATAGTGTGGCACATTCGTCACCGAAGCAACTACAATCAAAATAAACACATTCCAAGCCATTTAGCATATAAATACGAGCTTCATAAGAAAATAATATGAGAAGTAACCATTCCCGGGTCTTATACGAGCTTATAATGGCTTTAATGTTAACCCAAGATCAGATTAGGACTGAATTGTAAAAGTTTCAATATTACAAGATTGACATTGTGACGTGAGGGAGTTCCTCATCACGACGTGACATACTGACTTGGGCTTATTAAGACGATAGGGTTCCTCGTCTCACCTTGGCTTGAAACATTGATCACGTCGCAATGACATACATATGATGTCGCGATGTCACATACTGATTCTACAACTTCTGCACATGAAACCTGCAATTTTCCAACTAATATACTCCTAGATTGGGGTGAGTAAAACTCAATTCAACTCGAAAAATAGAAAAAAAAATTCAAATTTCGAGTAAAACGAATAGAGTTATTCGAATTAATCGAATTATTCGAGTCAACTCAATTTTTTTTTCGAATTTTGAGTTCGAATCAAGTTTGGTTTTCGAATTCGAATAACTCGAATAATTCGAATAAACTGAATACCAAACTATAATATTTTACATTTTTGCCCCAAACTCCAAAACCTCTTTACTTTCTCCCAAAACTTTTACTCCCTCCCACTTTCTCCCATCCCACCCCACCCGCTTCTACCCCAAACGCATTTCCCCCCTCCCCCCCAATATTTTTTTTGAAAAATTTTCCCTTAAAATTTTACTCTCCTCATTTACATTCACCCCCCCAAATTTGACTTCCTTAACCCCAAAACTTTTTTATTTTCTCCCTAAACTTTTACTTCTCACATTTTATCCCCAAATCAAAAATTAAAATCATCCAAAAAAATCCCTAAATAGTAATAATTTTATCTATATCTACTATTTATATTATTAAATTAAATTTCACATTTTATAATATTTATATTATTGAATTGTTTAATCATATTGAATCTTTATAAATTTTGTTAAAATTAAATTATTAATGATGCCATAAAATATTCGTGTCAAAATTTTATGTTGGTATCAATTTCACATTTTATCTTTAAGATACCTTTTATTTAAAAAAATCACATTTTTAACATTTAATATATTTTTTAATTTCAAATACATAGTGACAAGAATCAAAAGATAATTGAAGCAACTAAGCAAGTAAAGAAGTTAACCCATATATAAAAGATTAAGAAATAAATTATAAGGGTATGAAAGTTAATAACAAATTTGATTACGGTGGTGACAGTAATTACAAGGACCTAAAATCATTTTTTGAATTTAACTCGAACAAATATATTCGATTCGATTCGATTCAAACTCCATCTCACTTGTCTCGTTTCGAGAAAATTTCAAATCAAGTTAAGATGATAAAATATGATTCGTCAACTCGAAATTTTTTCATTCGATTCGATCAAACGCTCACCCCTGCTCCCAGACCTTAATGTCAACTATTATAAACAACAAACCAACACCAACTTAAACACATCCAAAACTTAAAACACATTAGGTTAATCCCTTATAATTCATAACCCAATAACTAAATCAATTCATTCAAAAACTTATACATCTGTATCTATAATCAACTAAGATCATTAAAATTTACCTAATGCATTTCATTTAACTCATTCACACAATTACCTATTTCATCAAGTTCTCATATAATTGCAACTTCCATACCATTTCCAACAAATTTAACTCCACTGCAACTTATATACATCTAACCAAAATTGATACATTAGCCATTAGACATCAAGTGCATTTATACATAGGTTTTTGTACCAATTTGACCCAACCTAGGTACATGCCCTATAACCAACAAAAAAGATTTATACAAACATTGTTGAATCTGAGATATTGATTGGATGTTGAAGTTGATGCTCGGGATCTCGCTTTATACCTATCCTACGCATGGGAAACAAAACCGTAAGATGAGTGATACAGCTTAGTGGTATTTTTATAATTCAAGTAATAAAATACAAGTTAAGTCAATTAAAAACACTTAATCAATATGCCATTCAAAACACGTACCAAACATCATTCTATAATGTACCATCATACCATATTATTCATTCTATACATTTTCAACTAACTAATATATGAATACATCACATTAACATACCATATCCCAAATTGAATTGATTAATTTGTTATGTATTCATTTCAGTCCTTTGGACTTGTAAATCCGATTCACATGATCTTTCACATGCTATCGATATTCATATATCATTATCAATTTTACATTTTAAAACTCTTTTTAATGTGACTCGGACTAAAATAGATACACGGATTCAACCAACACACCAAATTTAGCAACTAATGCCTCATCACATAGTCCAAAGTTGATAGTTTGTGCCCAACGCTCATCAGTATAACTGAAGTATTAATTGCGCCCAACACTCATCGATGTGTAATCGAAGTAACCCATACTCAATCTATCCTATGTCATACCAACTATATCCGATTCTGCCTGAACAATTAATAAGGTAACAATTTATCCAATTCTTCGTTTTGTTCAATCCACATTTCATCAATGCAATTCATAATTAAATTCATTAATTTATCACATAACATAACATATTTCAACCCATTTTCAAAGTTAATTTCATACTTTCATCAAATTACACTATTTCCAATTCTATTTAATTTAGTCTTTTATCTCAATAAATCAAACATATTCATACCATTCAACTCAACTAATCAATCTCAACTTACCTTCATATTTTACTGTGTAAAATAATAGAAATATGTAACAATTAAAGTGATTCAAATTATAGAAATACAAACCGAACACTCGAATTACTTGTCGTTAGCTCTCGTCTTTCCTTTCCCTCTCGACGTTCCCGAGTTGTCTTTAGCTACAAATAATAACCCACAATATATAATATTAAATTCTAGCTCAAATGACAATCAATTACAAAGTCACACATATTTTACGATTTATTCAATTTAATCCCTAAAATCGGGACTAGCATAATTTTCAATGTAAAACTTCAGATTGAAATTTGATTTCATGAAAACTAATTAGGGACTTCCTATTTCATATTCCTACTATCAAATTTTCATTTTATTCAGTTTAGACCCTAATGTACGAAACTATCTATTAAGTTTTATAATTTATTCCTTTTTTTTTCACATTTAAGCTTAAAATTTATCAATTTAACACCTAAAACTTCAAGAAATTATCAATGGAAACTTTCTAAAACTTTATACATTTACAAGTTGGTATATGGGCTAGCTAAATCAAGCTCTCATGACCTTAAGAACATAAAAATTATAAGAAAATGACTTGAATTACCTTAGTATTAAATGACTGAGTGCTAAGCTTCCAAAAAGGGTTTTTCTTCTTTGGTTTTTTTGGCAAGAGAAGGTAAAAGGATGAAGATGACAAGCTTTAATTAAATTTTGGCTTTTATACTTAGTTTATAACGTAGTTAATTACCTAATTATCCTAATTAAACTTAATTAAGTAAACTTAATCATTATTAGTCAAAATAATTGGAATCTTTGATCATTTCCCACTAATACATATTATAATTTGGTTTACTTGCTCTTTTGATTCTTTAACTAATTAAAACTCTATAGTGATTGGACTTTTACAATTTAGTCCCTAGATTCTAATTATACACAATTTCAACTAAATTACTTATCCAAAATTAAATTAATAAATATAATAGCTCTGTAAATATTTGTATTAAATACGAGCTTGTTTTACAAAAATGGGGTCCCAAAATCATATTTATCGACACTACTAGAAATCAGGTTGTTACAATTCTCCCCCTTAAGAAATTTTGTTCTCGAAATGTACCTGGAAAGAGGTCGGGATACTGGATCTCATTGTCTCTTTCGGTTTCTAGGTCGCTTCTTCTACACTATGGTTGCGTCACTAGACTTTCACCAGTAGAAAGCGTTTATTGCTTAGCTCTTTGACTTCTTGAGCTAAAATTTCTACTAGTTCCTCCTCATATGATAAGTCGGCTTGAATTTCAATTTATTATACTGGAATAACATGAGATGGTTTAGAACGATATCATCTAAACATGGATACATGGAATTCATTGTGGATCTTTTGCAATTCCAACGGTAAGGTTAGACAATATGCAACAGGTCTAATTCTCTCGATGATTTCATACGGCCCAAAATACTTGGGAATCAATTTCCCTTTGTCGCCAAAACGCAAGACCTTTTTTCATAGAGAAACCTTCAGGAATATTTTATCACCTACCGAATAGTCGATATCTCTCCGTTTCAAACAAGCATACAATTTTTTTTATCTAAAGTGCCTTCAATCTATCCTTAATAAACTTTACTATACTTTCAGCTTTTTGAATTAATTTTGGCCCAACAATTTTTCTTTTGCTCAAATTTGACCAACAGATAGGCGTTCTACATCTACGGCCATATAAAGCTTCATACGAAGCAATCTAAATGCTTAACTAGAAATTATTATTATACACAAATTCGACTAGTGGTAAATAATGTTCCCGACCCGATTCGAGATCGATAATGCATGCTCGCAACATATCTTCCAATAATTGAATTACTCACTCAAGGATGGAATGCCGTGTTGAAAATCAATCTCATACCTAAAGATTCGTGCAATTGTTTCCAGAATCTTAAGATAAAACGAGGGTTTTGGTCAGAAACAATAAACAATGGTACGCCGTGAAGTCTAACTATCTTGTGAATATAAACTTCAGCCAGCTTTTAAAGTGACCAATCTGTTCTTACCACCAGAAAATAAGTAGACTTCGTTAGTTGATAAACTATTACCTAGATGACATTTCTTTTACTTGGTGAAGTCGACAGAGCAATCACAAAATCCATTGTAATCTGCTCCTATTTCCACTCCGGAATAATGATAAGGTGTAACAATCTAATGGGAACTTTGTGCTTGCCTTTACCTGTTGACAGGTCAAACATTTGGCTACATATTTCACGATCTCTCTTTTCATTCTGGGTTACCAATACGATTCTCGAAAATCACAATGCTTTTTCGCACCACCAAGATGCATTACACAGAGACTATCGTGAGCCTTTCAAAGAATAAATTCTTTCAATTCAGCAACATCAGGAACACATGTAACACCCCAAACCCGGCCTAGACATTATGGCCGAATCTGACGATGTCACATGGTAGTACTTTAGAAAACGTAATTACAATAAAGCCATTTTCGATATCTTAGGTTACCGTAAAAAACGTGTCATTTATTCATTCATTATCCATTTTCAAAACATTATACATTGCAGAAGCTTTTAAAATAATTTGTGAATTCATGTGTATTTGATAAAACATTTGTTTATTTTGAAAACTCGCGTCTTAACCTACTACTGGCAGTTATAAAATAAGAATCCCAACTTTAAACAAAAATCCGTAAAAGTCATATTACATAAACTATTTCCCAAATATAATTAAAACCATGAATAAAATTCACAGTCCTCCGCTGCACTGACCCGTCTACCGTTGGGGATTACCTGAATAGATTAAACAGAAAAGAGTGAGTTTTCGCAAACTCAGTGTGTAATCCCCACAGAAAACATACATACAGTATATCAGATAAAAGACAAAAATTCACAGTTCGGGTCTGAGCCCATTATAGAAACGGTGTGGACCTTAGCCTACTCAAATACAAAATCAGATATATCCTAGGGCCTTGGCCCATTTCAGACATAACATGCAAATCAGAACAAAATAGCAGATTCCTACCCACCAGCCTCTACACACCAACTCCGTTCAACCCTACACACCATGTGGGGATAAAATTAACCCACCCATCCCTACACACCATGCTGTACTGTAACACCCCTTACCCGGGTTCCATGCTGGAACTGGGCCCGAGGCGTTACCGCAACAATTCCATGATCGCCACTTAGGCTCATTTTCTCTATTCTCTCTCTAGTCCTCTTAGTGACTTCATTCTAGACTTACGAGGCCTCACTCATATGCACGAGGGCTCTCAAGACTATTCTGAAACTTTTTCGAATTAGTAAAATTTTTCTCTTTTGAACAGAGATCACACGCCCGTGCAGGGTACAACACGACCGTGTGAAGTCACACACGCCCATGTTCCCAAACTGTGCTTAAAAACTCAAGCATACTGCAAATGCCCCATGGTCAAGCCACACGCCCGTGCTTCCCAATCGTGGTAAACACTGACTTCCCACACACGGCCTGGAGTCTAGACACACGCCCGTGTGACTAGCTCGTGGCCAATTCTAATTTAAAATGTCAACATGCAGGGGACGCACGGCTATAGCACACGCCCATGGGCTGACCGTGTGTCACACATGGCCTAGACACACGCCCGTGTGTCTAGCCACATAGACAAGAACAAAGTTATTTGCTAAGCTCTCCTCACCCCTATAGCATTCACAACATGCACTCATACATCACATCCATAATCAACTCAAATTGAACTGCAATCTCACATAGAAATTACATCTTTTCATATAATGTAATAGCCAACAACTATGGCCTTATACAAAATACGCTATCCATCTAAAGGCCAACACATCTTAGCCGTTTACACCAAAAATTAACTAATTTGTCTAGCCCCTATACATGCCATATACAAAACATTGAGTCATGTACCAGAGTGTACTGATATGTGGGCTATCTTCCAATGGTTCTCGTATTTCGGTTCACCACTTTTACTCTATAAAACAAAGGAAAAGAAAGGGAGTAAGCTTTGAGCTTAGTAAGTTTACACATAAACAATTTAGCATCATAGTATAAGCTAAAGAACAATTAGCATTATACTAGCATATAATGTACAACTATGCTTACTCTTTCTATTCCTTACCATATTTCTAACACAACATGAGTCCCTTACTCATAACCATTAAAATGCACCCCTGCATTCAATCTCACATTTACACAATATACAACACATCATTGTTTAACAATCATACATCCACACAGTTACCTTACTCAGTATAACAACCACACAGCTAGTTCACATAACTAATCCACACAGCTGAGATCTCATTGGTTTCGCACTTAGCACACCACCGTCAATTTATAACATATTATCGCACTTAGCCTACCACAAAGGTAATTATAGTGGTCTCGCACTTAGCCCCACTAGATTAATATACTTAACGATAGCATCGTACACAGCCTAACTTATCGTCAATATGCATTAGGATGGTATCGCACTTAGCCCACCGCCTAGCATTATCACTACACATTCACATCAACTTACTCAATCCTTCATCCATCCATAATGTCTACCACATTCATTCCACTTGAACCACATGGGTTCTCAATCATTCTCATTCATGCTACACACTAATTAACATTAAGAGTGTACAAGTATAAATGCATTGTTTACGCATAAACTTACTTCGATACTCAAAAGTATAGAAACGTGTAATTTAGTCCACCACCTTGCTTTTGCCTCGGTTTCGATCCGGGCTTTGTCTTTCTTGATCTATAATGAACAAATCAGCTTATTCAATACACATATTGACTAAATTGACCCACATTTCATACTTTAGTAAAATTACTATTTTGCCCCTAAACTTTCTCATATTTACACTTTAGCCCCAAGTCTCGTAAAGTGATTTTTATTCAACTTTCTAGCCTTTCATGCTAAACCAAACCACTTACTCAACTAAAGCATTCATCAATTCTTACTAAATCACACATGTATGACCAAACTAAAGTTTTTCACAAACTAGTCCCTACATGCATTTTCATGGAAAATCACTTAGCAAAAGATCTTTCTACTACATCAAGCTTTCATATTCTTCCATAAAACATCAAAATACATGTATGTCATACATATGTACATTTTTGAACATCCATCATAGCTCACCAAATAGCTAAAAATAGCTTTCTCATGCAACTAGGACTTCAAAAATACGAAGAATATCAAAAACGAGACTTAAATGCACTTACTAGCAAGCTTGAAAAATTGGAAGAGCCCTAACACTGGCTTCTCAAATTTTCGGCAGCCTTGGAGAAGAAGATGAATGAATTTTGTCATCTTTTCTCCTATTTTAATCATTCAATAACCAAATGACCAAAATACCCTTTTTGATAAACTTCTTATTTTAACTTATCCACGCCGAATTTTGTCCAAAAACTAAAATTTGGGAAAATTACTCATTAAGGACTTCTAATTAATACTCTAAAGCTATTTCACACAAATAGCTTCTAGAATCTCACTTTTGCAATTTAGTCCTTTTGGACAATACAATCGAAATTTCTCAAAATTGTTTCATGAAACTTTCACACTAGCATACATACATAGCTTAAACCTCAAAACTCATTCATAATCCTCAGATTTGTGGTTTAACACCACTATTCTAATTAAGCCCAAAATCGGGATGTTACATGTACCGAGTGCGACACATAATCAGAGAGTTGCAGCTGAGCTGCCAGATAATAGGCTTAAGAGCATTTCAGATACTTCCTCCAAATATTATAAACCCACCCCGATGCAATGCAACATACATAATATGACTTGCTTTTATGCAAATAACAGTTCATACATTCAAATTGGTATGCATGCCAAGTGTAACATATTCAATACAGATTTCACATAATCAAATCACATATTTACCGGTCTAAGTACTGCTTATCGACCCTTCATTAGGTTCACAGTCGACTTGAGCGACCCGTGCAACCTTTCAAAACATTTCATGAAAATAGGCTCACACGTCCATGTAGCCTGCCCGTGTGGGCCCACACGCCCGTGTGGCCCATACGGCCTAATTGGTCGAGCCTGTGTGTCGCACACGGCCTTGCCTGACCGTCGCATGGCCATGTCACTCGCGCATGGCTTGGCTCGTCGATTACACGGCAGTGTGGTGACTTATAGTCTTGCACATGGCCTACCACACGGCCAACCACACGCTCGTGTGACGTCGACAGTAAGGTTTTAGGCTTTCGCAGAAACCTCGTTTTCTACGTTTTCAAGTACACACCTGGTATCGAATCGATGCTAAAGCAACTACGAGTGCTTTCGAACGTAAAAATTCATAATCCAAACCCAATTTCAGTGATACTAACAAAATTTTAATGAAACCTATAACGAGGTATTCAGTCTTTTTCCAATAAAACCTTACCCTCGAGCAAGAACAAGAATTCCACGTACTTTAAAACGTCTATGACCAACCTTCACCCTTTCGATTAATCCCTAACACTAAATGAAACCCTTCATTAACACTTGACCACAACAAAGTTAAGGTTTACAAAACTAAACTTATCAAATACGTGAAGTCCACGATGCACAAGAGAATCGAAAAGTAAAGAAACGGAAGAAGGAAAGGATGTGGGAAGAACAAAATTTCGACAAAAGAAATTGGGAAAGGAGGAAGATAGGGCCGAATTTTGTTTTTGTTGGGGAGAGGAAAAAATGAGCAGATTTTCTGATATTCCCCAAATCTCTCCTTACTATCAGATTTTTAGTCCAACACAAACACTCGGGACGTGACAGGTAAAAATAATGCTCACGTAGAGATTAGAACTCCAGACCTCCAACAACCTCAACACTCCACTTAGCCACTAGACCAGCATGCCCATTCTGTTAATTACTTACACCCTTTTACTTATAAGCCTACTAACCAGAGATAGGGCTTTATTCATGAAAAAAATACTAAAAATACCCCGAACACATAACCACTGAAACAGATAGACAATTGTGTCACAAATACACGAAAACAGTTATACAAATAGTGGGGTGTTGCAACTCAGATCTGATTACGAAAATTAAGGCAACTATTTTCATCAATGTTGAGATTTACAATGATACCTTGCTGAACCAAATCCTTTTTCTTGGAAAATTTTACATCAACAAGTTGCACCTATTTTATCTGATCAAGCAACACTAGTTTGATTCTCAATTTAGTTAACAGACTGCCATCATTGCCAATATTGAACTAAGCAAACATTGTTCGCAATTCAATTGTTGTCTTCCTACTCAAAGCATCATCTACAACACTAACTTGAATTGGTTACAGTCTTGCCATCTTTTCTGGTTCACATCTTGGACAAGGATGGCCTTCCTGCACCTCATTATTAAGCTTTGTCTAAGATGATCAGGAGATAAAACTATTTTATCTTAATGTTCAGGCTTAGGAACTGTTATGAGTTTTTGTTTTTTTTTTCTTTTTAAGTCTTTGTTCATAGAATGAATTGCAACATTATGTAAAAAAAATACTAATACATCATTAAATTTTTTGTAAGAATAACCTAATAATCTAAATTCAATACTCTATGAAAACATGAAGCCTAACCTTGAAATTAATAATTAATCCAATTGAAAACCTTAATAGAATTATTCTCTGTAAATCATAATGTTTTCCTTTTCTTAGTTACCTCCAAATTAACTATCATTAATGTAAAACTTCACAATTATATTGTAAAGGACAAAAATTTTATATATTAGTATCTGTGGGGTATGCCATGTATTTTCGGCTGAACAGACAACGACGTCACGACTAGAAGCTCTCTGATGTTGTGAAGATGGACAACGTCATGACGATATAAATGGGGATGTTGCGACGTGGCAATGTGTTCCCCACACAGATCAGGTTTATTCTTCTAGGTAAACTCTTCTATCTTTTCCAGGTTAAACTCTGATTACTCCAAATATATTTTAGCATGACTAGACCTCTAATCTTAGCCTATTTAAAGGGACCTTTTATCCCTATTTTGAGGGCCCAATTAAAATACAATTAAAGATGTTGTACTACATGGCTTTTCTTTTGAAGGCGACAAGATGTAGTCGTTGATGAGTTTTGGTGAGAGTTTTCGTGGTAACTATGAAGAGAAGTTTGTACCCCTTTTGAGAGAACTCTACGAGAGTTAGGGCTGTGTATTTGAGGTTTTAGGTTTTGCATATTGAGTACATTTAGGTTTATTTTTCCATATTTTACTCTCGTTTGTTTACTTATTTAGTGAAAAGCTGAAGCCTCCTTTGCCCGTGGCTTTTGTCCTTTTCGGAGGAATTTTCCACGTAAAATTTGTGTATTCGATCTTCTCTACTTTTCTTGTTTGTTGTTGATACTGGTCGATCCCCAACAATATTAATTAGAATAGTTTGTTTTTGCCATTAGGGCTTTGGTTGTGTTGGCAAATGTTGATGTCTTAGGTTTTTCAACATCAAGGTTTGAGTCTCACCATGCACATATGACATATTTGGGTTCTCCTCCCAAATTCATTTATTCTGGTCTAAGTTTGGATATATTCAAGTTTTGAGTTTATTGTGCTTTGTATTGAGTTTATTCTAATTCTAGTTAATTAGATGTGTACTTGGATGTGTACTATTTGTGATTTGTACTTGTAATTATAAACTTGTGCTCCTTAAAAAAGGATTGCTTATTTTGATTTCATCAGTTATCAATATTGATATTTATCTATTATAATGCATGCGATTGAGTTTGGTGCCACGAACTAAAGTGACACCAATTCAATTGGTGAAATTTAGAACAAGCCAATAATTTTTTTTAAAAAAAATAATAAGCAAGAATAAAAATATTAATGTCATTACAATTTTTTGTATTATCTTTGTTAGGATTTAGAGTTGTGTACTTGCAATGGCTTGACTTGTGACAACAATGGCAACCACAACATTCAAGCACAACATTGTTTTTAGTTAAATTTTTTTTACTTTGATATTGTCTTAGCTTTTCCAACGTATTATGTAGTAAAAATAGTAACTAGGATGTCTAGTACAAGAGCTTAAAGAACTTTCTCTTCATGGGATAAGAAGTTAAGGTGTAAAGAGTCTATGTGACCTAAAGACCATGAAAGATAAGGTATGAAGAGTCCTTGGGGTTTTGAAGACTATGTCATTGTTGTTAAAGAGAGATTTGAAGATAAAACGACCCTTTTGAATAAAAAGATATACTGAGTGTTTGAATGATCTACATTACCAACTTAAAGAAGATGATTTCTTTATGAGAGTGTGTTAGAGTCATGTGACCCAAATCCCATTTGGTCCGACTTGAAAAATTCGAGGTGCAACTCACTTATTAAAGAAATAAAATAGAGAGCCAAAATTGTGGATCTGTGGGGCGAATGTCCAAGGGCCAAAAACCTCTTGTATTCTTGTTTTTCAACTTTAGTGAATTCCTCCTCCTTTTCCCGTGGTTTTTTCCGATAAGGATTTTCCATGTGAAATCCGTGTGTTCTATTTTTTTCTTTCTTATTGCTTTACGATAATTTCTATTGTCGTTATCGACGTATAGTATAACAGAGAGAAATGAACTCATTTATTCAAAAGAGGAATTGTTTTGTTGAGATTGTTTTTTCTTTAAGTATTTTGTTAAGATCATTATTTTTGAATACCTTTTTAATACATACTAAGTGACTAAGATAGTAGGTAATGAGAACTACACTTAAATGTAGAAAGATGAGACTGCAGCTTGAGAGTTGAGGGGTTGGGCCTTAATTATTGTTTGCTTGTACTATGATGATCTTAGTGAATTAGTTCTCCATGTAAGGCTTCACAAACATGAGTAAAGTCTAAACTATGTTAACAATCTTTGTATGCAAAGTTTCATTGTTATTGTTTCACTTGTTGTGGCCACAACTCTTACCACAACATAATTGGACGTACATTCAATATTCTTAATGTTAAAAAATTATATTTACTTTTGAAAAGACCTTATGGACTAATATAGAAAATTGACAACTTAAATCTAACTCTGATTGGTTTCAAAAAATAAAAGTCATTTTCATTTTCGATTCCTTGTAAAATGGAAAGCATTCAAAAAACCGCGTTTGGTTGAAAATTTTAAAAATAAATTTTAGAAAATAAAAGTGTGTAAAAAATTAGAAAACAATAAAAAGATGTTTTCATTCTAAAAATGCTTTGTAAAAATCATAAAAACAATTATTTTTAATTTTAAATGAATTAGGCTTGACCTACATAAACACATAAATATTTTTTTCTAACAGCTTTTCAAAGATTAAATTTGGTACTTTGGTTCGAATCCATATAAATGTATTTTTTTAATTTTTTTATCATATTTCTATTATAGAAAAATAGATACCAAACATATTTTTATTATTAAAACAAAATTTTATTTTTAGTTGCCAAACGCGGTTTTTTAATTTTTAAAATATAAAAAATGAAAAATTATTTTTAAAAATAAAATATTTTCAGAAAAACTTAAAATCTTAATTAAATTACCTATTCAATTATCTTCTCATTTAAAAAAAAAAATACACCATCTACTTTATTAATTATATAAAAAATAACTTTGCATCTACATAATTAGTATCCTAAATTTATTAAAGAGTTAGGATTGGGTTGGTGTTGATAAAAGATCATATGATCTTAACTTTTGTTTTTTAACAAACTTTACCTTTAAAAAAGTGAGGGCTGACCACAGTCAAAAAATCTATGAAGTTATAATATAAATATAAAAAAGAGGGTCAACTATTCCATCTACCACCTCAAAATTAAAAATGTAAACTAGTGGGATTGTTTTATAAAAAACTTTCAAAAAATTTTTATTTGTTCAACTCTTGATTATAACTCATGAATGTAGACATAATTAATTTTAATTCTTTTTTTTTTATCATTTTTTCTTTTATTTTTGGGTTGAGTTAGAATGCCTTCTTATTCTCAAAAATATTTATTAAAAAATGTGACATTTAATTTAAGCAAGGAATAAAATTTGTAGATGTACTAATAATTCTTGGGTTAGGCTAAAAGCGAATGTCTACTTTGATACATTATTAAAGGTAACTTAAAAGAAAGACAACTTAGATATAACTCTTTTCTTTTACCTCTAAGAGATTTTAGCTTTGGTTTTCTTTTTTTTGACTTTTTAGTCATAACAATTTTTTTTAATAATCTCATTATATGTTCTCATTATATCCGTTTTTTTACACAATGCTTAGAACTACTCATAATCTCTCTCCAACCCATAAATAATGATAATGCGCTTCAGCACACTTGAACCTACGTCTACCTACATTGGCAACAATGTCCATACCAATCGAGCTAAGAATCAATCGGCTTTAGTCATAACGATTTTGAATTGTTTGAGTATATATATAATTAAAATTAGTATTATCAAAATTAGCCAAACAAAAATCGAAACAAACTTGAATTCAAGTGTTGAGCAACAACTCTTTAAAAGACGAAAATGTTGCAATTGATATATCAACCACTATACTTCAAAAGCATACTCTATTGGAATATAAGGCTACTTTTTGACAAAGGGAATTTGCAAACAAAGGTATCCTATATCAATTCTAGTAGAATCTATTTATTTTTTGTTTTGTTTTGTTTTGCTATGTATATTTGAAAGGGATAGTAGTACACTCTAGACTAATTACAAGAATACAAAACAAAATGAAAAAGAGAAAAAAAAAAGTGATAAATCATTAAATTACCCTATAGATTGATGTATTGATTGTATATATATTTGATAACTATGGATTCTTTAATATATGAAAATTAATTTACTCTTTGATAAATTAAAAATTAAGTAGGGAGGAATATTTTGACTTAGTTTACTCAATTTTAAAACTTTAAAAAGTAAATTTAAGTGATAGTTGAATTGACTTATCATGCATGAATAATTTTTATTTAGATTTGAATTAAATTATGTTTTGTAATGGTTTAGTGATGATTATTTGAATGCATATTATTTACACTTATAATTGTGATTGTACTTGCAGCTGCACTTGTAACTTAAACAAATGGATCAATTCATTTTCAAGGGATCAATCATTATGCATGTTAAGTTAAAATTTTTATCTCAAATGATTAAGCATTGATCCAGAATCAACCCTTTCTAACTTTAGACCTTTAGTCTGGGTTTCAGTTTATGTAAATGTATAGATTCTCTTCTAGATTTATTTTGGTTATAGTTAGTTAGTTTAAGTTTATTAGTCGCTGACTTAATTATTCTATGGCAGAGAGTAAGGATCAATTTGGTATTTCTGTACACATATTAAGAAGTGATAATGACAAAAAATATTTTTCAAACTCCTTTAAGGCTCATATGTCTCAAAGTGGCTGAAAGGAAGAATAGACATTTTATTAGAGACAACTTGTGCTTTGCTATTTTAAGCAAAGGTGTTGAAATAGTTCTAGGATGATGATGTGTTTATATCAACCGTATGATGTCATTAGTGTTCCAAGGTGGTAGCCTATACAATGTTCTTTTTCCAAGTAAAACATAGAACCAAGAATATTTGGAAACACTTTTTTGTTCAGGATGCTTGCCCCCATGCCACTAAATTAAACCTGAAGTCCATGAAATGTATCTTTTGGGGCCATTCTTGAATCTAGAAAGGATACAAATGTTACTATCTTGAGCTTAACAAATATTTCGTGTCGACTAATGTCACCTTTCTTTAGAACAAACCTTTTTTTTCTATTAAGACATTTTTGAGTTCCACTAGTAAGAGGGAGGATGATGTTTGGTTAATCTATGCTATCACATTCCAAGTTTATCTGCATCAAGTGCTCTTGTTCATGTTGTTCTTGTGCTTGTTCCTATTGCACCTACATTTGAGAAGTTGTCAACAATTCAAGTTTATTCAGAAGGAAAGAGACTCAAGATACATGTCTAGTACCAACATCTTCTTTAACAACTCCATCTCCAAGTGACCTTGACCTCCGTCATAAAAATAAACGCCAGGTCACCTATCCTATTGCTATTTACATTTCGTATGACCATCTTTCCCCTTCATCTTGTTCTTTAATTACCTCTTTAGGTTCTGTGCATATTCCCAATATTTTTAGGAGGCCTAGAGTTATATCGGTTGGAGAAATACAATGATAAAGGAAATCACTTCAATAGAATAAAATTATACTTGGACTTTGGTTGATTTACCCATTAGAAAGAAAGTTGTTGGCTGTAAGTGGGTATTTGCAATCAAAGTTAACCATGATGGTCGATATCGTCTTGTTGCCGAAGGATGTGCTCAGACTTATTAAATAGATTATTCTAATACATTATCTCTAGTAGCTAAAATGACCTCCATTTTACTTTTTTATCTCTTTGGCAGTTGCTCGTGACTAGTCATTACATGAGTTGGATATTAAATATCATTCTTACATGGTGATCTTCACGAAGAAGTTTATATGGAGCAACCAGCAAGATTTCTTGCTTAATGGGAGGATAGGAAAGTTTGCTATTTGAAGAAATCCTTATATAGCCTAAAACAGACCATCGAGCATGGTTGGAAAGTTTAGTGGAGTAGTACAAAATTTTGTTTGAAGAAAAGAAGATGCGGCCATTCTACATTCTACAAAAATTCTGAGATTGGCATCATTCTTCTTGGCATATATGTTGATGATATCGTTATTATAGGAATCATTAGTACAAGAATTTTGTTTATTGTCATGTTATTTGTGAAAGAAAAAATCAAGGACTAATATGTACTAGTTACCTAAAACACGAAAACCAACTTGATGATATTTTCACAAAAACCTGTAATTAGGAATTGAATTCAATATTTCTCGATTTTATTTTGTAAACCATAATTCAAATGAGTTATGTACAATAAAGGATTAAAGGTCCACATATATGAACCCGACATGTGACGGCACGCATATGTTTTAGGGACAAGCATTCCCACCTTGAAATTTAATGTTGAACATTGATTAATACATTCTCATTTGCAACATCAATTTTAGGAGAAATTTATTGGGTTTTTTTTCTTGTACCAAACTAAAACTTTGACAATGAAACCTCACCATGATTTGCCAAAGATTTTATTTTATTTTGCTCATCCAACTTGACATTATGTCTAGAATTATGTATACATTGAATCTTTTTAAATTACCTCAAACAAAAATTTCCAAAAATCCCTTGGGTTAAAAAGAAAAAGAAATTAAAATGGTAGGGTCCTTAAACTACATATGAATCTCCACTTTTGGACAACAAGGATATCCCCCTTTAAAGTGGTATAATTATTATAAATATATGTTTTACGTGTGGGTCCGTCCTTTAGGGCTCCCTCTAGCATGAAAATTATGGTGTACATCCCACGCTCACATGTACGCATGTATATTTGTCTTTAGCTACTTTCATTTTCTATGTGGGGTCTTTTTCCTTTTGGGGTGCAATCCAATTCTGACACATTACACGTAGGGACAAAATTAAGGAGTAAAGATCAAATTTTAATTTTTTTTAATTAATGAATAAATTACAATTATACGATAATTTATAATGACTCCAATCTAAGATTTCAAAGATTTCGTGTTGCCATTATATTAGATACTTTACCCACTGTCTAACACCTCTACTCATGTGGACGTTTAAATTATTGACATATGCACTTGCACTAAGGGCGTAGTTAAAATGTGTTTTTAGGGTTAAAATTGAATTATAAAATTAATACGTTTAATTTATTTTCTATTTATATTATGAATGTCTTGATATAATGAATATAAGATTATATAAAATCAAATTAAATAAAAGATTGTGATTTACAGTTAATCTAATTCAACCAAAAATCAATGATTGAATTAGTTTAATGTTGAATTAAGACTCTCAAATTCAAAATAATTTAAATTTATTTAAACTCAAAATTAATTAATTCTAAAAGTCAAATAACCCTAAAATTGTCTACTAGACTGCTCCCCGCCCAAACGAATAGTTTTTAATTATATCACTTCGATTTTTAAACAATAGTAGGTTTTGGTGAATTTTTTTTAAAAATTAAAAATTTTCAAGTTGAAATTTTATGTTTTTTTTTTTAATTTATTTTTGAGAAAAGACAAATATTTTTATAGGTAAAAAAGTGAATTATTTAATCATTTCTCAACGGAATTGGTTCGAGATACCAACTCCATTAGAGCTTAAATATAATATAGTTACACATATACTATATTTAGACCTTTGATTGAGTTGATCTTAATGTCTTGTTGCGTTGATTTTATGAGTCAATTACACACCCACTTAATTAGGGAAGGATTAAAAAATATATTTTCTTTTTTACATTTTATATAAAAACGATTAAAACCTAAAATAAAACCAGGTATTTATAACCTTAAGTTTATTATTTCAATTAAGGATTTATTTATTTATAAATTATATAAAAATATATAATTATTTGATACAAATAAAAAGGAGATTTTGTGATGACTCTTATTTAAAAAAATAGAAAGTTATACATAAATATTTTGATGTAAAATGCTTTTGAAGGAATACGTGCGTTTTTCCATGAGAGATAATAAAGTAAAGTGGGAGGACGCGGTATTGGAGATGCAAAGCAATAAAAAGGATTGGATGTGAGAGTTGGACATGTTTTTTTTCTTTTGTTTGAAAACAAGTGATTGGATAAACGCAAAAACCAAGAAAAGTGGGGGCAACAACAACACTATCTTATCACCCTTCAATTACCATATTTTCTTGTCGGATACAATGCTTAATGTGAATCGGTTTTAAGCTTATTCAAGTTTTACAGAAAAAGGATATTTTAAAAACAAAAAAGTTGTGTCGTTTTCTTTAAATTTTTTTTTGGATAAGATTATATTTTTAAAAAATTAGGAAGTATTTTCTGTCTCAATATATTTTCTTTTTATTCTTTTTGTAAAAATAAAATTTACAAAACAAATTTTTATATAAATTTCAAGTATCGTTTATCTTATTTTTTTAAGCAATATGAGATATAAATCTATGCAAACTCATAATCAAAATATTCACCGATAATAATAATGATTAAATTTTTTATTTATATGTGTGCTTAATTGCAGTTATTGGAACTTAGAATATTTATGATAGATGGCCCAAATTATTTGTAAAAAGAAATTATTTGAAATCATTTGGGTTGGATACAAATGCTCGATTTGTATTGAGTTTAGATAAAAAAAAATTATGTTTTAGATTAAATTTAATATAAGTAATAATTTTTTTTTAAATTTAATTATATATTTGAATATTAATATAAAAGTATGTTTAATATTTTATTAATATTTGAATAATAAAGGGTCTAGGCTTGCAAATATTTTTGAAATTGGGTTGCCACCTGCGAGTGGATAATTCGAGATACAAATCAGTTAAAACTTTTTTGTTTTTATTATTTAAAATTAATTTGGGTTGACTAAAATGATCGTATCCGAATATTTTGGTCATTTGTCCAAACTTGAAAGTTGATATAATATTTGAAGGTTTTTCAAAAAAAAATTAGGCCTAAAAGAAGGGTTTTGCAAAAAAATATATTTGAATGATTTGAAAAAAAAAAGCTTGAAAATGGACTTGCACAAAAAAAAAAAAACAAAATAAACTCATATTGTAAACGAGTTAAATTTGAATTTCAATATTTAAAGCTCGAGCCCAATCAACTTAGCATATTTTTTTAATTTTATAATGTTATTTATTTTATGCAATTCATACTATTCATTGAATATGGAATACTATCATGTTAATATAAAAAATGGGAGGGATCTAGTTCCACCATTGTAAAACATATACTCCAAGCTAGTTATGAATAGTGTTTTGCGAGCTCCTCATGAATCACGAGCTTTATGTTTAAGTAAATGTTTTGACACTATAGTCTTTCATAATCGTTGGATATAATGGTATGTCATTTTATGAGTAATCACCTTTGTGTTTTGTGATCTGGGCGAGAGGCCTTGGGACAGGTTAGGAGAAATAAAAGAATGTCAAGCTAAGCTCCATTCAATGGAACATGCTGGTGTGATGGAGAGTGTTAACTTAATGCTACACTTATGGAACATGTTGGACTCTTTGAGTCAAATTGAAAGGTTATAAGGAGATATGTTTATCCAATAGAAAAGAGCATGTGTGTTGTAGCCCAATTTTTCCCGTCAAAACCCAATAGCCCAACAAGACCAAAATCGGGGCCCATTTTACAAAAGACCCAATACCACCGACCCAGACCCAAAAAAAACCCAAATCAGAAACCAACAAAAAAACCCTAGCCCCTAGCTAATGTCGCCGCCTCTGCCAGTCTGACAGCCACTTGCCCTGCACTGTGGTCTTGTCCACCGCCCTTCCACCGCCACTTCCGCCTGCAGGTCATTAAACAAGAATCGACAGAAAGAAAAAATGTGTATAAGTTAAGGCTATAAAAGCCTATTGGAAATTGCTTTGTAAGGACCTTTTTTTTTTATCAATAGAAACAGATTCTAGAAATTTCAAACACAAATACAGAGATCCAAACACGAAAGTGCAGAGAAAATATTAAAAACTACTAAAAACCGAAATAGAGGCCAAAGAAAAGGTGATCTTTTTTCTTGGTATTTTTGAAACTTTCCATTTTTCTTTTTGTTATACATATACATATATATACATATATTATTCCTCTAAAAAATATAAAAAAAATATATATAATTTTTACCCGTTCCGGCCACAGTGCACGGTGGCCGACGCGACGGAGCCGGCGACGAGGGCGCGACATGGACCGCCGGAGTTCCCCCTGCAGAGAAAAAAGAAAGGAGCTTAGTCCCTTTTTTTTAAAAAACGGATAGAAATGAAATTTTTCAGAAAAATTCAGCCTTTTATAGCCAATCGAAACGACGCCGTTTTGGCCGGCGTCCTTAAGCTCCAAAACGACGTCGTTTTGCCCTTATAACCCGCGCGTTGACCCGACCCGCCAGGAGGATCCGCGTGTTATTATTTTTGGGTCTAATTGCGCAAATGGCCCTTCCGCTTTTTGCCCTTTTTTTAATAAAGTTTTTTTATTTTTTCAAATTTGACCCTACAATTGACTCCGGTTCATAATCTGGTCATCTTTGCTGCTGCGCGTTTTGGCTGAAGGGGTTTATTACCTCTTCGGTCCCTCCGCCCCTTTCGCGCGTAAAAATAGGTCCCCCCAGTCATTTTTTATTTCACATTTTGCCCCAAACTTTGTTTAAAATTTGATTTAGCCCCCGATCCCTTTTAGTTACTATTATTATTATTATTATTATTATTATTATTATTATTATTATTATTATTACTTTACTACCACTTGTATTTTATTTATTTTATTTATATATTTACTCTTTTTACTTTCTATTAGTGTTTTCTTTATTTTTTCATATTAATATGTTATTATTTTCTATTTAAATTATTATCATTATCATTATTAATGTTCATATTAACATATTATTATTATTTTCATTATTATCATTACTTGATTTTTACTATTATTATTATTATTGCCATTACTTTATTTTCATTATTATTTTGTTATTGTTATTGTTTTTAATATTTTTATTTTTATTATTTTATTATTACTACACTACACTCTTATTAGTAGTATTATTACTCTCATTTTATTTATTATTACCATTATTTCATTTTTTATTTTATTATTTAATTATTATCACTATTATTATTTTATTTTCATTATTATTGTTATTACTATTATTATATCATTATTTTTATATATATCTATACACTTTTATTATTGCTATCATTTCTATTATTGCTTTGTGACCATACTATTATTATTACTATTATTTGATATTGTTCTCATTGTTATTATTATTGTTATTATTCGTATCTTTATATTTACTATATTTATATCTATATTCATTTTCTTAGTTTTATATTATATCATTAAACAAAATACATTCTGTAAAATTATCATATTTCATCTAAAAATCTTAAAATAAGGCAATGTTTCGTATTTAGAAATTCGAGAGAATCGAGCCCTAACTTACTGGGTTCCGGTTTTTCTCGTTTAAGCTAAACAACGGAATATCCCTTTTAAAAAAAATCGCAATTCAAATTTTAAACAAAACACTTAATCTTGGAAATTTGAAACGTTGCGCCCTAACTTACTGGACTCGACGCCTAGATACTTCGAGATAAGTTTCTTTTTCTTCTAAAATAGAGGCAATATTCCTAATTTGGATTTTCGGGAAAACGAGCCCTAACTTACTGGGTTCTGGTTTCTCGCTCGACAAATGACGGGAGATCCTCTTCAAAAATAAAACCAAGTTTTAAAAGGCGAGCTTAGTTTCGGGAGTCTAAAGTGTCGCGACCTAACTTACTGGACATGATACTTTATCTCTTCGAAAATAAGAGAGTCTTAGCATCCCTTCCAATTCCTTCAAATTTTGGAAATAAAAAGTATCGTATTTTCAAATCATTTCAAAGTTTCCAACAATAGGACATCGGCCAATCAGTTTGGTACCAATTTCGGGCGTGTCGAGGGTGCTAATCCTTCCTCGCACGTAACCGACTCCCGAGCCCGTTTTCTCAAAATTTGTAGACCAAAAACACTGTTTTAGTAAATCGAAATGTTTATTAAAACAAAGGTGATCCGATCACACCCAAATAAAGATCGGTGGCGACTCCCTTCCTTTTCGTTTTCAAACCTCGAGTCGACCGCGTCGTTTACTGTTTTATCAAAAAATGGTTACGACAGCTTGGCGACTCCACTGGGGACTTATTCGTTGAGAGTCAGGCCATAGATTGATTGATCCTTGTCCTTTTGATTAAAACTGGAAAATGGTTTCGGAATTCATGTTTCTTTAAATGCACTTTCAATGTTATATTGAATCTCTTGAATACTTTGGCATTGCATTGCATGACCATTGTGGCCACACCTTTAAGTGGGAGCGAGAAGCTATGCCTTCGTGAGGTTTTCACCTCCACATGGGCTAGTGGACTGCTTTCGGGATACATCCGTACCTATGTCTTCGTGAAGTTTTCACTTCCGCATGGCCATAGGGAATTGTATTCCCCCGAACTGAACTCGGTCCGTATGAGCCTATAATGGGTGAGGATCGAGGAATCTGCTGGTTCGGGTACCTCGAACTTTAGAACTAAATCGCATATAGTAAACCCTAGGAGCCCACCTTAGGTAGAGCTATGTCAAACCTTAGTGGTCACCCAGATAGGTGTTTGTTTATTTTACTTACTTTATATTCCATGGTACTAACTTTTTGTGTTTTATTCTTTTTGTGCATATCATTTCATATTTTAAGAGGCATCGATTCACGTCATTTTCTGAGTTAGAAAGCTGGTTATGGAAAGCGGATTCCTTGATAAAGTAGAAGATAATGCGGCCGCCCGCATATGGTCAGAGCAAGGCCAATTAGAAAAAGGGGATAGCCTAGTTGAGGGGTATGTGTCAGAACTACGGGATTACACCAATATCAGTGTCACGTAGAACGAAACCCAGGAGTTGAAAGAAATATGGACCCAGTGGGATGATGAGGCAAAGCAGTTGTTCTATAGTACTTACGGCGACCTGTCTTACCTGCTTGATGTCAAAATAGATAAGCACCTATTCTGAGCAATGACTCAGTTCTAGAATGCTGCTTATAGCTGTTTCTCTTTCGGGAAAGTGGATTTGGTTCCCACGGTAGAGGAGTATACGGCCTTGCTACGTTGTCCAAGAATTCAAGTTGATAAAGCTTATTCCAAAGCAATTAATGGCCCGACTTTTGCGAAGAAATTAATGAATATCACGGGAATGAGCGAATAATGGGTTTCAGCTAGAATGCAGAAAAAAGGCGAAGGCAAATGCGTACCTTAGATATGTTTGAGGGACCTGATCCTAACGCATCCCGATGCAATAAAAAAGATTGACGTCTTGGCCTTGTGTATTTACGGTTTGGTGATCTTTCCAAAAGCTCTAAGACACATTGATGAAGCATTTATTGATCTATTGGGCCGATTAGACAAAGGGGTCACGGTTGTTCCTGCCATCTTGGCTGAAACATTCAGATCCTTGACTGCATGTCGGAGAATGGGTGAGGGCAGGTTTATTGGATGTGCGCAGTTGTTATTAGCCTGGTTCCATAGTCACTTCTGCAAAGTGGAGAAAGTGTCGTATCGATTTTTGTCGGAGGATTACTCCCCGTTGGACGAGATAGTAGCTACGCCTAGAAAAAAAGACGTGTCCGAAGAAAACTGGATAGCGCTCCTTCAAAACCTTCAAGAAGACGACATCAAGTGGAAGGTTCCTTGGATGATTCCTGACAAGATCCTTTATCATTGTGGAAGCTTCGACTGGGTTCCTCTACTGGGAATTTGGGGTGCCACTGCATATGCCCCTTTGCTGGTCCTAAGACAGTATAGTTCAAGACAGTTCGTACCGACGACATACGGGCTGGCTCAGTGCGAGTTCTCATACAAAGGGGGAGCTATAAGAAAAAGGTTAAGGAGATCTCTAGTGCCTGGAATCAGATTCATAGAATGAAAAGATTATCCGCAGGCCCGATGATGACCCCGGAATACACTGAATGGAGGACTAGGAGGATTAATGATAACATCCCTGAGCCAAATCCAGAGGGCGCCCGGTCAAGAGAAGAATGTTTTCGAGTAGTCCTATCAGAACTGGAAATCGTGAAACAAGATTTTGAAAGGATGAGTTTGGAACTCGAAAGAAAGATAGAGAGACTGGAAGAAGAAAAGATGCTCCTCAAGTTAGACATAGATGGACAAAAGTTGGAAGCTGAAAAACTAAGAAAGGAGAAAGGGAAAATAAAGGAAGACCGAGATGATCTGAAGAAGGAATATAAGAAGATGCGTTTGACAATGAAAAACACCGGATTAGGAAAAACTCCGGAGCAATGGCGACGCGAGATCCGAGAGGAAAGAACCAAGGCTAGTAGTTGGGAGAAAAAGTTCCAGGAAATACAAACACAAAACGAGGTTCTGAGAAAAGACATGGCAAAAAGCCAAAAAGAGAAGAAAGGACTAAAAGCTAGGGTAGCTGAGCTTGGACGGTCCCTGCATCACTATCGAAGTCGTAACTCGGAAAGCGAACTGAGATTAAGTCTAAACAAAATCGAAAAAATGAAAGGCAAGATTGAAGAGTTAGAGTCAGCATTACACGGTTGCGAGCTCCGAATTGAGCTTTTGGAAGCAAGAGAAGGGCATTGGAAGGAGGAGCTTCACCATTCCCGTAATCAAGTTAGAGACCGAGACTACCTCATGGGTGAAGCGATAGTTCAGATTCGAGAAGTGGCTGATAACCTGCAGACCCTGGCGGCACAAGCTGAGATCCTAGGCATGAAATACGAGCTACAGGCAGATTGTAGTCAAGAGCTGACCTCTTTACTTAGGAAGATCAAAACTCTAGTCTTAAAGGCGAAAGCATATTCGTAATCTATTTTATGTAAAGGGTTTTGCCTTCTAATAAAGTTTTCTAAAATGAAGTTGATCAGAATCGATGTCTTCTTCTTGCATTCATGCATTTGCATTGCATCACATTACATGCATTCAAGTTTACAAAAAGGGGCCTAATTAGCTAAAATTATCAGAGGAAGAGAAAGAAAGAGAGAAAAGAGAAAATCTGGAAACAGAACATCACTACGAAACACGCACTAAAACTAGGAAAATGGATCAAAGGTTCGAACAATTCCAGAAAGAAATACAAGAACAAATGTAAGAGCAAATGTTGAAGCTCCAGCAGGAAATGAGGGACCAAATGTTGGAGGCCCAAAGAAACATGATAGCCCAAGTGACCCAAGTGATGAACGGGGCAATGGATAAGGGGAAGGGTCCCATGCCTTCGGTTGACGAGGATAGCGAAGGCGCTCCCCCAGATTATACCCCGCCGCAACCAAGAACACGGCCTGAGGAATATCTCCAAAGGCCACCAGTTACAATCAGGCCCCAGCATGGGCAGGATGACGTTAGACCTCCCATGACTATCACGTAGGCTCTGGATCCCAACCAGGAGATCGCCCGGCCAATCCTGTTGTGCCCGATTTAGATGCAGTAGAGAAAATGGAGTCGAGAATAGAATCCTCAAGGCAACTAGAGGATCGTTGCAAATGGCTGGAGGAAAAATTCAAAGCGCTAGAAAGTATCGATCATCATCATGGGATCGACGCAAAAAACTTAAGTCTAGTTCTCGATTTGGTACTGCCTCATAAGTTTAAAATGCCTGAATTTGAAAAGTATAGTGGGACTAGCTGCCTGGAGGCCCACATCACCATGTTCTGCAGGCGAATGGTTGGCTACGTGAGCAATGATCAACTCTTAATCCACTATTTCCAAGAAAGTTTGGTGGGCGCAGCTGCTAGATGGTATAACCAGCTTAGTCGGGCCAACATTAGTTCCTGGAGAGATTTGGCTCAAGCATTTCTGAAGCATTACAGCCACGTCACAGACATGGCACCGGATAGAATTACTTTGCAAAGCATGAAAAAAAGACAAAATGAAAGTTTCAGACAGTACGCACAGAGGTGGAGGGAGGTCACCATGCAGGTTCAACCACCCCTCTTAGAAAAAGAGACTACCATGCTCTTCATTAACACCCTGAAGGCCCTTTTTATAACTCATATGATAGGGAGTACGGCTAAGAGCTTTGCCGACATAGTAATGGCAGGAAAGATGATCGAACATGCCATAAGGGGCGGCAAGATCGAGGCAGGAGAAAGCACTAGGAGGGCCGCTCCTAAGAAAAAGGATGGTGAAGTAAATAAGGTGAGTACATACAATAAAGGGTACTCGAAGGCGATTACAGTTAATCAGCCAAACGCAGTTACCGCTGGACAACAAGGACCGACAAGACAGGAATCAGGAACCAGGCCCAATACCGAAAAGACTCAATTCACGCTAATTCCAATAACGTACAAGGAGCTATACCAGATTTTGTTCAACAAGCACATCGTGTCCCCGTTCTATTTGCCACCAGTGCAACCCCCATACCCTAAGTGGTACGACCCTAACGCTCACTGCGATTACCATGCAGGGGTAGCGGGTCATTCAATAGAGAATTGCCTCGCCTTTAAAAGGATAGTCGAGAGGCTAATAAATATGGAGGTTATAACACTCGACGATATGGTAAAAAAGGGGAACCCACTACCCAATCACGAAGATAGAGGGGTAAACGCGATTGGTGAGGCAGTGGGGAGAAAAATCAAGAAGGATGTCACGGAAATAAAATCCCTATTACAAATAGTCTGGAAGGAGATGGCAAAAAGAGGATTGATAGATTCAGATCCTGTGGGGAACGGGAGGCATATAAAGAACTATTGTGAACTCCATAAGACAAAAGGGCACGAGATTCAAGAATGTGCCGAGTTTAGAATTGTGGTGCAAGGCCTTATGGACAACAAAGAACTGGAGTTTTATGAAGAAGGAATAGAGGAGGAGAACGTATGTGCGGCCGAGGATGATTTGAGGAAGCCTGGGGTCAATTACCCGAGAATTATCATCTCGTGAAACACGGAAGGCGGGGTACAAGAAAGGCCGAAGATTATAATTCAGAAACCTGCTTCTTTTCCTTACCAAGACAGTAAAAAGATACCCTAGAACTACAATTGTAATGTGACGATACCAGGGGCGGAAAGCTCCACTAGCATTTCTAAGGAGGTCAAGAATGAAGGGTCCTATACGCATAGTGGGAAGCGTTACGATCCTGATAACAGAGGAGCAGAACCAGTGAAACCGAAGACTGTCCTGATTGGGCGGAAAAAGGAACCCGAAGCCTCTATCAATGAACCCGTAAAAGAGGAAGAGGCCAAAGAATTCTTGAAATTCTTGAAACACAGCGAATATAGCATGGTGGAGCATCTGCACAGACAACCAGCCCGTATCTCCGTGCTAGCCCTACTTCTAAGCTCGGAGGTGCACCGCGAAGCACTGATGAAAGTACTAAATGAGACTTATGTTACTAAGGATATATCCGCCAACAAGTTGGATCGTCTGGTTAGTAACATAAGCGCTGACAATTTCATTTACTTCAGCGATGACGAAATCCCACCCGGAGGCATGGGATCAACAAAGGCCTTGCACATAACTACCCGTTGTAAGGGATACACTCTGCCAAGTGTGCTAATAGATAATGAGTCAGCGTTAAATGTCCTACCACTGGCTACACTCAAGAGGTTGCCGATAAACAGTTCTCACATGAAAGCATGTCAGAACGTAGTGAGAGCGTTCGACGGCACCGAAAGAAGAGTAATGGGAAGAATGGACGTACTGTTATTGATCGGGCACAACACATACGAAGTGGACTTTCTGGTCATGGATATCAAACCCTCTTACAACTGCTTATTGGGGAGGCCATGGATTCATTCGGCGGGAGTCGTACGCTCATCGCTGCACCAAAAACTGAAACTGGTGACAGAAAACCGGCTGGTAACTATAAACGCCGAAGAAGACATCATAGCAACAGTTACCAACGAAGCGCCATATCTAGAAACGAATGAGGAGGCCATCGAATGTTCCTTCCGATCCTTGGAGTTCGGAAACGCGACGTTCATCTCGGAGGGAAGTGAAGTCCCGGTGCCTAAGCTATCCAAGACCACCAGGATGGGATTACAAATGATGATGGGGAAAGAAGCCCTACCCGAAAGAGGATTGGGAAAATATCTCCAAGGGAAAGTGCAGACCCCGATGCTGAAAGAGAAGAGAGACCGTTTTGGTTTGGGTTTCAAACCAGATGCCAAACAAATGAAGAAGGAAATGGAAAGAAGCAAGAAAGGAGAAGGGCCCGGCTGAACGGAGAGGATGTTAAGTGGGAACCAATGATATTCCCCCACATATCCCATACCTTTAAAAAGCCCGAAATCAACCACTGTAAAGTCTCCTACACATTTTTTAGGAATACACAAGAAATACAAAATCGAGAAGAGAATTTCAAAGAGGTTCCTTTCCGATTTCATTTGGTGATTTTTTTCAGTTCTATATTTTGCATTTTCTTCATTTCTTTTTCTGCATGTGAGAATAAAAGAGGAAAAGAGATAAGAAATTACCTGATTTGGGGGGTATCGTCGTGCAACATCATCCACCGATTACAGTGGTGGAATGGTGGTCGGATGACGCTGATTTCTGAGGCGGCTGAATAGTGAAAGAGGGGATTTGATTTTGGTTTTAAGTGGCTAGGGTTTCGTTTCATTTTTGTAAAAAAAAAAAGGGAATGGCTAGCTTTGTTTTTGTCTGATTTTAGGGGTTATATCACATTAAAGAAACGATGTCGTTTGGGCTCTTCTCAAAGCCTCAAAACGGCACCATTTGGTGGTTGATCCACATGCCCGACCCGCTTCAGAAAGGGAACCCGCGTGTTTTCATTGTAAATGGTTAATTTGCACATTTGGTCCCCCCTGTTTATGTTGGCATCTGATTGAGTCCCTTTTTATTTATTTTACCTCGAGGATGCAAGCGCGCTTTCAATTTGGTCTGACTCGAACGCTGCATTTTGAGCTTCGGAAATATTTTCTGATTTAGCCCTTGATAGTCCACGCGTAGTTCAATTCGATCCCGCATATGTCAAAAGGATTTTTTTAATAGTCTTTTACTTTTGGTTTTGTTTCAATTAAGTACCCCTTTTTTTGTTTTTATATGCAGTCCATGCATTTTTTTCAGTTTAACTCATTTATTAATTAGGTTTCAAACTATTTTATCATATGAAAAAAATATTTATATTATTTGTTTTTAAATTATTGTTTATATGTATTATTTATTTCAACATGTTTTAATATGAGGTTTATTAAAGTTCGTTTTACTATTTATTTAAAATAATTATATATATTATCTACTCTGAACTTTTACATATATTATTTATTTTAGATATATTTTCATATTATATAGTTTATTCCTTTTGTATATATATTATTCCTTTAAAATTGTTGCATATCATAATTTTCTCTTTTATATATTGTTTTAAACTTTTTACATCTCTTATACTAAATTATTTTATGGGCTTTATTTTAGATTTTATTTATCTATTTTGAATCTATTTTTTTTTTACATCATTTGTTTTAAACTTGTTTATTAATGGATTTTGGTTCATTTCTTATGATTAGTTATATATTATTTTGCTCCATTTTCTTCAATTGCTAATGTTAAAATTGTGTTACATGATTATTGCTATTGTATGAATTATAAATTGTTAATTTGTAATTATTAATTATTCGTGATTCACCATTGTAATATTTGATGTATGGATTAATATATTGCGTTGTATGTTAGTATTCCATTGTATCTTATGAAAAATGTTGTGTTTAATATCGTTCCAGTTTTAAAATCATTCCACTCAAAGGTTTTAAAATAAGGCGATGTTTTGTGTTTGGAAATCCGGAGGATCGTGCCCTAACGCGCTGGGTTTCGATTTTTTCGTTTGACCTAATAATCGAATATCCTTTTAAGATTTCGTTCATGTTTTCTCAACTTTAAAATGAGGCAATGTTTGTGTTTGAAAATTCGGAGGATCGTACCCTAACGTGCTGGGTTTCGACTTTTCGTTTGACCAAATAACCAAATATCCTTTTAAAATTTCATTCATGTTTTCTCAACTTTAAAACGAGGCAATGTTTCGTGTTTGGAAATTCGGAGGATCGTGCCCTAACGTGCTGGGTTTCGATTTTTCGTTTGACCAAATAACCAAATATCCTTTTAAAATTTCATTCATGTTTTCTCAACTTTAAAATGAGGCAATGTTTTGTGTTTGGAAATCTGGAGGATCGTGCCCTAACGTGTTGGGTTTCGATTTTTCGTTTGACTGAATAACCGAATATCCTTTTGAAATTTCATCCACATTTTCTCAAATTAAAAACAAGGCAATATTTTGTGTTTGGAAATCCGGAGGATCGTGCCCTAACGTGCTGGGTTTCGATTTTTTGTTTAACTCCAAATAATGGAATACCCTTTCAAAATTTCAATGCATGAGTTTTGAGGATTTTTGGGATGATCTATAATTCGAAGACTTAAATTGTTGCATCCTAACGTGCTGGATGTGATAGTTTACTCTTTTGGAACTAGAGAATCTTAATATTCAAACTCGAATATGTTCAAATGAGTCAAAGAAGGTCGTAATTTTAAAATCTTTCAAATTCTCGACGCTAGGACATTAATTAATCAATTTGGTACCAATTTTGGGCGTTGTGAGGGTGCTAATCCTTCCTTGTACGTAACCGACTCCCGAACTCGTTTTCTTAGATTTTGCAGACCGAAATTATTGTTTTAATAAATCAAAATATTTTATTAAAATAATTTATTTCAAGGTGATTCGATCACACCTCGAATAAAAGATCGGTGGCGACTCTATTTTCATTTCTAAAGTCAATCCCTGTTTTTTCAAAATTCATAAAAAATGGTTTCTACAAGTTGGATTATCTCCCGGATTGGAGCCCGAGCCCGTTGGAAAATTCATCGATGCTGATGCACTGGCTTGGTACTGGACCTGATGGTGACAGATACCCTTTGTGGGTATGCATCCGGTTGCGCTTGGGTGTCCGTTGGGGTAAAACCCAAAGGATAGGGAGGTTCTTCATCGTCATCACCAGGATTGGTCACAGGGCTTTTTCTTTTGTCGGGTCCTCCGGCCAATAGCTAGGCCAGCTGGTTCATCATATTCCTTTGGGATTCGAGCATCTGATCCCTCATATCTTGTTGCATTTTTGCTAATTGTTCTTGCGTTTGATCTTGCATATCCTTTTGCATCTGTTCTAATCTCTCTAGTCTCTAATCCATTGCTTTCGTTTTGCGACGGGTATTGTAGCGATATGTAATTGGTGGATTTTCGTTGGTTTCCAGGGTAACTGTCATAATTTTTAATCAATTAGGGTCTTTTTATGTAATTTAATGCAAATGATGTAATGTAATACAAATGAATGAGATGAATGCAAAAAGGGGCGTTGATTTTGATTCAATTACATTAGATCAACTTTACTAGAAATCAAATTTTCTTTACATAGAGTGGATAATTACATATACGACTTCGCCCTAATATCCAAAGCCTTGACTTTCCTAAGAAGCCAAGCTAAGTTTCGGCCTCGATCTAATTCTGACTCGTATTTTAGACTTAATACATCAGCCTGAACTGCCAAGGTTTGTAAATGATCGGCTACTTCTCGAACTTGAGCCACAGCTTCGCCCATAATATAATCTCTATCTCTAATCTGATCTTGTGAGCGGTGGAGTTGCTCCTTCCAATGTTCATTGTTTGCTTCAAGGAGTTCAACTCGAATCTTACTATCTCGTAGTGCAGTCTTGAGCTCCTCTATCCTTCTTTTCAACTCCTCAATCTTGTTTTGGCTAGCTTTTAATTCGATTACCGAGTTGCGACTACGGTGCTGATGTAGTGACTTTTCTAGTTCTGCCACTCGAGCTTGTAACCTCTCTTTTTCACTTTGACTTTCCAACAGACTCTTTTTCAAAGCGTCCTCCCATACTCGAGCATCTTGGAACTTCTTTTCCCACTGATCGGCTCTAGTATTTTCTTCTTTAATTTCCTGCCGCCATTGCTCTGATGTCTTGCCCAAACCAGCGGTTCTGATTGACATGCGCAGCTTCTTGTAGTCCGTCTTCAAACTGTCCAAATCCTCTTTGGCCTTATTTTTTCCTTTTCTCAATTTCTCGGCCTCGACCTTGTGGATGTCGACGTCTAACCCTAACTACATATTTTCCTCCTCTAACTGCTCTATTTTCTTCCCTAATTCCTGACTTCTTTTCTTAAAATCTTGCTTGATGATCTCTAATTCAGACGGGATTACTTGTAATTGCTCTTCTATTGGCCGAGCGTTTTCTTGACTTGGCATTGGGATATTGTCGTTGATTCTTTTACCTCTACCACCAATCATACTCGGGGGTCGTCATTGGTTCTGTGGCAAATCCCTTCATTCTACGGGTTTGGCTCCACACATTCGATATTTCACTAACTCTCTTCTTATAATTATCGCCCTTGTATGAAAACTCGCACTGAGCCAACCCTTGCGTCGCAGGTATGAACTGCCTTGATCAAAACTGCCTCAACACAAGTAGTGGAGCGTATCCAATGGCTCTCCATATCCCGAGTAGTGGGACCCAATCAAAGTCTCCACACCGATATAAGATCTCGTCAAGGATCATCCATGGAGCTCGCCATTCGACGTCTTTAACTTGTAAATCCTGGAGAATCGCTATCTATTTCTTTTCAGAAAGGTCGCCCCCCTTGGTGTAGCCACTAATTCCTTCAACGGAGAGTAGTTCTCGGAAAAAACTCGATATGAGGCTTTTTCTACCTTCCAAAAGTGGCTATGGAACCATGATAGCAACAGCTACGCGCATCCTATGAACCTCCCCTCGCCCACTCTCCAGAAAACATTCAATGATCTGAAAGTTTCAGCTAAGATCACAGGGACGGTCGAACAAGGCTGAGACTGCTTCCTCTGCATGTTCTAATGCCTTGGGAAAGACGACCAAATCATAGATGCTTAAGGTGAAAACGTCAACCCTCTTTTTTATGTCAGGATATGCTAGAATTAAGTCTCTTAAGTTCTTCCAATGAATACATTTACTGTCTCCTTTTTGCTTAATTCGAGTTGCAACCCACTGCTCACTCATCCCCGTGATATTCATCAATTTCTTTACAAAGGTCGGGACATTTGTAGCTCTAGAATAGGCTTTGTCGGCTTTAGTTCTCGGGTAATGAAGCAAGGCCATGTACTTCTCCATGGTAGACACCAAATCAACTCTCCCAAAAGTGAAGCAACTGTAGCCGGGATTCCAAAACTGAGCGAGGGCTCAGAATAAATGCTTGTCCACCTTTATATCAAGTAGATAAGGTAAATCACCATAGTTATAGTAAAATAGTTGCTTGATCTCCTCACCCCATGAGTCCCATATCTCTTTTAATTCTTGCAGGCTATTCTGAGTCACACTAATGCGGGTGAAATCTCATAACTCTGGTTCATATCCCTCGGTCAGACTGTCTCATTTCTCTTGTTGTGTCCTATCGGACCATATTCAGACGGTCGCATTATCCTCCACTCTATCAAGAAACCCCTTTTCCATGCTAAGCTTTTCTATCTAGTAACCGAACGTGAATCAACACCCTTTTATGATGAAATGCCATGCAATAACAGCAAAACACAACAAGTCAGTATTATGTACAAAAAAGAACTCAAAACAAATAAGAAATAATCAAGCATCTATTCGGGTAACCACTAAGGTTTGGCGTGGCTCTACCTAGGGTAGGCTCTTAGGGCTCATTATATGTGGTTCGGTTCTAAAGTAAGGGTACCCAAACCGGAAGATTCCTCGATCCTCACCCATTATAGGCTCATGTGGACCGAGTTCGGTTTAGGGGAATACATTTCCCTACGGCTATACGGAGATGAAAATCTCACGAAGACGCAGTACGGATGTATCCCGGAGGTAATCCACTATCCTATACGGAGGTGAAGACCTTACGAAGGAATAGTTTCCCACTCCCACTTAAAAGGGTAAAATTGACCAATCGATGTGATGCGATATGCAAAGATACACCAAAAGATTTAAACCACAAAACAGGCATATTGTAAAGGAAACCATGACAGTAAAAAATGACATGCAATGAAATAATCGTGATTTCAAACTAGGTTTTCAAATTTCGACGAAAAGACAGAAATTAATCGATTTTTGGCTTGACTCTCTCGTATTCCTCAATGGAGTCGCCAAGTTGTCGAAACCATTTTTTGTAAAACGGGAATCGACTAGGATTTTGAAAACGAAAATAAAAATGGGAGTCGCCACCAATCCTTTTTTATGAGGTGTGATCGGGTCACCTCGTAATTTAATCATTTTAATAAAATTTAAATTTACTAAAACGATGATTTTTGGTCTACAAAATTCGAGAAAAACGGGTTTGGGAGTCGGTTACGTGCGAGGAAGGATTAGCACCCTCGTCACGCCAAAAATTGGTACCAAATTGATTAATTAATGTCTTAATGTCAAAAGTTGAAAACCGGGAACGAATTTAAAATACGATCCTTTTTATTAGTTCATTTTTTTAAAAAAATGCTTGATTTGGGTTGAAACGAGCTTCAAAGGCTCATTCGTCTCGAGATAACGAAATACAGTGTCCCGTAAGTTAGGATACGATCTTTGAAACCCTCGAGGACAAGTTCACCTTTAAATCTTTGAAACTTAATATTTTGAAATTTAAAAGGATATTTAGCTATTTCGGTTTAACAAGAAAATTGAAACCCCGTAAGCTAGGGCACGATTTCTCGAATTCCCGAAACGCGAAATATTGCCTTTGTTTTTTGAAGATTTTTCTTTTAAAATGATTACGGGTATAATATTCAAATGACATGTACTGTTTATTTGGATTAAAAAATGACGATCTAGTTGGATAAATACATTGGGGTTTAATGCACAATGTGATGGCATAATATGAAAATAGTAACGATCATGGAATAATAAATACATGAATAAAATACTATACGAATGAACAACAATGATATAAAAATACGAATAAGCAAATTATAACACATACAATGATAATTCTCACGTCACATACACTACTAAAATATCAACATTAATAATAGAAGAATAATGAAATAAATATCATGAGTAACAATAAAAAAAAGTAAAATGGTATAAAAATTTTAAAGTACATAATAGTTTAAAATGAACAATTTATAAAAACGATTCTAAATAAGTGATAAAAACAATTTTAAAATAATATACAAAAACAAGTTTTAAAAATAAAAAACATGTAAAACATTTCAAAGTAATTAACAAATGAAATAATTTAAAATTAATAACGCAAAACAGCTTATTATACGCAATTTATAATTTAAAACAAATAATAGTTTAAAATGAATAATGTGTACAAAGAATCTTAGAATGAATAATATGTACATATATATATAAAGACAATCTAATACAAATGATATGTAAAACTTCATGTGAATAATAATAATAAAACAAGCTTGCAAAATAAATGAATAAATTACACAAAGTCAGGGACAAAATTAAAAAAATCGAGCCAGAACTCAGGATGAATCATGAATAATCAAAAGTTGATTTAGGAGCAAAACGAATAGTGCGAAACTAATGGCAACCAGATAGGCAAATGTTCCCTAAATTCCCTGCACACATCCAGTTTGCAGCCCCGGGGACCAACTTGAAAACAAAACAAAACTTGAGGGCCAAATTCAAAAGAACAAAGAAAACTGAAAAGGGGCCTAATCGAACGGAGTTGCTGAAGGGAGGGACCATTCGCGCAAATATCCCTTTGAAGGGAAGTTTTCCTTGAACCAAATGGCGCCGTTTTATTGAGGGTATATAAGGCCCAACATTTCCCAAAAATCACATTTTAACCCTAACATATTTTTTTACATGGCAGCCACCCAAACCCTCTCCTTTTCTCATCTCCTCCCTCTCTCCTGCGAATGGGTTTCCCCGATGATCCATCGCACCACCACCGTATCTGGTGGCCGACATCTCGTGGAGGTGAGCTTTAGAGCCCTGCTTGAAGATCCCGAAGGCTCGAACAGTCGGTGCCTCTCAAGCGACGGAAAAGGGGTCCTCGACACCCCCCTCAGGCCAAGCTCCAACGACGGAGAGAACACTCCCGACGACGGGACCGTGAGGGTTTCGGTAAGTTCTCTCCCTTTTCTTTTATTATTCGTTTCGAAAGTTTGAAAATAATAAATAAAAAAATAAATAGAAAACAGCAATAATAAAAGTAAAACAAAAAAAAAATGGAATCAACCTTCAAAGTTTCTATTCTTGTTTTTCATTTATAAGTATTCGTCCAAAATTCGTAAAAAAAAAAATACAAAGAGTAGATCTTGGCTTTTAAAGCCAATTTACAAAACCCTTGGATTCCGATTTTTGTTTGTTTCCCATTTATTTCTCTGTCTTTCGTATGCTCTCTTTCTCTGCTATTGTGCTTGTTTCAGATGTCAGGCGACGCTTGGAGGCTGACTGATAGAACGGCGTGCGAGCAGGCCAACAGGTGCGAGGGCGGTGGTAGAGGCGTGGAGGGAGATGAAAGGTCGGCGGCGCTGAGGGCAAGCTAGGGTCTGATAGCTGCTGTTTCATTTTTTGTAATGGGCTGACAAATTGGGCTAGGGTTTAATAATTTTGGGTTGGTTTAATTTTTTTTTTAATTGGGCTCTTAATGGTTGTATTTTGGATTTTTTTTTTTATTTAGTGTTTATTTGTGGCTGATAATTAGGCCCAAAATTGGCCTATTACAAAACCTATAATGACTCATAAAACAACTGTCATCAGAATGAATCTAAGATAAAACTAAGTGGAAGTCCAAATCAATTCATATAAAAAATGAACAGATAAATTATGGTTAAAGGTGAAATGCGACTTAAAGATATTTTGGTGCAGGTAGCAAGAGAATTACAAAATCGAGGTAAAGTTTTAATACTAAAAATGAGGCAAAATAATAGGGGTGGAGGTCAACTAGTGATACGATGAGGATAGGCAGCCAATGTTTTTGTTTTTGTGTATAAAAGATGTTCCACTTCCACATATTATACTTTGAAAATAGATTTACAAACCTAAATCATGCGTGTTTTTAATCAACCTTACATGTGATCTGTTTATAACACAATTTGTCTGTTTTCAATAACATCCATATCTTTCGGCTAACAAAATGTCATAAAGTTTGTAATGAATATGCAATTGTCTGAATAAAATCATGTCCTGTTTTTATCTTCAACTAATAATTTTAGTTTAGTTTAGATGAGCAGTGTATTTATCTCTATTGAGGTTAAAAATAGCGGTGGCGATGAAATTAATTGTTGTAATGGTGAGATTGAATACTCTAACGGTAAGTGTGTGTTTGGATTCAAACGCAAAAAAAAAAATATTCATAATAAATAATAAAATATATTTAAATTATTTTATATTAAATAATAATTAAACTTATATGCTTATTAGATTGTTATATAAAAAATTATATAATAAAGTCTAATAATATTTTTACTTTCTATAAAACTTAAAAAAAAAAAACAGAGACTGACCTTAATTTTTTCTCTACTGCCAGCTTTGGGTTCAGTAAAAATTGAGAGCAGCAGTGTGATGAGAGTGGTCAATTGCACCGCACCTCAAATCTTCCAAACAAAAACCCAGTCCAGCGAAAAGGAATATTCACCCAATATTGTATCTCACCATCCGTAAAATCCAACCCAAAGGTAATTTTTACCTTAATATTTGAATATAAATTCATTGTTATTAAGGGTGTTGATGATGAAATCGAGTCAACTTTAAACTGTGACTAAATATGGTGTAGTGTTATTCATTCTTATTTAAACTCAATTTAGTTTCAAATTTTATGTAAATTCACTTAAATAATTAACCCAAATTTGTTTTAAATTTGAACAAATAACTTTTAATAGTTGTTCAAATATATTATATAAAAGGCATTTTGTATATCACATTGAATAAAAATTGTTTTATATTTAAACATTTTGAATTATTTTAAATATATTTTATTTCATATAATAAATAAATTTATACAAATTATATAATAAATACTTAAATAAATATGTAAAATTGAAAATTTAAATATCTAATAATTCTCGCTATTTTGCATCCAACCATATATTCTGTCACGTGTCCTAAACTTAAACGACATTAGACTTAGGTACCGATTTAATTGACGAAAAAAAATTTAAGTACCAATCTGGGACAAAAAAAAACCATAAGTATTAATGAGGGAAGTTGACAAATTAAAATACTAATTTTATATTTAACTCTATAATATTCAATTTTATCATTACAATAACTAATTTTATGTTAAATTTTTTTTACTAATATCACCAAAATCAATCAGCTGGATGTCTAAAGTAATTGAGCCTAATAAACTTGGGAGAGAGCTGCAAATGGGTCATACCTACCATAGCCCTTTACTCTATTTTTCCAATCCTAGGAAAGAACAATATAAAATTTTCTTACATCACATATTTATGTGTAACATTAAATTTATTTACCTAAAACATAAAAATACTTAAACAATAATTATATAATATTTTTAATTTTTAATTTACTTACTATTAGTTGTTTTAAATTTCCAGATAAAATCTAGTTAATTGATCCTAATCAACATTATCAGATAGAGTTTGAGAGTTTATCTTAATTCATGTAAAGAATAGTTTTAGTAGGCTCAATGTTTTTTAAATTGAATCGATCAGGTAATTATTTTTTTGGTTTGATAGGTTGAATTGATTCAAATAAAAAAAAATTTAAAAATCTGTTGATTTGTAATTTATACTGATTTTCAATCTTAATTTGGCAATTTTATTTTTTATTTTGAGTATTTATTGATTAAACACTGTTTATTTACTTAGATGTTTATTAATTTGTATTATACTTTCTATTTGTAGGATTTGAAGAATAAGATTTTTGAAAAGGCTGTAAAATGTGAGTATCGGAGTTATTCTAATGAATGTTTTGTTTACTAATTTTTATTTCTACTAATATGAGCATCTTCTAATATGCTAATTAATGTTGGTGAATAAATTATGGTTTCAGCATTTAATCCTTTGAAAATTAGAGTTGGAGGTTCGTTTGCAAGATCAAGTGGTGTACAATGTTCGAAATAATATTGAGAATTGCCAACCATTCCAAAAGCAAGACAAGGACTTCTTAGTCGGTTTCTCCATTGGATGCCTTGACATGAAGAGATGGGATAAACTCAATAAGTTTTTCAGTCAGACTCGGTATAAATTTATGACATCTATGTTGTTTTTAAATAATAATTATGATATGAGCTATTAATGTTATTTTTATGTTTACATTTGGTTTAAATGCTCTTATCGAAAGAAAAGAATCTGAAATTGAAAAGACTCTTTGAGTTGGTGATCGGTATTCACATAATGCTCGAGATCTCATGAGTTATACAATTTCCAAAGGATATAAAATTGACTCTTATGAATTAGGTATTTGATTAATCCTAATATTTTTATGTTTTCAAAGTAGTTTACATACAATTAACTTTCATCTTTTGCATTTTTCTTTTCTTTTTTTTAGGAAATGAATTGTGTGGATCAGGAGTTGGTGCTAAGATTGAAGCTAAACAAAATGCTGGCAACACTTAAAACTCTTATAAAAGAGATGTATCCAAATCCTAAAACTCAACCTAAGGTTTTGGGCCCGGGAGGTTTTTATGACAAGAAATGGTTTGATACTTTTTTGGATGCTTCAAGACATGATGTTATTGATGGAGTTACACATCATATTTGTAATCTTGGACTTGGTATCTATTTATCTATTTGTATATTAATTAAAATATTGTTTTTATTAATTTATTGTTTTCCCATGATTTGTTTAATTTTATTGATGATTAATGCAGAAAATAACCAAGATGTGGTTCATCGTGTCCAAAATCTATTTTTCTTGACTCAAATTGCTCAAACATTTAAAGATGTTTCAAATGTTGTTGACAAATTTGCACCATGGTCCGGAGCATGGGTTAGTGAATCGAGCGGAGCTTATAACAGTGGTGGCCAATTAGTGTCGTATACATTTGCATTTGGCTTTTGATAAGTGTTTTTTAAATATTTTATTAGTTGATTATTTTTAAGGCCCTATTAAAATCTAATGATTAACTTATGACTCCAACATGTACTTGGACCAATTGGGAATGACATCAGTTTTTAACCACAAAGTTTATTGCAGACAAGCTTTGACAGGGGGGAATTATGCTCTTCTTAGTACTACCACATTCGTTTCTAATCCAGATTATTATGGGTATCTTTCATATATTTTCCACTGTATTTGTTTTTAATCTCATTTGTTTTAATTATTTGTTAAAATGCCTTTTGCAGTGCGCTTTTATGGCATATTATAGGGAGTAAAGTTCTTTTCGTCACATATAAAGGTTCTCCATATTTGCGTATATACTCTCACTGTGCCAAAAAGGAGGTAATTTTTATTATTTTGGTTGACTCAATTGATTTTAATTTAATTTTTTATTTATTAAATTTTTGTTTTGTTGCAGCCCGGGGTTTCTTTCGTTTTCATCAACTTATTGAAAAATATCTCTTTTGAAATTGATCTTTTCCACGACCTAAATTTAAATGGTGGGAGTCCAAATTTTGGATTTAAAGGACATAAAGTGCGAGAAGAGTATCATTTGACTCCAAACGACTGAAACATCTTAAGCGGTGTCATATTGTTAAATGAAACACCACTGAAACTTTCAGACTCGTTGGAGATACCAGAGTTGGAGTCGAAGCTTGTGGATGGTTTGAAACCCATTAGCATCGCTGCTCATTCAATTGCATTTGCAACCATAAGAGATTTCAATGCACTGCATGTTGTTAGGATTTTGTTTCTTTTAGGGGTAAAATTTATTAATTTTGTTCATTAGGTTAATTTAGGTTATCATATTCATTTTTTTAATTTTTAATTTGTTCCTTTTGAGTAAAATAAATTATTCTTTTATTATTATTTTACTATTCGTTTCTTTTTCTTTTTTGATTTAACTTATAATTATGTTCAGGAACAATTTCACCAAAGATTTTAAGCAAAAGTTCGGAATAAAGGTTACATATTTACAACATTGTATAGTAATTAATAATATATTACTACAAATCAATCAAAACAAGTAAGAAATTACTACAAAGCCCTCATTAAACAACTTGCTACTTTCGCCTGCATCATCTACTGTCACGGGGCTAGACCTTTCGTCTCGCAATCCGTGCGGCCTTAGGCAATTTGCTCGTCTAAACTCGCCTAAGTCAGCCTTTAACTCAAGTGAGGATTCTTTAAGAACTCCTCCAAGGCACCAATTGTAGAGCAGAAGCGATTTATGCCAAAAGAAGTAACCAAAAGAACAACAAAAAGGGACACACACAAAGTGTTTGAGTAAATGCTCTCTATTCTCTTATTCACAAAGAATAATGAAACAATGAATGGAGTGAGTACAAATGAGGGGGAGACTCTCTATTTATAGTTGAGCTCCCCCAAAACTGACTGACAAGATACATTTACATCGACGGAGGAGATTAACCATATCCCATGATTTAAGGGATTTACAAGATATGCCATATCAAATCCTATCTAATCTTTACAAGATATGATTCTCTCTATCTTCTAAGATTAGTTACCATATCAGCCTAAGTTGCCATATCTTCGCTATCGGGCCAACTAGGCTTCAATTTGACAGGCTTCTCCAACAGTTCCTTGAAGCGGGCCAATTCTTGTGGGCCAAATGATCCCCATCTAAGCAATAGACCTCCATCGGATGCATTTGGTGCGATGGTCACAGGCTTTGAACTCTGACCCGTGACATTCTCCCCCACCCATTCTCGCAACGTTCTCGTTGCGACTTCCGAATGGCACTGACTTGATTCACCTCGATCTCGTCTTGACACCTTAGCTTTTCCCTTCCTTCGGGACATTCACCTCGGCCTCTGTCGCCTCTTGACTCGAGTCGTCCTGCTCGTTGCATTTACTATGGTCAACTGTCCCACATGCATCACTTCTTTTTCCTTGAAGTCCGATGCACCACCCACCTCTCCCATAGGTGGAAGCCTTGTCGATGACTCGGCCAACTCTGACGCTTCACTCGACTTGAGCCTCATTGGTCCCAGCTTCACTGTTTTCATCGCAACTTATTCTTCTAAGTTTGATGACAAACTCACCTCTTCTCTGGGTGGAAGCCCCTCCGACGACTCACCATGCTCGGACGTTGCCTTTTCTTTGACTACGGCTTGTTTTGGACAGTTCCACAACTCATGCGAACCACGCCACAAGAAGCACTTTACTCGCTTCTTTTTGCTCCTCTTTACCCTCTTGGCTTCGGCTTTACCCTTGCTCAGACCAAGCTTCTCGGGCTCCTTGACTACTTTATCGTTCCCTTCGATGACAGACTTGTTCCTCTTCGCCCTCTTGGCTTCGGCTTTTCCCTTGCTCGAACCAAGCTTCTTGGGCTCCTTGTCTGCTTCATTGTTCCCTTCAATGACAGACTTCCTCGGACACTTCCGCAACCTATGCGGACCATGACACAAGAAGCACTCAACTGACTTCTTCTCACTTTCGGCCTCCTTGGCTTCGACACCCCTTGCGCTCGAACCAAGTCTCAAGGCCTTCTCCATCGGCTTCTTTTTAAGCGCGAATTTCTTCGGACATTTCTTTAACATGTGTGGACCGTCGCAGAGAAAGCATTTCAGCTTGTCCCTTTTCCTCTTGGGTTTCTTCTTCCCAACTCGTGGTTTCCCATTACCACAATTGTCGTCGTTGCCATTGCCATTGTAACAGCCCAATTTCAATAGTGTTGGAACAAGTGATTTGAGATCACTAAATCTGACGAAAAAGTTAGGAAACTTTGTTAATCGATAATTATAAGTTAAGTGTGATTTTAGAAATATTTTAAAATTAGTGAATTTTGTGAACTAAAAGAATTAATTAGAAAAATTGGGCCAAAAACGAGGTATTGAGATCTCAAATTCATAAAATGAGCCATAAATATTTTTAAAAATATTTATGGAGTGTCATTAAGTTATTATTAAAGTTCAGTTGAGAAATTTTAACGTTTGGATATGTAATTAAATGAAAAAGACTAAATTGAAAAAGGTGTAAAAGTTTCATTATAGATTAAAGAAAGTATAAAGGACCAAAATGGAAATTAAGCCATTTTGTTTAATTGAGGCGGTTATTGTGAAGAAAATCTGAGATTTTTTTTTATGTTTAATATTATATTATTATATTATATATTATTATATTATTATATATAAAAACAAACAAAAGAGAATAGAGAACAGAAAAACTCAAACGAAGAAGCAGAGAGCAGGAAAGAAAGAAGAAGAGAAGAGAAAGAAGAAAAAAGGGGGGGAAAATTGGAAAATTTTCAAAATTAGCTAAATAAAAAGGGGATCAAATTGAAATATATGGAGAATTCTCTTCATTTCTCTTCATTTTCTTCAGCTGAAAAATAGCCATGGGAGAGAGTTCAAGCTGGTTTTCATACTCAAGCTTCATGTAAGTTTAATTCTTGCTTTCTCCTTGAAATTTCTATGTTTTTGGACTTTACAATTGGGTCCAATTTATTAATTCATTAGTTTTTGATTCTATGGCTAATTTTTAAAGTTTATGTGGATTAGTGCTGGAAGAATATGATGAATAAATATTGAATTGAAGCTTTAATTTTGTTATATGATGATTTAATCAAGTGAAATTGATGGAAATTGGTTTTAGGACCTAATTGTGAAATAGCTAAAATTAAGGCCTAGTGTTAAAATTCTGATTTCAAAGGTTATGAAGTAGTTTAAAATGATAGATAAAAGTATTAAATGAGAAAATTAACTCAATTGAGGGGTTAATCCAGTAAGGACTGAATTGTATGAATTGTGGAATTAGGGACAAAATAGAAATCAACATGTTACACTAAAGCAGTTTTGGACAGCAGCAGTTGTCTAACTTTGAAAAATCACCAAAAATTTTATAAATCGAATTAGAAGTCAAGTGAGATATGGAATTAAAGCTTATTGAATCTATTTTCATATAAAAGAAACAGAGAAAGCAAAGGAAGTCTACATTTTGAGATATTTGGATTTTTGTAAGACTGGTTTAGAATAACTTCGTGATCCCCTGTTCTTACTTTAGAAATTCACTAAAAATTGTATAAAAATAATTTGGGAACATAATTTATATGGTTAGATTCCTTAATGAGTCTAGTTTTATAAGAAATAAACCATAACATCATATGAATTCTATATAAAAAGATAATTAATTTTTAGTGAAGAAGGGTCGGAACTGCCAGACAGCAGAACAGGGGTGACTTTAAAGAATAAACTGTACTAATTGGCTAAACCAAAAATTCTGAAAATTTTATGGCAAGAAGATATGTGAGCCTAGTTTCAGGAAAAATTAACGGTTCTTCATTTGGAGTTCTGTAGCTCTGGAAATAAATAATTTAGTAACTATAACTCAAATGGACAGTTTTGAATATACTTATGAGTAATTAATGAAATTATTGATAATGTTACTTATAGCATGTTATATACATTAAGGATGTGGAATGGAGAGGAGGAGGAGGAAAATATGTATGAATATTCAGCTAGCATGGCTAATTTGTAATGTTTTAGACTCAGGGACTAAATTGAATAAAAGTAAAACTTTACGATTAATTTTGTAAAAATGTGGAAATGTCCAATTTGCATGAAATAGATTATTTTATTATTTAAAATTGCAAAAATAGAATGAAATTGTTAATTTAGATTAAAATCGATTGAAAAATCGATGAAAACAGAAAATTTCCAAAATGACCCTGAATCTTAATATTTCTACAAATTTAGCCAGGTAAGTTCGTGTAACTTAATTATATGATATAAGAAAATATGAGTTGAAGGGACGTGAAATATTGATATGATAAATTAACTGATTTATCTTTATGAAGAAGAGATAATTGAATGATATTTTTCATGATATGTAAATATGTGATTATCTTTAATATGTTAATACAAGATAATTAAGTATATTGAGATGAGTAATAAATTTATGTAAGACATGACGAGAAATAAATAAATATGTTTAAGGGACAATATGTTTGATTTTGATTGGTTTCAAATATAAATGCTAAATGAAATAAAATGTCTGATAAATAAATTTGTAATTCCGGTAATGCCTCGTACCCTATTCCGGCGTCGAATACGAGTAAGGGGTGTTACATTTAGTGGTATCAGAGCTTAGGTTTAGTCGGTTCTTGGACCAAACGTAGTATATGTGAAGTCTAGAAATATATGCCATTATTAATATATAACTTGAGATAATGTGATATCTTCTAATTTTGATGATATTTGTATCACTATAATTCAAACTTTATCATTATTATGTGTAATTTATTAATTATGTGTGGTAAGTATTTTAAGGTAAGTGTTTAGTGAAATGATAAATTTAAGATTGGGTACTAAAAATTGAAACTGATACTGAATTGAATTATGGAATACTGAATATTATTTTGAGTACTGAACTAAATTGTGAAGTTACTGAATATTGTTTTGTGCATTGCATTAAACTATGAAATTACTGATGTAATGAATTATTACAATACTGTGAAACTGATCGAAATAAGAAGTGAAAATAGAATGAACTGGAAATTAGAAAGTTATTTAAATTACGTAACTAAATTATGAATTATGTGAATATTTGAAGATATATTAATAGGAAACTAAAAGTGATTTGAATTGAATCAAATTGAATTAAATAAAGAAAATATGCGAGTAATTGAAATGTATATTGATTGAAAAGTAATTAGTGATTTTAAATTTGATTGGACAATAAATTAAAAATACGAATTGAATAAAAATGCATTAAATTATGAATATGTGTAAATATATGAATCGTGTATTGATTGAAAAGTGGTTGGAACTGAATTGAAGTATGATTATATGTGAATATGTGAAATATGTATTGGTATTGAATTGTATACTGATTAGAAAATGAAAAAGTGAATTTGAAATAAAAAATGATTTGAATACCCTATTAACTTATCAGACTAGATTGGATACAAATGGCATGCCATAGGATTTGTGATATGATGAGGAGATATTTCTGTATTATATTCTTCGGTTTATCCGAAGAGGCATTTAATGCCTTATTGGTGTGTTTGGGAGGATATGATATACTGGTGTGTTTGGGAGGATATGATATATTGGTGTGTTTGGGAGGATATGATATACTGGTGTGTAATGGAGGATTTCATTATTTTGGTGTGATTGGTTGGAATCCGCGTATCCGTCAAAGTCCGAGTCTTGTTAATAGGGGTAGATATGAATATTAAGTGAAATTAAAATAAGAATTGATTTCCCTATTAACTTGTCGGACTAGTCGGATATAATTGGCATGCCATAGGATTTGGAAGAGTACGGGATTTATCGGCTTTGCCGATCAGGCACTTTATGTGTCGTAAATCAGGCACTCTATGTGTCGTATTTCAGGCACCTCGTGTGTCGTATCAGGCACCTCGTGTGTCGTATCAGGCACTTTATGTGTCATATCAGGCACCTCGTGTGTCGTATCAGGCACTTTATGTGTCGTATCTCAGGCACCTCGTGTGTCGTATACTGATCAGGTACTATGTACCGTTTTAGGCACAATGTGCCGTACTGGTGTGTTTGGGTTGGAATCCGTGTATCCGTCAAAGTCTGGATTGTTAATAGGGTGAATAACTAAAATGAGAAAAACTAAATAAATTTGATCGATTGAACTATTGAAAATATGAGTAAGAAATTATGAGTTGAATTGTGAATCGAATTGAAATGTGAGAATTGAAGTATGAACTTAAGGTTCATAAATTTGCTAAAATATCGAATTATTGATATTGAAATCAGTTGAATAAATGAAATGAGAAAATTGAATGAATTTGATCGACTGAATTATTGACAGTACGAAAAAGTGGAATTATGAATTAAAATTGATATATAAAATTGAAAACTTGAACCAAAGGTTCATAAGTTGATTAGATAATATAGATGATATATGATGCTATTTGATGAAAGACTATTGTTGAGGTATGAAATTAAAATATAAATTAACACATATGATTTATATTGTTACATGTTTGATTTCTATTATTTAATATTAAATGTTAAATTTAAATTATGCGTATAATAAGTGAAGTATGAGGTAAGTGTTATTGTTGAATTAAATGGAAATTGAATTAAGTGATGGATAAATATTAGTATTGAATTGTATATTAATGAGAAAGTGAAATTAAATTTAGTTGTGAATAAATTGAAGTGAAATTGGAATTAAAAAAAAAAGATATGTGAAGCACATAATAAGAATTATTAGTAAATTAAGAATGACTAGTAAATTTTGAAATATGTTACATATATTAAAGAAAGAAAAGATATAAACATACACGTTTTTAGTACAATGGTTAAATTGTAAAGTATGTAAAAGCGTTATGTTAAAATTATAAAAGTGACATGCGTGTATAATGTAATTTTTCCAAGTAAATGAGATTAGATCTACTAAGATATTAGTGGTATACCATTAATGAACTCTAGCGCATTCTCTGATAATAACACTTTGGTACTCATCAAGTGCTATCTGATTAATAGTACATAATAATACACTTCTATATTTGTTTCATATATCTTAAGTGTTCTGTTTAATCTATTGGGCCTCTTATTAAAAAAAAAGTAAGTAATTTTCGTTATAAGGTATGTTCGCAATACTGAATTAAAAATAAATTGCAAACTGAAAGGATATGAATGGATATAAATGATAAACTAGATAAATATGTGCACAAAGGAGCTATAGAATTATAGAAATAATGAAGTTCATGATCAAAATAACAAGGAAATTTCGAGGACGAAATTTTTTTAGGGGGGAAGAGTTGTAACAGCCCAATTTCAATAGTGTTGGAACAAGTGATTTGAGATCACTAAATCTGACGAAAAAGTTAGGAAACTTTGTTAATCGATAATTATAAGTTAAGTGTGATTTTAGAAATATTTTAAAATTAGTGAATTTTGTGAACTAAAAGAATTAATTAGAAAAATTGGGCCAAAAACGAGGTATTGAGATCTCAAATTCATAAAATGAGCCATAAATATTTTTAGAAATATTTATGGAGTGTCATTAAGTTATTATTAAAGTTTAGTTGAGAAATTTTAACGTTTGGATATGTAATTAAATGAAAAAGACTAAATTGAAAAAGGTGTAAAAGTTTCATTATAGATTAAAGAAAGTATAAAGGACCAAAATGGCAATTAAGCCATTTTGTTTAATTGAGGCGGTTATTGTGAAGAAAATCTGAGATTTTTTTTATGTTTAATATTTATTATTATATTATTATATTATTATATTATTATATATAAAAACAAACAAAAAGAGAATAGAGAACAGAAAAACCCAAACGAAGAAGCAGAGAGCAGGAAAGAAAGAAGAAGAGAAGAGAAAGAAGAAAAAAGGGGGGGAAATTGGAAAATTTTCAAAATTAGCTAAATAAAAAGGGGATCAAATTGAAACATATGGAGAATTCTCTTCATTTCTCTTCATTTTCTTCAGCTGAAAAATAGCCATGGGAGAGAGTTCAAGCTGGTTTTCATACTCAAGCTTCATGTAAGTTTAATTCTTGCTTTCTCCTTGAAATTTCTATGTTTTTGGACTTTACAATTGGGTCCAATTTATTAATTCATTAGTTTTTGATTCTATGGCTAATTTTTAAAGTTTATGTGGATTAGTGCTGGAAGAATATGATGAATAAATATTGAATTGAAGCTTTAATTTTGTTATATGATGATTTAATCAAGTGAAATTGATGGAAATTGGTTTTAGGACCTAATTGTGAAATAGCTAAAATTAAGGCCTAGTGTTAAAATTCTGATTTCAAAGGTTATGAAGTAGTTTAAAATGATAGATAAAAGTATTAAATGAGAAAATTAACTCAATTGAGGGGTTAATCCAGTAAGGACTGAATTGTATGAATTGTGGAATTAGGGACAAAATAGAAATCAACATGTTACACTAAAGCAGTTTTGGACAGCAGCAGTTGTCTAACTTTGAAAAATCACCAAAAATTTTATAAATCGAATTAGAAGTCAAGTGAGATATGGAATTAAAGCTTATTGAATCTATTTTCATATAAAAGAAACAGAGAAAGCAAAGGAAGTCTACATTTGAGATATTTGGATTTTTGTAAGACTGGTTTAGAATAACTTCGTGATCCCCTGTTCTTACTTTAGAAATTCACTAAAAATTGTATAAAAATAATTTGGGAACATAATTTATATGGTTAGATTCCTTAATGAGTCTAGTTTTATAATAAATAAACCATAACATCATATGAATTCTATATAAAAAGATAATTAATTTTTAGTAAAGAAGGGTCGGAACTGCCAGACAGCAGAACAGGGGTGACTTTAAAGAATAAACTGTACTAATTGGCTAAACCAAAAATTCTGAAATTTTATGGCAAGAAGATATGTGAGCCTAGTTTCAGGAAAAATTAACGGTTCTTCATTTGGAGTTCTGTAGCTCTGGAAATAAATAATTTAGTAACTATAACTCAAATGGACAGTTTTGAATATACTTATGAGTAATTAATGAAATTATTGATAATGTTACTTATAGCATGTTATATACATTAAGGATGTGGAATGGAGAGGAGGAGGAGGAAAATATGTATGAATATTCAGCTAGCATGGCTAATTTGTAATGTTTTAGACTCAGGGACTAAATTGAATAAAAGTAAAACTTTACGATTAATTTTGTAAAAATGTGGAAATGTCCAATTTGCATGAAATAGATTATTTTATTATTTAAAATTGCAAAATAGAATGAAATTGTTAATTTAGATTAAAATCGATTGAAAAATCGATGAAAACAGAAAATTTCCAAAATGACCCTGAATCTTAATATTTCTACAAATTTAGCCAGGTAAGTTCGTGTAACTTAATTATATGATATAAGAAAATATGAGTTGAAGGGACGTGAAATATTGATATGATAAATTAACTGATTTATCTTTATGAAGAAGAGATAATTGAATGATATTTTTCATGATATGTAAATATGTGATTATCTTTAATATGTTAATACAAGATAATTAAGTATATTGAGACGAGTAATAAATTTATGTAAGACATGACGAGAAATAAATAAATATTTTAAGGGACAATATGTTTGATTTTGATTGGTTTCAAATATAAATGCTAAATGAAATAAAATGTCTGATAAATAAATTTGTAATTCCGGTAATGCCTCGTACCCTATTCCGGCGTCGAATACGGGTAAGGGGTGTTACAGCCATCATCCTCATCTTCCTTGTGATCCTCTTCACATATGCCCCTCTCGGACTTGGAAGACCCGAGCTTGTCTTTCCCTAGACCAAGCTTAACCACGGATTCCGCTACCGTCATGGCTTCCAACAGCTTTTGGACACCTCTTTGTTCCACCTCCTATCTGACCCACAACTTCAATCCCTCTTGAAAAGTAAGCAATGCTTCTTTCTCGGTCACACCAGATACTTGGAGCATGAGTTTCTTGAACTCACGAACATACTTCCCCATTTTGCCTCATTGCGTTATCCCTTGCAACTTTGCCCGAGCTTCTTCCTCGGCAAACTCTGGGTAAAACTGTCCCTTCAACTCACATTGGAACTCTTGCCACGTCCCAATCTCACCTTGCCTTTTATCCTTCCTCGCCACCATAAAAGTGCAATATCAGTAAGAAATAATGAAGCAGTATTGACCTTTCCCGCATCACCCAAGATGGCTTTGGCACGGAAGTAGTTTTCCATCCTCCACAAGAAATTATCCACATCGCATGCAGACCTTGTCCCCACAAACTCTTTCGGCTTTGGGACATACTCGTTACTAAGTGCTGCACTTGACACTCCTTCCCCCACCGCTGCTAGACACAAGGCCAGCTCTCCCTCGGGCTCCTCTATTCTTGTGCTCAACGCCAGCGTCGTGGCCATTGTTTCCTCATTCAAAGCCTTTATCATGGCTTCGAGAGCATCTCTTCTCTCCGTCAGATTCTTCTTATGGGAATCTAGCAGCTCTTGCATGCTATCCCTTTGGGAAGTGAGACATATGGTCACAAATTCCCTGGATTGCTCCCTCAAGTTATCAATGCTTTCCCCAAGCACATTGTCTGACTCTTTAGCGTCCTTCATGGGCTTCTCAAGCTTTCCCACGCGTTCCTCAACAGCCGACAGCATCTTCCTCAAAGACTTTCTCGCCCACCTTTGTTCGAACTCTTCTCTCGACATCCCAACAGTGTCTTCGAACCAATAGCTCTGATAACACTTGTCACGGGGCTAGAACTTTCATCTCGCAATCCGTGCGGCCTTAGGCAATTTGCTCGTCCAAACTCGCCTAAGTCAGCCTTTAACTCGAGTGAGGATTCTTTAAGAACTCCTCCAAGCAACCAATTGTAGAGCGGAAGCGATTTATGCCAAAAGAAGCAACCAAAAGAACAACAGAAAGGGACGCACACAAAATGTTTGAGTAAATGCTCTCTATTCTCTTATTCACAAAGAATAATGAAACAATGAATGGAGTGAGTACAAATGAGGAGGAGGCTCTCTATTTATAGTTGAGCTCCCCCAAAACCGACGGACAAGATACATTTATATCGACGGACAAGATTAACCATATCCCATGATTTAAGGGATTTACAAGATATGCCATATCAAATCCTATCTAATCTTTACAAGATATGATTCTTTCTATCTTCTAAGATTAGTTACCATATTAGCCTAAGTTGTCATATCTTCGCTATCAGGCCAACCAGGCTTCAATTTGATAAGCTTCTCCAACAGTTCCTTAAATCGGGCCAGTTCTTATAGGCCAAATGATCCCCATCTAAGCAATAGACCTCCATCGGATGCATTTGGTGCGATGGTCACGGGCTTTGAGCTCTGACCCGTGACACTAGCACCTGGAGAATTGCTTTCTTTTTTACAATTTTTTTAAAAAAAATTAATAAATAAAGTGTAAATGAAAACAAAACTTTATTCTTAAATAAATAAAGACTGTTTTTGGCTTATTAAACGAGCCTTATCTACTTAATTCTTGCAGCTTTTTGGACCAATCTGAGATGTTTATATATTCTTTTTATTTTAGATTATAATATACATATTTTTTATCTTTATAGTGGTGGATTTGATTGGTTTTTGTTCATTTATGAAATTGTATGAATAAAATCATCTACCTGTCTTTTATCGTTAACTAACAAATTTTGTTTTCATGAATTTAGATGTTACGAGTGACTATGATCGAGCTGAGTTGGTATGGTGTTAATCTTTTTTAAATGATTCGCCTGTTTCTTCGATTTTGATTGTAAATATTTAATTTTATCGAATTATATTATTCAACTTTTATCATTAACAGATTGAATATCACTTACGCTACTTCAATTGAAAATTTCACTTTTCTTTTAGGATTTTAAAATTCTTTTATTTTCTTTGGGGGTCCAACTTACATTTGTGGTTTGGGAACATATTCAATTTGTTACATAAGCGCTGAAATAATCAGTGTCTGAGGTCCTAAACCTCGAATTAGAGCATTCTATATTTTGTGAAATCGTATGGAATATGCATTAATCAAAACACTACATACCCGTCATGCAAAAAAAAAAAAAAAAAGGGGGCTCACTCCTTGAAAATGATAACATAGAACACTAAACCTTTTAAAGTCCAAACTATAGTTCAAATACTTCACTGTTCCATATTATATGACAAGAAATATACATACATATATATATATATATCGAACCACATCAAGGAAAACGAAAAGCATGAAAACTTATAAAATGCAATGAACTTGAAATAGAAGTCATAACATTATCAGTTCATGCAGTTTGAGCAATATCTATGCATTACCATGCCCAATGAGGAAGCCCTACATAATATGGTAGCATTACTAACTTGAAAGGAATATTAACAAACATAAAGCTGTTCTAGTAAACACTAAACAGCAAATGTCTTCACTACTACCAGTCCGGAAACACTACCTTGTTCCATTCCGGCTCTCTACACTGTAGAAACTGCAGAACAGACCCAAAATAGAAGTATCTACAGCACTAAAAACCTTGTTCCGTAAGCAAAGGTTAAAATTACCATCCTCCTTTGCTACCACCACTCCCTTGTCCCCAAGTACTTGATGCCTTACCCCATGGATCTTGGTTTCCGCTATTTTCACCTCCATCCTTTAACTTGTTCCAACCAGAAGATGGGGCTTCATCAGCAGTTTTTGACTGAGATTGATCTCCCAAGCCTGATCCTTGGTTACCCCACCCTCCAGCAGTAGTAGTTGAACTCTTTCCCCACCCATTTCCTTGATTGTTACTTTCATTAACTTCCTTGCTGCCACTTGACTGGTTCCAGCTAGACCATTTGTCACCATCAGATGAATTCCAAGACTTCCGGTTGTTATCTTGACTCCCACCTCCTCCATTAGTTGAGCTAGAGCCTTTGTTCCACCCACCAGATTGACTCCAACTAGAGGATTGGCCTCCTTGATCAGCACTGGATTGATTCCAAGTCTTGGCTCCACCTCCACTTGTTCCACCATTCCCCACCTCTTTGTTCCAGCCACCAGACTGACTCCAACTAGAGGATTGGCCTCCTTGATCAGCACCAGATTGATTCCAACTCTTACCTCCACCTCCACTTGTTCCACCATTCCAGCCCTGGTTCCCCCCCTCTTTGTTCCAGCCACCAGATTGACTCCAACTGGAGGATTGGCCTCCTCCTTGATCAGCACCTCCACTTGTTCCACCATTCCAGCCCTTGTTCCCCCCCTCCTTGTTCCAGCCAAAAGACTTATTTTCACCAGAATCTCCACCATTGTTCCAACCCCCATTTTGATCCCTCCTACCACGTCCTCTACCTCCAAATCCTCCCCTATCACCACCTCTACCTCTGTAGCCACCTCTGTCACCACCTCTACCTCCGTAGCCTCCACCATCACCGCCTCTACCTCCGTAGCCTCCACCATCACCGCCTCTACCTCCGTAGCCTCCACCATCACCGCCTCTACCTCCGTAGCCTCCACCATCACCACCTCTGCCACCAAAACCTCCTCTGCCCCGTCCTCTATCCGATCTACCTCTACCCCGAAAACCTCCTCTGTCTGTATCTCCTCTACCTCTAAAGCCCCTATCTGAGCCATCTCCACCACCAAAACCTCCCCTCCAACTTCCACCACCTCTATTACTAAAAGGCTCCTTTTGGTCTTCATTTCCACTTCCAGAACTCCAATCGCTTTTCGGCTTCCAACCAGATTCCTGGTTTGCATCCCCAGATCCTGAATTCCAGTTGCTTTTCTTGCCCCAACCCGAATCCTCGCCTGCACTACTGGAACTTGGGTTCCAACCACCTTTTTTGCCCCAACCAGAGTCTTGGCCAGAATCATTTCCAGTACCCCAACTTTTCTTACCCCAGCTTGAATCCTGACTTGCATCTGTCGATCCTTTTTTGCCCCAACCAGAGTCTTGGCCAGCATCATTTCCAGTGCCCCAATTTTTCTTACCCCAGTTAGAATCCTGACTTGCATCTGCTGATCCTTTTTTTCCCCAACTAGAATCATTGGTTGCATAACCAGATCCAAAGTTAGAATAATTTTTCTTAGCCCAACCATCCTCGTTTGCACTACCAGAACCAGAGTTCCAACTGCCCCTTTTGCCCCAACCAGAGTCTTGGCCAGCATCATTGGAACCAGCACCCCAGCTGCTTTTCTTACCACATTCTGATTCCTGATTTGCATCTGCAGATCCTGAGTTCCAGTCACTTCTCTTCCCCCAACTAGAATCTTTGGTTGCATCACCAGATCCAAAGTCTGAATCATTTTTCTTAGCCCAACCAGAATCCTGGTTTGCATTACCAGAACCAGAGTTCCAACCAGAGTTTTGGCCCGCATTCTGGCTGGCTCCACAACCCCATGAAGAACCCCCATGTTGCTTGCCCCAACCATCAGACTGATTCTGAGATCCACCCTTAGTCCAACCTCCTGCTGCAGATTCATTTGCATCTTTCTTGATGCCCCAGTTCGTGGTTTGATTCCCACTGAAGTTATTTCCAGTGGCACTTCCCCAACCTCCCTTAGAATCTTCAGCAGCAAGTTTTGAACTACCCCAATTACCCTTGCTTCCACCAGTACCATCTTTATTGTTCCACTTCTCCACAGCTTTACCCCAAGAATTATCTTCAAAGCCACCAGCATCATTCTTTTTACCCCAGCTTCCCTGTTGATTTGACCCTACAGCATTATTGTTACAATCACTACTTGAGTTTTCATTCTTTCCCCATGATCCTGGTTCAGCCACACCTTTACCTTTATCCCATGCACCAGATGATCCCTCAGTGACATTCTTTCCATTATCCCAACTTTCTGATTTTTTCCAACCATCATTACCAACATTAATACTTTTATCTTTCTCCCATGCAGTGATATTTGAAGAATCAGCAAGATTTCCGGTTTCAAGCTTTGATTGACCCCAGCTGCCTCCAACATCTTTTGAAGCACCCAATGGATCTCCACTAGAGTTAGCTTTACCCCAAGCATCAGATGCACCACCACTGGAGTCAATCTTGGGAGCAGCTTTATTCCAACTGCCCCAACTAGCATTTTGATCACTGCCGCCTGTAGCCCAGGCTGAATTCTGCTTTGTACTTGTGTTATTTTCCCAAGCAGTAGACGGACCATCTACATCATCAAAAACCAATGAACAGGCTTTAAGCACAAGTAAATACTGTATAACAGTTGATGCTTACTGAAACAAGATGTATCATTTGAACCTATTTTTTTATCATTATCCCCAGAACAAACTGCAGCACCCCAGGATGAATTCTGGTTTGGAGTCACCTTGGTCTCCCAGGCAGAGTCTTCACCATCTAGAGAAGAGAGTGAAAAGGAACACCTTTAAGCACACGGTATATCCTTTACCAAGCATTGCCCATTGACAATAATGGTGCAGTAATCTTACCTCTCTTCTGATCAGTTTCTGTCTGTTGCTGCAACCATAACAAAAACTCATATAACTACTTCCATGAAAGACTACACATTTTCTAGAGGTGAATGGATATCATGAATGTATTCAGCAGGAGTAATTGGGTGGGTGGCATTGTCCGTCCACATATTTGTGCGTGTGCATGCGTGTGTATGTGTGTGTGTGTGAGAGGGAGATAGAGAGAGAAGATGTAAGACAAACCGTAGTGCCAGGACCAGAGAAACTAGGCCATGAGCTCCTGTAAATAATTGTAGACCAGGTTCAGAATGCAGAAAAAATAGCACAATCAAGACAGAGAATGAAAATATATGGATGGAAGGAGGATAAGTAAATTGTCATGAGCAAAAAAGATCCTACAATTGAAAGCAGATTGCAGGTATTTTATCAGAAGTTTTTCCCACCTCAAACATGAGTTCTACTCTACATTTGCACCCACCAAGGTTGAATTACTTTTGTTTCACAACAAAAATTAAAATTAAAATTAAAATGCCATAAAATGAGTGTAGTTATACAGGCAATAGAAGGAATATATTTGGCATTCTCTATTTCTACTTTTGTAGATATAACATGTACACTATACATTCAAAACCCTATTTATTATCCGATCAACAATTAGACATACATGCAAGCAAATATGTAGGTATCAAAGAATAATAGAACTATTCTACCATTATAACCATCTCTATATTTTACTACTAGGGACACAGTTTATTTGTTTTTACCCCTCAGCATTCCATCCGCCACCCTCAGCCGATGTTCCCGCTCTATTCAACCAATCTTCCAAAAAGAGAAGTGAACATAAGATAAGGTATATCAGTTACTGTAAGGTCAAGGATAATATAGAAAAAGAAAGCATGGACATGAGGATAATAACAAACCTAATTGGTATTAATTTAATTGGACTCAACCAAACCATCAATGAATAGCCATGCCTCATTTACAGAGAAAATATTTGATAAAAAAGGAAAACGCAAGACTTTTGACACATCTAGGTAGAGAACCTCTCACCTCCAGACGAACCTTCTGATCCCAGAAGATCAAATGGTTTGAATGAACTTGATCCATCGTGCTCACTTATAAAGGAAGAGTAATAGCACATAAAAAGGTATTAAGATGACTGTTGAAAAAGATATACGAAGTAAATTAATCAAAGTTACAAAATCCAGGTACTTTGTATTTGCAGCAGAGCTCTTCCCTTGAACCTCAGCAAGATGCTCATTTTTAACTATAGAAAAATAAAGAAACCATTAACATCATCTCAGATAATATAAACCTATAACTCACATCAAAAAGATTATCTATTAATATACCAACCTGTAAGAACCTTCTGCTTAGAATCCAGTTTAACAGTAACATCTGAATAATATACAGCTAAGACACGGCAAAGGTACCCTTTCAAAGGACCCACTCGAATTCTTAAGGTTTGACCAATGGAGAACATTCCATCTCTGTTCCCTCTGTTGACTGCATATGAAATAATTATTAGTGTTGAAGCCAAGATTTGAAAACATGATGACTACTGACAGACAAAACTAGAGAACAAGATTTTTAGGAACATACAATCACTCTTAGCTTCCTTATCTTGAGAATGCCAAGGCTTTTTAGGCGATATTGGGGACTTAGGAGATGATACAAAATCCCCAAAATCTGAAGTACCACCAGGATCACCACCCTGAACAAAAATAGAAAATTCATTATAGATCATAAGAATCTTAAGATGGAGAGGGAGAGAATGTTCATTTCACTTACAACCTTATCACTGCATATATCTAAAAATTGCTTGATTTTCTCACACTTCAGTGATTTACAGCAGAAATAACCACCATTATCAGTCTCATTCTCATCATACAAAAATATGGTCCCTCTATAGATTTGTTTAACAATCCCTTGTTTACCCTGCAATGTGAAACAGGTGACATTAATATGCATATACTCTACTTAACAGAACTAAATATATACAATGAGAAACTGATTAGATTAGAGATTGCAGTCAAACCTCATATTGACCTTCCAAGACTTTAACAGTGTCATTAATGGATATAGTCTTCGAGTGATGATCTAATGCAGTAAACTTTGTATCCATAGGCCCATTCTTTAACTCACGCTTTTCAACAGTCACTACCACAGGTCCTTCTGGAGCCTCTTTTAAAATCTAGCACATGCATAGCAGGTAAGAAGCCAGAATCATCAAAAGTAAATAACATAATCAATTTACCTTGTAACGATCATCTTTCTCCATGCCAACAATAAGCCCAAAATCTTTCCGGCTGCATTGGAGATGAAAATGAACATAAATTAGATTAACAAGTGGTTGGCACATGGTTACTACCATGACAGACTTCTGTTCAAGAATTACCTGAAACAGACCAGATTATACAGTTCGAAGCCATCATCCAAGCCAAACCCTGATGAGCCTTCTCCCTTCTCACCTCCTTTTTCATTCGTAGTCGTCTTTTTCTTCTTTTTTTCACCATAAAGTTGTGAGAGCCACTCCAGATCATCAGATTCATTATTATCAGAATGACTAAACTTTAGGAGCTCCTCCTCTGTAGGCATAACACCCCAGCAGCTTAATGAATCTATGGATAATTTTTTATACAGATACCCATCCTTAAGCATCATGCCATCAAGTATCTGAAAACCAATGCCGGTGTCACGGTCTCTTCTAAACTGAATGAGAGGTCGAAACTCCCTGCACCAGGCTCAAACATCAATATTAACATCTAAAAAGGTATGGAACTGATAAATAAACCATAATAAATGAGTATAGATCAGGTGTATTACTCGAGCTCAATTGAGCTTATCAATTTTGGAGCTGGTATAACAGTTCTATTGATAGAAACTCCAGCACCCTGTAATACAAAATTGGTGATTTGATGAAAACCTTGCGCATATATATCTCTGTAGCAAATATAAAAACATCTGAATGCTCCAACTAACAATTATGCACAACTCAACAAATGAAACGATCTAATGCTTTCTAAATTTAAAGAGCAAAGACTAGCACATCCAAAACTTAAATCATCCAAGAACTATCATGAAAACCACCACATTATAATTTTTAAAAAATCCTAGAAGAGCTAAACGGAGCACTGTGGTTAATACTGGCACAAAGACACTTTAGCAAAGATGGAAACGAGCAAAAAAGAGACAAAAAAGTAGGGCTGAGGCAAAAAAAAAAAAAAAAAACGAGTCAAGCCGCAATGTTAGGTTTGGTTTCAGTTTCAATTTTATCAAGTTCAATTCGGATCTGGTTCAGTTTGTACTTGCATATATTCAGTTCAATTTGATTTTCAGTTCACAAGTTAAAAAATCTCAAATCCAAACCAAACATATTCTGTTTTTATTTCATTTATAATTTTTTTTATTTTATATTAAAAAAATCTTTTATATTTAAAAACTAGTGAAAATAACTTAAAATACAAAAAATTAAAAACCACTGAGCCGAACCAAACCAATCTGAATCAATGGAATTCGGTTGACTCAGTTAGCTTTTATATTCGGTTTGGCTTTGGTTCAGTTTTTTAAAACCTAGATATTGCATAATAACAGCAATTTCCCAAAACCAAACCTGAATGCCTTTCAGGTCAATCATACGACAGAGAAATCTCTTTGTTTGTTATAAACATAATTCATCGCAAGGAATCAAGGATATAGGAGAATGAAAAGAAATTGGAATATCCTGTTAAATCTACACAAACAACTAGGTTAGCTGACTCTCTCCATTAGCTCTCTTTGTTTCTTCCAGAAGAAACATTTAAGAAAGATTACTAAGTAAGCAGTTATAAGATATCAATGTAACAGAAAACAGCAGAAAAAACAAGCTTATATTGGCAGGTAGTATTATTACAAATTTAGCAGCCATCGCTTGCAGATCAATTCTTGGAATGAGCTTCACAGTTGCTCGTTTCTTGTCATTGTTTACAAACACAACCTACAGAAAGAAATTTAACACAAAATAATTAAAAAACTTAAACAGGAAAACAAACTTGATTTAAACATAGAAAACACATCTACCTGGGCAAGGTCCCCCTTATACTTCCCATTCTTTATCCGAGCCCACATGCCTTTAGAGACTTCACTACGTTTAGTTCTGACATTAAGTAAATGGTAAACTTCATTGCTTGGAACTGGCGCCACTCTTGAAGAGTAAATGTAAGTCAGACCTTTACATGCCTAAAATAGAACAAAAGGTATGTTAGTACACAGACATAGAAAAAATGAAGCCATATCATTTTCTGGTGTCCTAAAACAAGATTGACCTCGTTAATATCACATTGTTTGTCAGCTTCAATGTAGAAAAACCCCTTGATGTGATCAACAGAGAATGCTGATATTATTTGTAATTTTGTTCCTAGTGATTTCATGTCAATAAACTTCTGCATGAGACAGAAAGCTGAATGCCTTTCACGTCCAACCTACAAATAACAATTTTTAGGTGAAACCAATAAAAGAGAAATAATAGGCGTCAACAAAGACTGCATTCAAATTCCAGCAGGATATGTTACTTTAACAACACATCAATCATACCACACATTTAACTTTCCATATAATAGGATCCTTGGAAGGAGGCATGGTAGAGTTTTTGTCAATTGATCCCTTAGCTTCATAAGAATCTTCATCAAATGTCGTAAACCTAGCACCATCCCTGTACCTCTCCTCCATCATTTTATCAAACTCCTCCTCGATCACCTCTTCCTTGGGAACAAATGGAAGGTTATGGGTTTTCCAAGGATTATTATTTGCATTAAGATCTGGTTCTTCTTCCATAAAATCTGATGTCCAAAATCAGAAAACATGGGGTTATGAAGGTAAAAGGCAATAACAAGTCGGGTTGATTATGCAGTAACAACCCAAGAAAGCATTAAGTACAAGGAAACAGAATTATATTATTTAACCAAAATAAAATAGAGATAAAAGATTTGAAGAACTTCAAGAACTCAACAGTTATTTATAAACTGAGATGAGATCTATTTGTTTCATTGTATATAGCACTTTCTGGTCCTTGATATCAATGACTAGAAAATATGAGCTTTCTTGTGGTGAGAATCATGTCAATCTTGGAAGGTCCAAAAAGGTAAGGAATGTTAGGAAAGACATCTCAGACGAACAAGGAAGACTTCCATTACACACATCACACAATCCAAACAAAACATGAAGAAAAAGGAAGTCATGGCCAACCTCAAAACAGCAAAAGACAAAAGTTCTTCAAGGGCCCTCATGCATGGTGTAACAATGTAAATACGCCTCAAACCTCTTGATATATCAAATAACTTCCGAACATGATGCCCAAAATATCCCTCCTTTACCAAACAAGCTATGAAAAATCATCCCAAGGCTTTAAAAATTAGTTGTTTGAAAAATGCTCAACCCAAGAACCGGAAGCATTCACCCAAAGAAGCTTCAGAAAATTAACAAATGCATAAGAAAAATCAAAGCACAGGCAAACACAACCTCAACCTCAAGAGTCCTAAACACAGCAAACAAGAAAAGCTTCTCCAAGAAAGACCCCCTTGCACCAAGCAATAAAGTCCAATCTAACACCCCTTGAAACCCTTAGAAATAAAAACTTCCTAAGAAGTTGCATTCACATTCACCAATACTACACTAATAAGCTTTTTAAACTCAACCTGTCAATCATCTCCATGTTCAGTTAACAAAGATCTATAAACATATGAGAAATAGAACTTCAAAACTACTTAATATGTACCAGTTTCACAACCAAACACCCTAAAATGATTATTCATGCAGAAGCAAAAAAATTCCCTCACAATAACTCAAGAATGATTATTCATGCAGAATGTCCCACTTTCACACCAAACAGCCTAAAATGATTATTCATGCAGCAGCCAATAAAAAATAAGATAAAAAAAAATCACCCACAAAAACTCAATAATGGCAACAAAATATCATCAAGATTTCCATTTCTAAAAAAAAAATCTCTTCCAGAATATTAAACATATTAAAAAGTTAAAACTTCGCTTAAATTTTAAAAAAAAATGAAAACCCTAAAAACCCTGAAAACCAGAATGCAGAACAAAATCAAAGAAAAAACCCTAAAAACTCGCAGAAATAAGCAACCGTAAAATGCAAGACTCCAAAAGGAAGCAAATTGAAAAAGCAAAAGCCAACAAAACGAAAAACGATCAGATCAGCCATACAATCATCAAAATCGCTGTCATCGCTGGCTTCATTGTCATCAACATCAGCAGCGTCTTCAAAGAACTGAAGGACTCCCCGATTCTTCCGCTTCCGACGGTTCTCCTCCGCTCCACCACCGCTTCTTCCGGCGCTGACCTTCCGTTTCCCATAAACCACCTCCTTCTCCTTTCCCTTCCCCTTCGACGACATATCCTTTCAGTCCAGTTGCAAAACTTTTACTTTTTTTTTCCTTATATTTTTCTGCATAAATAAAAAATTTTCAGAGAATATCAGTTCAACATTTTCTCTGAGGGTTTTTTCTTTTTTTTTCTTTGAAATAGTGTGATGAAAGTGTAAGTGATGGAATTTTATGGTAGTGTACTCCAAAGCTGATATATATATATATATATATATATGGCATTTTACGATTGCATCCTTCGCGTTCTGCCCTTATTAAATCATGTAAAAGGACAAAATAGTCTATTTGCTTCCTACTTCTTTACTTTTAGACTTCGTCATTAAATTATTGATTTTATTCTATTTTAATCACCTAATAATTAATTATTAATTTAATAATAAATTTAATTTTTTAATATTTACATATTTTATCAATTTAAACTTAAATATAATAAATTTAATTTTTAATATTTACAAAATGACAAATTTTAAATTCTAAAAGACTATTATTAAAAATAGATAAAAATTTAAAAGATATATAAATACATAAAAATAAAAAATTTAATTTCAAGTTTTTCTTTTGTTTGTAGGTAGAATTATTTAAAGGTCGAATTACTTGTCTAAACTCAAAACCCGTTCAATATATAAAAAGATATAAATAAGTAGAGAATACTTGAAAAATGAATTTAAACAAAAATGTAAATCCGTTTTCTAAATAGAAAATTCTTGAACAAAAATTTTAAAGCAGGAACCTGACCCTACCTGGCTCAGGTGCATATAAAATATATATATATATTATTTATAAATTTTAAATATATAAAAACCAACCCAACCCAAATATTTTAAACCATTAATTGAAGCTTGGAAACAGGTCGTTAGAACTTTGTTTACCTTCCTGCCTCCACCATAGCCGGGATTTGGGCAAGTTTTATAAGTGTGGAAGTTGTTCCTATCGAGTTAAATTGAAACATTTCTTATATCAACCTTCTCGACCATGGATTATTTTCTCAAGTTATTAGCTTCGGCTAAAAACAACTTAAAAAGTTTATTGGGCTTTAACTCAGTTAGCATCGGTATTATTATTAGTGTAAGAAAACATAGATTCGAATATGCCGAAGTTTATTATTCTCTTATTTAAAGGTTAGAAAAGAATTATGAATAGTTCGCGTAAAAAAATCCAAAAACAAATCATGATTCCTTATATAATTGTCAAGTTTTGAAGTCAACCTAACTCAAGTATTTTACTCCCTTTGTTTATTTTTTATGAGTGCAAAACCAAATAAAAGAAAAAGTAATTTATTGTTGGTCAAATATGAATTATCCATATTTAAATGGGGTCGAGATTGGTTAAAATGTAAGACCTAAAAAAAATTATTATTTAGAATCAAACAAATTTATAAAAATAAAAAATATTTTGTAAATGTTAAAAGCTAAATTTATTTAATTTTTTAGATCTTGAACTAAAATGACAAATTTTGTAAACATTAAGAACTAATTGATAAATTTTTTATATGTAGGATTAGTTTTATAAATTATGTAAATATTAAATGGCCTAATTTTTTATTAGACCGATAAAAAAGCTCATGTCAACTTCTTATCACTCATCTAATGGCAACTAATAAAGAAATTAACTAAAATATTTAATTTCAAAAAATTTAATGATTAAATAAAAATAATAATAATTGAGTGACTAAAATAGAGCAAAGTCAATAATTTAGTGACCTTTTTATACTTTACTCTTGTAGACTTTAAAATGAAAATTTTAGCTTTTTTTACCTTTTTTTTCGGATTTGATTTTTTTAAACTACACCCAAAGTCACTCTAAAATATGATTTGTCCTTTTTTGGTTACTCTAATTTTTTTTCTCAATTTAGTAACTCTTGTTAAAATAATTACTCAAACTAGTCACTCACGCTAAAATAATTTGTTTTCCACTAACGAATTGCTAACATAGCACATTAGCCCATTGAGTGATGACACATGACACTTTTTGTTAACTTTTGACTAAATTTAGAGGCCTCTCTTAGACCACAAAATTCTACATCTCTTTTCTCTCTTTTCACATGTGGACAGCATGGGTGTTGCTATACCGGTGCTATTATAATTTTAATGATTTAGTCAACTTTTACATCTAAAAAAAAAGCTATTTGACTACTTATTAAAACTCGAGGACCAAGGTGATAAAAGGAATTGAAGTTAAGTGACAAAAAAAATAAACATTAAAGATTAAATTTGTCGTTATACCAATCATTAATCCGCATATATAATTCCAAGACTGCTATCAACTAGACTTTTTCTATATACATATATTAAAATTATTTAAGGTTAAATTATGTTCTTAGTCCATGTGCTTTGTAAGAGTTATGGATTTAGTCTCTATACTTTAATTTGGTCATTTTTAGTCTCTATAGTTTTTAAATTTTAAAATTTTAGTCCTCGACGAATGATAACTGTTAAATTCATTCAGTTAAAATCTGTTATTTTCAAAATGTGATGCGACAAACATATTATCTAGTCAGCTTATTATTTCCACATATTACTCACTAAAAATTTCAATTAATGGATTATCAATAGTCATTTACATCAAGACTGAAATTTCAAAACTCGAAAATTATGTAGACTTAAAATGATCTAATTGGAGAATATTGACTAAATCTACAACTATAAGCAATGTACAGGACTAGTAATTGAATTATACAAAAGGATTTGACTATTATTGTTTGGGTTAAGACTAAAATTTGAAAAATTGAAAAGTGCAATATTAAAATTGACTATTTCGAAAAGAATAGGGACGAAATTGATAAAATTAAAGTATATGGACTAAATTCACAACTTTTGCAAAATATAAAGACTAATAGTAGAATTTAACCATTATTTTGAAGTAATTGTTCTCAATCATAATAATAAAATATTTTTGGCATAAAGATAAATTTAGCACCTAATGTTTACTCTCTTTTTTTACCCTTATTTTTTTTGGGTCATTTTGGCCTCAACCTTTAAATTTTAATCAAACTGCTTACTTATTGGTGGAAATATTGATTGAACTGTTAAAATTTTAATGGCATTGGCGTGACAACTCACATGGCATTTTGTTTATATTTCACTGCTAAAATGAATAAAAATTCTAAAAGTTTTTATGAGCTTTTTTTTTGAAGAATTATATGTAGATTGCCATGTTAGTGGCCATATCAATGCCGTTAAAGTTTTAACAATAAAGTCAATTTTTCCATAAAAAAATAGACAAATTAACTAAAATTTATACATTAAGAGCTAAAATGACCAAAAAAAAAGAATAAACCAAAATGACAAAATAAATAAATGTTAGGGACTAAATTTATTTTTATGTCAATATTTATTTTTGTTAAAGACTAGAATTTTAAGTAAAAAAATACAAGTTTTCGTAAACATAAAACACTGTTTCATATGGGTATACAAATCCAAATGTAAATGGGAATACATAATTCATATATAAACATCAAATTATTTTACTTTAAAGTTTAATGATTCAGACATAAAATTTTAATTATTACGTTAATTATTTTTATTATTGAACAGTTCAAATAGTTTATTAATCAAATTAATAGATTAAATTTAAAATTTTCAAGGTTTGAATAAACTTTAGCTTGATTTCCAGTCATTTCAATCTTGATTTGGATTGCCTGCTAAGTGATATGGTTATAGGTGATGGTGCTTGGAATCTTGATCTCTTTCGGCTTTGGCTACTAGAGGAGGTGATCAGGAGGATTGAAGAGATTCCTTCACCCCACTCAGCAGCTGAAGTTGATAGGATTATTTGGGATGGTACTTCAATATAGGCTCTTTTTTTTTTTTTGTCAAAAGTGCCTATGAGAAACTTCGGGAAAGTTCTTGGAATCCGAAGTAGCAGATTCTATGAAAATTTCAAGGACTTCAACGAGTTAGATTATTTATTTGGCTTGCTTTCAAGTAGCGGTTGCTTACTAATATGGAAAGAGTTCGTCAAGGTCTTGGGCACAGTACGACCTGTGGGGTTTGTGGATATATCTCCGAGGATGTGTTGCATGCCATTAAGAATTGTCCTACAGCGAGAAATATTTGGAATCATTTAGTTCCTGTTGAACGACATGATATGCTTTATTCTAGAAATTTGCAAGAATGACTTATCTCAGACTTGAAGAATTGTGATGACAATTGCTTGGGTGATGTTGACTGGCAATGTCTTTTTGGGATTATCACTTGACGCATTTGGAAGAATCAAAATCTCTTCATTTTTCAAGGTGCATCCTGGAGTAGCAGTGATATTATCAAGGTTTCTTATAGTTGGGCTAAACAGTATGCCTTGTCAAGTAGGGTCCTGTGATAAAGTCTCGAGAACCAATTCCTTATTCATATGTGGCTGGTAATTGAGTTTGTTTGAATATTGATGGATCAATCAAGTATGAAGCTGACTTTGTTGCAGTAGTGGGAATTGTGCGAGATCGAAATAGGGAGTGGATTCTTGGGTTTAGTAGGTAGTTGGGGAGTTGTTCAGTTCTTGTTGCTGAATTGTGGGGCATCTTGGATGGGTTGGTTCTTTTAATTGATCAGGGCTATGATGATGTGTTAATCCAGACTGATAGTCTTAAGGCGGTTAAGGCCATTCAGGAGAGCCCTTCAAATGGTTCCAACTCTACTTTGGTTAGGAAAATTCATCTGCTATTGTCGTGGATCGGTCATTAATGGAGTGTGTGGCACATATCTAGATAGGATAACCAGGATGCTGATAGCTTGGTCAAATTAGTTTACGACAGAAATCATGGATTGCGATTGTTCGAGGCATTCAGTTGGAGGAATGGTTTAGTTTATATAGTTAATTTACTTAATTTTCTTTGTCAGAAAAAAAATGTAAAATTTGTGAAAGTTTAGCATTCAGCATTGTTAGCTATTATTATATTAAACAGTTTCGTGGATGATTTTGATTATGAGAAAAAAAAAAAGAAATCCAACAATAATATACTTATGTTCATTTCCAAGAAGTAAAATAATAATATAACAATAATAACCTACTACTCTAAATAGACATTAAAAAAAAGGTGTATTTATTTTTATTAAGAAATAAATTAAAAAATACACCCAGAAACCTGAATTTAATTAACTTAATAAGCAAATGAATGAACGAATTTTGTTCCTAAAATTGAAATGATGTCTTAAGAATTAAGATCATGTTGATGCGTTGGTATTCCAGCAACATGTAAGTGCCTTTGTTTGAGTGAAAATGATTTTTAGAAAATATTTTTTTAAAAAATTAATATTTTTTGTGTTTGAATGAATTAGTGTAAGATATTTTATATTGCTCGATAGATTTCTTAAAAGTATTTCATAAAAACAATTTTTAATGAAGCAAGCATACAATAATTGAAAACTAAAAAGCTTCCGCTTTAAAAGGATGCCTAATGGAAGTTTATACCATTATAACTTATCACCAAATTGTTCTTAATCTGGAAACATAAATAACGTATAGTATAAAATATCTACCTTAATTTATTCGAGAGAAAAAAGTATTACAAGAAAATGCAGCATTTCTTAAAAACAAATTGAACATAAAAAAAAAGTGTAAAAATCAAACAAAATAATTTTTAGGTATATTAGATAGAGGAGAAAAACAAATAAAATAAAAAGATTTAAGGTGATTATTTAACAAGAAACATATCAAAGATATGCTATAGAAGATGGAAACCCATAAAACAAAGGAAACCAAGATAGTAAAGCAAGAAATGAGATGAAAATAGAAAATCTAGAAAGGAAATTGGAAAAGGAGAAAAATCCAAAAACCCAAAAACAAATATAAAATTGGGGATTGGAAGACAATTTAAGATGTTTTGAGAGTAAAGGCTTAGAGGAGTGAAGATTGGAAAATGTCTTACGGGATTAGAAAGCGTAAGACATTTTCCTTTAAAAAAAAAGTCTCATTTTATCGTGTCTTGAAAAATGGTTACCTTTGGTAACTCATTTTCCACCAAACAAATATAGGAAAACAATGAAAATATTTTCAATACAACCTTTTACATGAAATAAACGGAGTCTTAACGGGGGTCGAACCATCTACAAGCTTCAACTTCAATCTTGGTATTTTCAATGATTCCAAAAGTTTCAAAGGAGTTCCATTCAACAACACGACACCGCTTAAGATGTTTCCATATTTTTGAGTCAAAAGATACTCTTTCCATTCTTTAAGTACTTTAAATTAAAATTTTGAAATTACACTATACAAATTTAGATAATACAAAACATCAATTTCAAAAGAAGTATTTTTGGACAAGTTGATGGACACCAAAGAAAAAAAAATGAAAATTTTAATAAATAAAAAATAATTAAATTAAAAGTAATTGAGTCAATCAAAATTATAAAAATTATCTTTTTCTTGACACAATGAGAGTACATCCGCAAATATAGAGAACCATTATGTGTAATAGAAACAACTTTACTCCCAATAACTTTATACTAAAAAAGCCCACTGTGATTTTAACACATAAAATTAATAAAACATAAATGTTGAAAAATATATGAAATATACCATAAATGAGAGCGTAATTTCCACCAATCAAACCTTGTCTGCAATAAACATAATTAACTAATAAGATATTTATAAAATATTAAAAAAAAACACTTACCAAAAAACAAATACAAAGGTGTAGAGCACTAATTGACCACCACTATTATAAGCTTCATCTGATTTACAAACCCATGCTTCATCTGATTCACAAACCCATGCTTCATACTGTAACACCCCAAACCCAGCCCAGATGTTACGGCCGAATTTAGCGATATCACATTGCAGTGTTTTTCGAAAACATCATATCTTTAGAAAATTCATCTTATTATTAAACCTCGTTTATGTACCTTAACAGAAATTTAGGGTATCTTTGTTCTTTTAAAACTTAAGTTATTTTAGTAGAACGTTGATCATATTAGTTGTTACTGTACTTTAAAACCAAGTTTGATGCGGAAGCTTTTATTATAAGTTACGAAAACGTGGTGTTTTGAAAACCAATTATCTTTTGAAAAACTGCGTTCTACTACTAATCGAATGTAAATTAAAATAAGAAAAATCCCCAAATTAAAAGTTAAAAATTAAAGAGGCCTTATTACATAACAAAAACCCAAATTAAATTTATAAGACATAAACTCAGATATATAAATAAGTGCGGTTGTGTGGCCACCTCCGAATCCCTCACAGCACCGACCCGCCTAAGACTGAGGATTACCTGTACAGATAAACAGAGAGATGAGTTTACGAAAACTCAGTGTGTAACCCCATACACATAAACAGCTAATCATGCCTTTAGGCAAGTACAGTCTGGGCCTAAGCCCAAGACAATAACAGTTCAGTTCAGTTGGGCCTTAGCCCATTACAGTATCAGTATCAGTGTGGGCCTTAGCCCATAACAATATCAGTGTGGACTTTAGCCCATAACAGTATCAGTAACAGTTTAAGCATACAATTAGAAAATCCTACCCATCCAGCCTCTACACTCCACTCCGTCCAGCCCAACACTCCATGTGGGGATAAAATCACCCATCCATCCCTACACTCCAAAAATTAGCACCGGTTGCGGCACTAAACAGTATTTGCAATAGAACTGCCAGTATAGTGCACTTCCTCTAATCATAATAATCCCATCCCATGCAACATATCACATATGAATGCAACATACATATATATCATGGCATGCTCATATATGGTCATACATAACACAGGGGCATAACAGTCATTTTACCATAAGGGCATAATAGTCATTTTATCAGTTTGGGGTCTAGGTGTACTTACCGACCCATCAGTAGGTCCACAATCGTCTCGGTGACCCGTGCGACCTTAGCAGTCAAACAGTGCAAATAGGCCCAAGGCCTATAATGCGGGCCCATATGGGCCCACACGCTCGTGTGGCCCACTTAGCCCAAAATTGGCCTCGGTCATGTAAATTACACGGCTTGGCCCAATATTCTCCACACGTTTGTGGGTTTACCTGTGTGGGGCTCACAAGCCCGTTGGGCCCACACAGCACGTTTCGACCCAACATGACCCAAAACGACCTAAGACCACGAAATCGTTCACGGTAGCCTCGGTAGTCTAACGCTCACAATTTATACGTTCAGTTTACCACACGAGCGAGCGCACGCTCGTGTAGCTTCAATTTCATACTTTTTCGGCTTTTGCCGGCTTATGATTTGGGCATTGTTTACACACTTTTCAACATTTCACCGATACCGTTTATTAGGGTACTGTTACACACTTGGATTCAAAAAGATGCGCAGACAGTCCTCGATCACTTCAGAACCTATGTTCACCCATAAAATTCGGTTACTCACATATTAATTAAATTTAAAATGAACCCAAATCAATATACCTAACCACTTAATCGCCAGCCACTTACCTTGATTGAACAATCGAATCCCTACACACTTCCCTCACTGAAAAACGATGATCACTAGAACTCGGGGTTATTACCTGCAATCTAATCGGAACCCCTTATTAACAAGTATATACAAGTACGATTTTAAGCCCAAAACGAATATCAACTTACCGAAAGTTCCAAACCGTAGACTAGCAATGAACACTAAATCGGTAGAGATCAGGGAAAAGTCGGCACTGTGAGGGTAGAGGAAGAGAGAATCGACCAGGCAAAAATAACAGCAAGCGTCTTAATTATTTGGAAAAGAAACGAAGAAGAGGTAGGGAAAGAAAAAAGGAGTATTCGGCCAACAACAGAAAAAAGGGGAGAGAGGAGAAGATGAGAAAATGGTATGTTCGGCCAACACAAGTAGGGTGTTAGGAGGAGTAGTCCAAAACAGCAGAGGAGGCTAAGAGAATGTGGCGATAGAAAGGGAAAAAAAAGAAAGCGGTTTAGGGGAGGAGAGGTTTAGACAGAGGGAAAAGAAAGAAAAAGCAAAAAGGGGAGAAGAGGTTTTGACAGAGGGAGGTTTCAACAGAGGGAGGTTTCGACAGAGGGAGGTTTTGGCAGAGGGAAAAACAACACAGAACCCAAATGAGAAACACCCCTCCCAACCGAATTTTTGAGTGCTTCAGAGTCCCAATTCGGCACACCATTACCTCTCCCCTCATCCCTTGTTTTCCTCTTAAAATCCCTCCTCAAATCTCTCCACCTAATCACACCTCCCCTCAACCATTTAGTTTGAATTCCTCTCAATCACTTCAATGATTCAGTCAAACTCCACCACCTCCCACAGCACAGCAGCAAAATAAATACTCCCTTGCCATTACCAATATTCAAACATCAGTCCTCTGGCCTAGGTAACACGCCACTTACCCCCTAGACCAGCAGGCTTTTTATGTTTTGTTACCCACACAATTATTTAAAAGTCTACTAACCAAAGGTAAGGGTTTCATTCCCCAAAAACCAAAATTTTGCACAAGCCCAGGCTTGAACCTAGGACTTCTCAAACACTCCCAAACACATCCAAATCACTTAGCCACTAAAACAGATAGGTATTTATGTCAAAACACCCAAAAATAAATTCCTAAGTTTTAGGGCGTTACACATACCATGGTGCAAATTTGACAATGGCATTTCAAACATTTTTAAATGATTGAGCAATTTGAATCAAGAAAAATGGATCTTGAACACGATCAATGAGGTCTGGATTATTACCTGCATTAATCCTCATTCAAATTAAACAAAAACTATAGTAAAACAAAATATTAATTGACATATTAATTAAATGGATATCAAGTCGAAGGTTATAAACAAGGTGTGCCATTGTAACATCCCAAAATTATCTGTATATGTTTCTGTTATTAATAACACAAATATTTGTCTGCTTTAGTGGTTATGTGTTCTAAGAGTGTTTGAGAAATCTTAGGTTCAAGCTTTGACCTGGGCAGAATTTTTGTTTTTGTAACACCCTAAACCCGGCCCAAACGTCACGACCAGATCTGGTATGCTACGGATTAATAGTTGAGAACTTCTCATTGAAGGGATTTGAAATCTCGGTTTGTTTAAGTAGGTATTCGTTAAATAAGTGATATTGGAAGAAATCCTTTGCTCTTTCGCTGAATATAATTTAAAAAAAATAAATGAGGACATTAACAATTATAAATTGATAACCTAAACTATGGGGCCTTATGACATAAACATTCTCAAAATTAAAACTTAAAGGAAAACCGGAAAAAAATAATTTATGGAAATAGAACTTGATGGCCCCTCGAGTCCGCCTCGGCTCCTATGCCACGATCTACTGCTCATCTGAAAAGTCAGGAAAATAAAAGGGTGAGTCACCAAGACTCAGTGTGCGAATCCCGAAAACACATTAAAGGCTTGGGCCCACAAACACATTATGGGCCTTAGCCCATACACAATGGCAACAAAATATTTACATGCAACATGGCCCAACCCAACCTAAAAATCCATCCTCTACACACCAGCCCGTACCAACCAACACACTACGGGGATTTCTACAATAAACCCACCAACCGCTACACACCATATCGACAGCCATGCTGCCTATTCCTAACAGTCAGGAATAAATTTAACGTGGCTTAGCCACCGATCACTATTGTGACCTAATTTTACAGTTCGTGGCTTAATCACCGATCAACAAGTGGCCTATTAACATGCTCTTCCCCTTCATCATATCAACCCCATCCCATGCATACATACATGCAGAATCAAAATAATATACTACCTAAAAGTTCACAGTCTATCACATACATCGATACACATAGAGAAGTTCTATGATTACGTACCTGGCATCCTTTGCCTACCCTTTTTGGGTAATCCAACTGTCTATACAGCTTTTTTCCGGCTTTTAGCCCATAACATATATTTAGTACAGATTAATTAGTGTGTTAGAGATATACACACCTGATTACAGTCAAGACGAGACCCTATATGTCGACACTATCAGAAGCCGATACGACTGCTAACTGTTTAAGATTTTGTTCTGACGCCGTCCACAACCCGGTGGCCAATTCTGAAGTGCTGACACTACTCGATTCTTAAACTTAGGGATTGGGTTTACAGATCCAATCCCCTCTTTCGCCTGATCGACATTTGATTCCATTAAAAGACCTTATCAGTTGCTACCATCATATGGTTAAGATCACAATTATGATAGCGAATCTAACGAGAATCTAAAGAGAACCCCTTACCTTGAAATCCCGAAAAGAGATATATGAGGTTTAGAGATTAGCGGTTCCGGCTTTTAGATCTAAGCGATCTACTTCAATTCCTGAATGTCGCCCAACACGTAAACACAAGAAACCAACAATCCATTAGCCTTTCGGCTTTGTCTTCTAAAAACTGAAAGAGAAAAAGAATAGATCAGAAGAAATCGGCACCTACCTTTACAGAGAGTTCGGCAACTCCTAGAAGATTTCGGCTTTTGAGAAGATCAAAAAGAAAAGATGATCTCAATAGATCTATAAAGTTTCGGCTTTTGAGAAGGTAAAAAAGAAAAGATGATCTCAAGAGATCTATGAAGTTTCGACTTTTGAGAAGGTCAAAAAAAAAGATTATCTCAAGAGATCTATAAAGTTTCGACTTTTGAGAAGGTAAAAAAGAAAAGATGATCTCAAGAGATATATGAAGTTCCAGCTTTTGAGAAGGTCAAAAAAGAACAGATGATCTCAAGAGATCTATGAAGTTTCGGCTTTTGAGAAGGTCAAAAAGAAAGATGATCTCAAGAGATCTATAAAGTTTCGGCTTTTGAGAAGGAGATGATTGAGAGAAAAGAGTAATATCAAACGTAAAGAAGTGATAGGAACGGTATAGGAAAAAGAAGAATTTCAGCAAGGCTAGTGTAACATCCCGAAATAGGGCCTAAACGGAACAGTGGTTGCGAAACCACAAATCCGAGTCAGTAAAATATTTTAATATTATTTTCTGTGCCGTTGTTATATGATTGAGCATGTGTTGAAGTTTCGTGAGCTAATTTATTTGTCTGTGTGTTTAATTTGATAAAAGGATTGAATTGCATCAAATGCAAAATTAGTGTGCTTTATGAAAAGATGTCTATTTGTTATGTGTTTTTAAATTGGAAGTCCTTATGAGATAATTAGCCCATTAATAAGTTAGTAGGAGATATTTGTTTGGTATTTTTGAAATTTGGTTGAAATGAAATGGGTAATTTTGTAATCAAGCTAAAATGGCCTAATAAGACAAAATGATAAAAGCTATCATCTTTTTTTTTCCTTTCTTCTTCTTCAACCGATTGTAAAAACAAAAATGGCAGCCATGGTTGAGGTTTAGTCCAAGCTTTCCAAGCTCATAGTAAGTGCATCCAAGCCCCATTTTTATTGATTTTTGTATTTTTGAAATCCTTGTACCATGATCTACCTATTTCTACCAATATTTTGAGATATAGTTAAAGTCAAAAATTTTACCCATGATGGATAATTGTGTATTTTGATGTTTGATGGTAGATTATGCATGTTTATGAGTAGAGAAACGATTTTTACTAAGTGATTTTCGGTGAAAATGAGTAAAACGAACAAATTAGTAAAAGTTGTTATTATTCATAAGTATGTGTTATAGTAAGAATTTGAAGTTGCTATAGAAGGGAGAAATGTTAAGCATGTTATAAAACATAAGAATAAGGGTTGAAGTTTAATTTTCGAGCCTAGGGGCAAAATTGTAATTATGTAAAAGTTTAGGGGTAAAATTGTAATTTTGCCAAAGTTAGAGTTAAGGATTGTTTTAATAAATGTGAGTATTAAATAAGCTAAATTTGCTATTATAGATCAAGAAGAAAGAAATCCAGAGTTAGATCGGGGAAAGAAAAAGATAGTGGACTAAATCTATATAGTTGATCGTATTTTGTTTCGAGGTAAGTTTACGGTAAATAAATGCAATATTCTGATATTTTACATCTAACACTCTTAAATTCCAGCATTTACATATTTATTCTGTAAATTTATTATTTAAAGACTCAAGTATGAATTGACGGAAAAGCTATCTCAGAAAGTTCCGGTTGAACCTTAGGAATGTGTAGGATACAAATGTCATGACATTAGGGTTTAAGGAAATCATGTAAGACCATGTCAAGACATGGCATTGATAAGTTACTATAAGGCAAAGGTCCCATGTAAGACCATGCCAAGGCATGGCATTGGTGAGTTCATAAGGCAAGGATACCACGTAAGACCATGCCAAGGCATGGCATTGGTGAGTTCATAAGGCAAGGATACCACTTAAGACCATGTCAAGACATGGCAATGGTTAAGTTTCATAAGGAAAGGTACCCGCGTATCCTTAGTATTCCAAAGTGGTTCAACGGGAAAATTCAAAGAGTATTCCAAAGTAAAGGTAAGACAAGTTCAAGCTAAAAAGGTAAGGTAAGACAAGTTCAAGCTAAAAAGGTAAGTTAAGACAAGTTCATGTTAAAAGCTTAAGTGATCTTGATAAGAAAAGCATAAGATAATTCATTAAGAATGTTGTTATCTATTTACATGTAAACTTACTAAGCTTTATGCTTACTCCCATTCTTTAATTTTTTTTTTATAGTATTACAAGCCAACTCGAGGATCGAAAGGACGTCGGAGATCGTTACACACTATCAAAAGATTATATTGGTATTTTGTGATTCGAACATTTTAAGTTATGGCATGTATAGGGACTTAGCCATTTTGTGTGTATGACCTTATGATATGGCTTAATATTGGCTTGTAAATGCTTGGTAATGATTAGCCATTAAAATGGTTAATTAAGAACATGTTTTGGATGTTATTAAATGCCTAGTTGATAGTTATTTTAAAGAAATTATGTAATTATATGCAGGGGAATAGTTGGACAGCAGCAGTGATGTAGTTTTGAAAAATCACCAAAAATAGTAGAAATGGAATTAGGTTGTGCATGAGATACAGAATTAAATCTTATTGAGTCTATTTTTATATAAAAAAAACGGTGTAGGAAAAAGAGTTGTATATTATGAGATAATTGATTTTTAGTGAAGAGAGGTCAGAACTGTCAAACTGTGTAATAGGGGAGACTTTAACTAATAAACTGTACTAATTGGCCACATCAAAAATTCTGGAAAAATTATAGTAAGAAGACATATGAGTCTAGTTTCAAGGAAAATTTACGGATCTAAATTTCGAGTTTCGTAACTCAAGTTATAATTAATTTAGTGAACATGACGCAGACGGACAGTTTCAATTTTTATGCCCAGAACTAGTAAGTTAAGTCTAGTAATGCCTCGTGTTCGACTCCGGCAGCAGTCTCGGGTAAGGGGTGTTACAGCTAGGGTAGATTCGGTTATGGCAGACAAATGTGAAAAGAAAGAATGCTTAAGGGAGTTTTCGACTTTTATTCAGAAAAGGAGGAAAAGAGAGAAGATGAAAACCCTAAATGCCGAAAATAAAGAAGAGAATGGAAGAATAAAACCCTAATGCCAATTTTAATTAAAATAGTTGGGCTTTATGCAACTTGAATTTGGGCCTCCTCAGTTGATGCCACATCCCTGCTTTTAATTGGCGCCACTTTGCCACTGGGCCACAAGCCCATTTGTATTTTAAAACACAGATAACATCTTTTAAGCCCTATCTTACCAGGCTTTCCACTAGAGTGTCCAAACAGAAAATTCGATTAAGGCCTCTACCCAACCCTGAGCCCATTTTGGACCCCTAACACTCACATTAAACATAAACACACATTAAATGCATAGCCCCACAATTTCAGGATGTTACAGTTTTTATATGAATAAGGCCCTATATCTAGACAGTAGGCTTTTAATTAATTCTTTGTAAAAATATGTCAGAATAGGTCTACTGGTATGGTGGATAAGTGGAGTATCATTATCCTAAAGGTCTTGGGTTCGAGCTGTTGCTTGAGTATTATTTTTGCTAGTGGTACCGTGGAGTGTTTGAACTGAAATGAAATGCCAAAGTGGTAGAGGGGTAGTGGGAAGTGTAGAAAGAAAATTTAGGGATTTGGATAGTGGGAGTGGTTGGACAGTTTTAGGAGAAATTTGAAGGATTTGGGGATAATGGGGCTGAATTTTTTATTTTATCATTTTGTTATTTTCAAAATCCCAAAGTCCCTCTATTCTTCTATTTTTTCTTCTCCCCCCAGCTCTACCGAACTTCTGCCAAAGTTTCTTTTTCTTCTCCATTCTTGTCGATTTTAGCCATTGGTTTACCTTTTCTCTTTTCATTTACCAGAGTTGCACTAAGAATTTCTCTCTTTTCGTCGTTGTTCCTTCTCTTCTTCGTTCATCGCATTAAGTTCTGCCGAAATCAAGTCCCCCGATTTCGATTGTCAAGGTTTCGGTAAGTCTTAGTAGGTAATTTGTCTCTTTTTGATAACATCCCTTTTGATGTGTTTCGTATATGACATTAGGGGGAGGTTTTCAAGCATCTGTGGTCACCAATCGGAGTTCTATATCATGTGGAAAATTTTGTTCATTGATTGAAGGTGAGAGGTTAGTCGCTTTTGGGTTATATCTTGATGCGAGTTTGTTATGGATCGTTCTTTTTAATCAATATGCTACCGTGGATTTCATAAGTACCATTGTAGTTTGATTTTGTTATTCACATTATCCACTCCGGCTGATTAAATTCGATAGTAATCACTCAATTGTGGGATTGACTGTTAGTTCTTTTATTGGTATAGGTGAATCTCTTTAAGCACCCAATCTTTCGACGTGATAAGTGTTGGGGTGCATCGAATCGTCTAAATTAGGCACTATGGAATTGGAAAAAGTAGTATGATTACTTGTTTTTAGATTTAATTTAGTGTTTTAATTGGAAAATTAGGTGCTGGTGTTCTCAGGATTGCGTTGGCTGTGAAACGAAACCAGGTGTGTGTAACCAAAATACTGAAAATAAAAACCGGTGAAAAGCTGAAAAATGGGCCTGTCGACGCCACAATGGTGCATGGTCGTCCATGTGGTAGGTCGTGTGACGGAACACGGGCGTGTGATCGATGAGGCGAGCTGTGTGCGACAAACGGACTAGATCGAATTAGGCCATATGGCCCACACGAGCGTGTGAGATTTTTGGGCCAGGCCATGTGATCCACACTGCCAAGGCTATTTTGGGCCGTGTAGGCCCATACGCCGACAGCATGGGCATGTGACCCATTTTCACTACTTTGTTGCTAAGGTTGTAAGGGTCGCCTGAGTCGACTGTGAACCTACTGTAGGGTCGGTAAGCTTACCGCAACCCCTAATTGACTGAAATGACTGTATGACTGATATATATATATGCATGTTATTGAGCATGATGAGATTCTACTGATCTAATATTGTATGTACTGTTACCATGAGATAGCATGTCACAACTGTATATTGCATTGCATTGGGTTAGGGGTTGATTTTAATCGGAGGAAGTGTACTGAAAGGATTCGAGCCTAACTTACTGGCAGCTTAGCTGCAAGTTATTATCCAATGCCGCTTACGGTACTATTTGGAGTGTAGGGATGAATGAGTTGATTATATCCCCACATGGAGTGTAGGGTTGGGCGGAGATGGTGTATAGAGGCTGACTTGGTAGGATTTTGTGACTGTATATCTGTTATTATTACTGTTATTGTGAGGGGCTAATGCCCTACTACATGACTTCTTCTGTACTGAAATGGGCTAAGTCCCAAACTGATACTATTACTGAAAAAGGGATTAGACCCAGACTGTGATTAATTACATACTGTCTGTTTATCCTTATGGGGATTACACACTTAGTTTACTTAAACTCACCCATTTTGTCTAATCTGTACAGGTAACCCCCAGACTTAGGCAGATCGATGCGATGGAGGACTCAGCGGTGGCCCCACGACCTCTTTGACACTGTTTCGTACTTACTTATGATTTTAAATTTTATTTGGGTATTTTATTGTAAATATGGCCTCTGTGGTTTTTTTATTTATTTTAGTTTGGAATTTTTGTTGGTTATGGTTTATAACTGATAGTATTAGGATATCTCGAGTTTTCAAAAGAAATAAACGTTTTAACAAAATACTAACAAATACGTAAACTGTTCTAAAAGCTTCCGCATTGAATAAACATTTGGAAAACTTTCGATTGATTAAATAACATGATTTTAGAATTAATAAGTAATAATAAAAAGTTTCTAAACAGGAATTATTTTAAGCAAAGTTACGGTTTTCAAACACACTACCATGTGACATCGCCTAATCCGGCCATAACGTCCAAGCCGGATTTGGGGTGTTACATTTAGTGGTATTAGAGCCAGGTTGCAAAACTCGGCTGTGGATTATGGGTTTTATAAAAAATGGGCTTTCGAAAAATTGATTGATTTCTAAATGATTTGAAATGTTTTTACTGAGAAAGTGGTACACTGAGTCTCCGACGCCGATCCTGTAAGTATTCTGAACTGTGATTTGTTTTAAACTGAAACTATTATAGATAGTATATTCTGAAACTACTATAGGTAGTAAACTGTACTAAAAACACTCTAGTTAGTGTGTACTGAAAATTGTAGAGAAATTAAAAACTGTAGTGAGATTGCAATTTACGAAAATGAACTCTGAATAATCGATATTGTTTTACATAAAACATTTGTTAATAAACACTGGAACTGTAACTGATTTATAAAATTGTTAATACAGATAAACGTGATTAGACAATGAGCGCACGAGGTATCCACTGACGGGGTGCTAGAGGTCGAGGTAGAGGCCACAGAGGAGCTCGAGCTGAGTCCTCTTCACTGGGTAGCATACCGAATTTGAATACTAGTGAGACGCCAGTGTCACCTACTACTGAGATTGGGTCTCAAGATCACATGGCTGGGGATGATGTATTGTCCCAGGCTATACTAAGGATTTTGGAGAGGGTCGCTGGGCCCAATACTGGATCTGGAGGCCGAGGGTTGGTTACGGAACGACTCCGATCCAATGGAGCTAAGCTCTTCAATGGTGTCACTAGAGTTGCCCCTAATGTGGCCGAGTACTGGATTGAGGCCACAGAGAGGATTATGAATGATTTAGATTGCACCCATGAGTTGAAATTAAAGGGTGTAGTCTCACTGCTGCAGGATAAGGCTTATCAATGGTGACTTACTGTTAAGGAGGGCATTCAGCCTGAATGTTTGACTTGGGAGTTCTTTAAGACCGCCTTCTAGGGAAAATATGTGGAAGCCAGTTATGTGGATGCCCCGTAGGAGGGAGTTTCTGAATCTGGCACAAGGAGATCGATCAGTGGCTGAGTATGAGGCCAAATTTCTGAGAATGAGCCGCTATGCGCGAGGTATGGTGCCGACTAAGTATAAGCGATGTGTTCGCTTCGAGGATAACCTCAGGGATAATCTGAGGGTTCTGATAGCTCCACAGAGGGAGTGAGACTTTGCTGCACTGGTTTATAAGGCGAAGACCGCCGAGGAAGTGAAACGCGCTGAGCACCAGAACCGAGAGAGAAGTAGGAGTAAGAGGGATTTGGAGCCCTCGAGTTTTGTTCAGAGGCCTAAGAAAAAGGCCAAAGTTGATGGGCTAATCAGAGTTGGGGCTCCTATTGCTGCTACTGGACAGCTGTCGTGTACTGACTGTGGTAGACGCCATCAAGGCGAGTGTTGAAAAAGAACTAGGGTTTGCTTGAAGTGGGGTTCATTAGAGCACCGTATTAGAGAGTGTTCGCAGAGGCCTGATTAGATGCAAGCTCCGGGTACTGGTACTGTACCACTACCGAGAGCAGTTCATCAGCCACCGAGAGGTCGTGGTCAGGCTAGATATGGTAATGGGTTGGGCTGTGGTCAAAGAGCATCGTATTAGAGAGTGTCTGCGGAGGCCTGATAAGATGCAAGCTCCGAATACTGGTACTGCACCACCACCGAGAGCAGTTCAGCAGCCACCGAGAGGCCGTGGTCAGGCCAGATGTGGTAATAGGTTGGGCTGTGGTCAGAGAGCACCGGGCAGAGGTACTGGTCATACTGAGGTGAGGTAGTCGGCTCTAGTTTATGTTGTACGTCACCGAAAGGCTGAAGATGCTCTAGACATCATCACGGGTATGTTCTTTATTTACGATGTACCTTCTACTACTCTGATAGATATATGATCTACTCACTCCTATATAGCCTGTACTGTGTTTGGAAATTTGGGGATCTTGGTTGAGAGCACTACGAGTGAGGTTACTGTACTAAGTTTATTGGGGTAGTCGATAAGGGTAAATAAATTGTTTAGAGACGTCCCTTTATAGGTCCAAGGGGTTATCTTTCTGGATGATTAGATGGAACTGCCTTTTGAAGAGTTTGATCTGGTACTAGGAATAGACTGGTTGGTTTAGTACCGAGTGAGCTTAGATTGTGCCACAAAAAAGGTTGTACTGAGAACCGAAGAGGACAGTGAGGTAGTCATAATTAGGGAACGTCGGAACTATTTGACGAATGTAATTTTTGCATTGATGGTGGAAATGTTAGTTAGTAAGGGTTGTGAGGAGTACCTAGCCTATATTAGTGTTTCAGATTCTGGGGATTCTTCGGTTAAAGATATTAGAACGGTAAAGGACTTTCCAGACGTTTTTCCTGAGGAGCTACCTGAATTACCTCCGAGTCGCGAAGTAGAGTTTGGGATTGAGCTCTTTCCTAGAACAGCTTCGTTGTCCATAGCTCCCTATAGAATGACACCGAAGGAGCTTGTGGAGCTTAAGGCTCTGATTCAAGAGCTCCTGGATCGCCGGTTCATCTGCCCTAGTGTGTCTCCGTGGGGAGCACCAGTTCTGTTTGTGAAGAAAAAAGATAGACCCATGCGATGTGTATCGACTATTGGCAACTGAACAAGTTGACCATCAAGAATAAGTACCCCCTACCAAGGATAGATGATCTGTTTGATCAGTTCTGAGGAGCTTCAGTTTTCTCCAAGATTAACCTTCGATCAGGGTATCACCTGTTGAGAGTTAAGGAGGTTGACGTGCAGAAGACGACGTTTAGGACTCGTTATGGTTACTATGAGTTCCTAGTAATGCCATTTGGACTGACTAATGCACCGGCGGCTTTCATGGATTTAATGAATCGAGTGTTCCAGCCCTATCTAGATCTATTCGTAGTGGTATTTATTGATGACATACTGGTGTATTCGAAGATTGAGGATGAACATGATGAACACCTTAGAGTGGTTCTGCAGATTCTATGAAAGAAACAATTGTACGCCAAGTTTAGTAAATGTGAGTTCTGGTTACAAGAAGTAACATTTCTGAGATTTAGAATTAGGGTTGATCCTCGAAATATTGAGTCGGTGGTGGATTGAAAACATCTTAAGATTGTATCTAAGATTCGCTATTTTCTAGGTTTGGCAGTGTATTATCGACGATTTGTAGGGGCTTTTCACTGTTTGCAGCACACTTGACTAAGCTACTACGTAAGGGTGTGTCATTTAGCTGGACTGATGCGCAGCAAGAGAGCTTTGAGAAGCTCAAGACTATTCTGGCAAAGGCACCTTTTCTGATACAGCCAGAGTCTAGAAAAGAGTTCACTGTTTACAGTGATGCATCACATGTTGGTTTGAGATATGTGTTGATGCAAGAGGGAAAGGTTGTAGCATATGCATCTCGTCAACTTAAGACTCATGAGGCGAATTATCCGACGCATGACTTGGAGTTGGCCGCGGTGGTATTCGCATTGAAAATCTGGAGGCATTATCTGTATGGTGAGAAGTGTATCATCTACACTGATCACAAGAGCCTCAAGTACCTCATCACTCAAAAGGAGCTAAATCTTAGGTAGCGTAGATAGGTTGAGCTACTTAAGGACTATGACTGTACTATTGAGTAACATCCTGGTAAGGCCAATGTGGTGGCTGATACACTGAGCTGTAGAGCTATGACTAATTTGAGGGCGATGTTTGCTCGCCTAAGTTTATTTGATGATGATAATTTATTAGCCGAGCTTCAGGTTAAGCTGACATGGATTGAGCAAATTAAGGGTAAGCAGTTGGAGAACGAGTCTTTAAGTTTTCGGTTCTGACAGATTGAGAGTGGTAGCACTACGGATTTTTGACTGAATAGTGATGGGGTACTCTATTTCTGTGGACGGATCTGTGTTCCGAATAATATTGATTTGAGATAGTCTGTACTAAGAGAGGCGCATATTAGCCCTTATGCTATGCATCCTAGAGGAAATAAGATGTACCAAGATATCCGAGAATTATATTAATGGCCAGGATTGAAGCGAGAGGTTACTGACTTTGTGGCTAGATGTCTGACATGCCAACAGGTTAAAGGCTGAGCATCAGTTGCCTTCGGGTTTGCTACAGCCGATTAAGATTCCCCTTTGAAAGTGAGAACGTGTGACAATGGACTTCGTTAGTGGGTTACCCTTGGCACCCACTAAGAAAGATTTTGTTTGGGTCATCGTGGATCGATTGACCAAGTCAACACACTTCATATCGGTTCGTACTGATTATTCTCTACAGAAGTTGGTGAAGCTTTATATTTCGAAGATAGTGAGACTACATGGGACACCGATTTTGATCGTCTCTAATAGAGGTCATCATTCACATCTCGTTTTTGGGGGAAGTTACATGAGGCTCTGGGTTCAAGATTGGACTTCAGTACTGCATTCTATCCTCAGGCCGATGGTCAGTCAGAGAGGGTGATTCAGATACTAGAGGATATGTTAAGGAGCTGTGCTATTGATTTTCGAGGCATTTAGGAAGATTATCTACCGTTAGCAGAGTTTTCTTATAATAATAGCTTCCAGTCTAGCGTCCAGATGGCACATTACGAGGCACTATATGGTCGTAAGTGTCGCACTCCTTTATGTTGGAGTGAGTTGGGCGAGCGACGTGTTCTGGGTCCTGAGTTGGTTTCTGAGACAGAGGATAAAGTTAAAGTGATCCAGGATCATTTGAAAGTGACTTCTAACAGGCAAAAATCTTATGCAAATTTGAAGAGGAGTGAGATTGAGTATTCTGCAGGGGACTTCGTCTTTCTCAAGGTCTCGCCATGGAAGAAAGTACTGAGGTTTGGTCGTAAGGGCAAGTTAAGCCCTAGGTTTATTGAACTTTACCGTATTTGGAAGTGAGTGGAACTGGTTGCTTATCAGTTGGAGCTACCTCTAGAGTTGGATCGTATTCATGACATGTTCCATGTCTCTATGTTGAGGCGCTACCGCTCTGATCCTACTCATATTATCACTGTTGAGGAGATTGAGGTTAGGCCAGACTTGACCTTTGAGGAGGAGCCTGTCCAGATTCTAGATCGTGACGTAAAGGTTCTGAGGAGGAAGTCTATCCCTTCGGTGAAGATTCTATAGTGTAATCATAGCACTGAGGAGGCCACCTGGGAGCTTGAGGATGCGATGCTTCAACAGTATTCTCATCTATTCTGATAAGGTAATATTTTGAGGCCGAAATTTTCTTTTAGGGGGTAGAGTTGTAATGTCCTAAAATTATCTGTATATGTTTCTATTATTAATGACACAAATATATGTCTGCTTTAGTGGTTATGTGTTCTAAGAGTGTTTGAGAAATCCTGGGTTCAAGCTTTGACCTGGGTAGAATTTTTGTTTTTATATGAATAAAGCCCTATCTCTAGACAGTAGGCTTTTAATTAATTGTTTGTAAAAACATGTCAGAATGGGCCTGCTGGTTTGGTGGATAAGTGGAGTATCATTATGCTAGAGGTCTTGGGTTCGAGCTGTTGCTTGAATATTATTTTTGCTAGTAGTGTCGTGAAGTGTTTGAACTGAACTGAAATGCCGAAGTGATAGAGGGGTAGTGGGAAGTGTGGAGAGAAAATTTAGGGATTTGGGTAGTGGGAGTGGTTGGACAGTTTTAGGATAAATTTGAGGGATTTAGGGATAATAGGGCTGAATTTTTTATTTTGTTATCTTCAAATTCCCAAAGTCTCTTCATTCTTCTGTCGTTTCTTCTCTCCCAGCTCTGCCAAACCTCTGCCAAAGTTTTTTTTTCTTCTCCATTCTTGCCAGTCAATTTCTTTCTTTCCGTCGTTGTTCATTTTCTTATTCGTTCATCGCATTAAGTTCTACCAAAATCAAATCTCCCAATTTCGATTGTCAAGGTTTCGGTAAGTCTTTAGGTAATTTGTCTCTTTTTGATAACTTCCCTTTTGATGTGTTTCGTATATGACGTTAGTGGGAGGTTTTCAAGCATCTGTGGTCACCAATCGGAGTTATATATCGCATGGAAAATTTTGTTCATTGATTGAAGGTGAGAGCTTGGTCGCTTTTGGGTTAAATATTGACGCGAGTTCGTTATGGATCGTTCCTTTTAATCAATATGCTATCGTGGATTTCATAAGTAGCATTGTAGTTTGATTTTGTTATTCGTATTATCTACTCCAGCAAATTAAATTCAATAGTAATCACTCAATTGTGGGATTGACTGTTAGCTCTTTTGTTGGTATATTTAAATCTCTTTAAGCACCCAGTTTTTCGACATGATAAGTGTTGGGGAGCACCGATTCTGTTTGTGAAGAAAAAAGATGGACCCATGCGTATGTGTATCGACTATCGATAACTGAATAAGTTGACCATCAAGAATAAGTACCCCCTACCGAGGATAAATGTTCTATTTGATTAGTGACGAGGAGCTTCAGTTTTCTCCAAGATTGACCTTCGATCAAGGTATCACCAGTTGAGACTTAAGGATGCTGACGTGCATAAGATGGCGTTTAGGAGTCGTTATGGTCACTACGAGTTCTTAGTAATGCCATTTGGATTGACTAATGCACCGGCAGCTTTTATGGATCTGATGAATCGAGTGTTCCAGCCCTATCTGAATCGGTTCATAGTGTTATTTATTGACGACATGCTGGTGTATTCGAGGACTAAAGATGAACACCTTTGAGTGGTTCTGCAGATTCTGCGAGAGAAACAATTGTATGCCAAGTTCAGTAAATGTGAGTTCTGGTTACGAGAAGTAATATTTCAAGGCCATGTGGTTTCTGCGGAGGGAATTAGGGTCGATCCTCGAAAGATTGAGTCGGTGGTGGATTGGAAACAGCCTAAGACTGTATCTGAGATTCACAGTTTTCTGGGACTGGCAGGGTATTATCGACGATTTGTAGAGGGCTTTTTACTGATTGCAGCACCCTTGACTAAGCTACTACGTAAGGGTGTGTCGTTTAACTGGACTGATGCGCAGCAAGAGAGCTTTGAGAAGCTCAAGACTGTACTTACTATGGCCCCTGTTCTGATGCAGCCAGAGTCTGAAAAAAAGTTCATTGTTTATAGCGAAGTATCACATGTCGGTTTGGGATGTGTGTTGATGCAGGAGGGAAAGGTTGTAGCGTATGCGTCTCGTCAACTTAAGACTCATGAGGCGAATTATCTGATGCATGACTTGGAGTTGGTCGCGGTGGTATTCGCACTGAAAATCTGGAGGCATTATCTGTATGGTGAGAAGTGTATCATCTACACTGATCACAAGAGCTTCAAGTACCTCCTCACTCAAAAGAAGCTAAATCTTAAGCAGCGTAGATGGATTGAACTACTTAAGGACTACGACTGTACTATTGAGTACCATCCTAGCAAGGCTAATGTGGTGGCCAATGCACTGAGTCGTAGAGCTATGACTGATTTGAGGGCGATGTTTGCTCGTCTAAGCTTATTTGATTATGGTAGTTTATTAGCCGAGCTTCAGGTTAAGCCGACATGGATTGAACAGATTAAGGGTAAGTAGTTGGAGGACGAGTCTTTAAGTCTTCGGTTTCGACAGATTGAGAGTGGTAGCACTATGGATTTTAGACTGAATAGTGATGGGGTACTCTATTTCCGTGGACGGATTTGTGTTCCGAATAATATTGATTTGAGACAGTCTATACTGAGAGAGGCACATAGTAGCCCTTATGCTATGCATCCTAACAAAAATAAGATGTACCGAGATCTTCGAGAATTATATTGGTGGCTAGGATTGAAGCGAGAGGTTACTAACTTTGTGGCTAGATGTCTGACATGGCAACAGGTTAAGTCTGAGCATCAGTTGCCTTCGGGTTTGCTACAGCCGATTAAGATTCCCTTTTGGAAGTGTGAACGTGTGACGATGGACTTTGTTAGTGGGTTACCCTTGACACCCACTAAGAAGGATTCTGTTTGGGTCATCGTGGATCGATTGACCAAGTCAGTACACTTTATATCGGTTCGTACTGATTATTCTCTACAGAAGTTGGCGAAGCTTTATATTTCGGAGATAGTGAGACTACATGAGATACCGATTTGGATCATCTCTGATAGGGGTCCTCGCTTCACGTCTCGATTTTGAGGGAAGTTGCATGAGGCTCTGGGTTCAAGATTGACTTCAGTACTGCGTTCCATCCTCAAACCGATGGTCAGTCAAAAAGGGTGATTCAGATACTGGAGGATATGTTGAGGAGCTGTGCTATTGTTTTCTGAGGCAGTTGGGATGATTATTTGCCTTTAGTGAAGTTTTCTTATAATAATAGCTTCCAGTCTAGCATCCAGATGGCACTTTACGAGGCACTATATGGTCGTAAGTGTCGCACTCCTTTATGTTGGATTGTTTTGGGCGAGCGACGTGTTCTGGGTCCTGAGTTGGTTTTTGAGATAGAGGATAAGGTTAGAGTGATTCGGGATCATTTGAAAGTGACTTTTGACAGGCAGAAATCTTATGCGGGTTTGAAGAGGCGTGAGATCGAGTATTCTATGGGGGACTTCATCTTTCTCAAGGTCTTGCCATGGAAGAAAGTATTGAGGTTTGGTCATAAGGGCAAGTTAAGTCCTAGGTTTATTGGACCTTACCGTATTTTGAAGTGAGTGGAACAGGTTGCTTATCAGTTGGAGCTATCTCCAGAGTTGGATCGTATTCATGACATGTTCCACGTCTCTATGTTGAGACGCTACCGTTCTGATCCTACTCATATTATCCCTGTTGAGGAGATTGAGGTTAGGCTAGACTTGACCTTTGAGGAGGAGCTTGTCCAGATTCTAGATCGTGACTTAAATGTTATGAGGAGGAAGTTTATCCCTTTGGTGAAGATTTTATGGCGTAATCATAGCACTGAGGAGGCCGCCTGGAAGCCTGAGGATGCGATGCGTCAACAGTATCCTCATCTGTTCTGATCAGGTAAAATTTTGAGGCCAAAATTTTCTTTTAGGGGGTAGAGTTGTAACGTCCCAAAATTATCTGTATATGCTTCGGTTATTAATGACACAAATATCTGTATACTTCAGTGGTTATGTGTTCTAAGAGTGTCCGAGAAATCCTGGGTTCAAGCCTTGACCTGGGTAGAATTTTTGTGTTTATATGAATAAAGCTCTATCTCTAGACAATAGGCTTTTAATTAATTGTTTGTAAAAACATGTTAGAATGGGCCTGTTGGTCTGGTGGATAAGTGGGGTATCATTATGCTAGAGGTCTTGGGTTCGAGCTGTTGCTTGAGTATTATTTTGCTAGTGGTGCCGTGAAGTGTTTGAACTGAACTGAAATGCCGAAGTGGTAGAGGGGTAGTGGGAAGTGTGGAGAGAAAATTTAGGGATTTGGATAGTGGGAGTGGTTGGACGATTTTTGGAGAAATTTGAGGGATTTGGGGATCATGGGGCTGAATTTTTTATTTTGTTATTTTTAAATTCCCAAAGTCTCTCCATTCTTTTGTCATTTTTCTCCCCCAGCTCTGTCGAACCTCTGCCAAAGTTTCTTTTTTCTTCTGCATTCATGCCGATTAATTTCTCCCTTTTGGTCGTTGTTCTGTTTTTTCTTCATTTATCGCATTAAGTTCTACCGAAATCAAGTCTCCCAATTCTGATCGTCAAGGTTTCAGTAAGTCTTAGTAGGTAATTTGTCTCTTTTCGATAACTCCCTTTTTTGATGTGTTTCGTATATGACATTAGGTGGAGGTTATCAAGCATCTATAGTCACCAACCGGAGTTCTATATCGTGTGGAAAATTTAATTCATTGATTGAAGGTGAGAGGTTAGTCGCTTTTAGGTTAAATCTTGATGCGAGTTCGTTATGGATCGTTCTTTTTAATCAATATACTATCTTGGATTTCGTAAGTACCATTGTAGTTTGATTTTGTTATTCGTATTATCTACTCCGGCTGATTAAATTCAATAGTAATCACTTAATTGTGGGATTGACTGTTAGTTCTTTTGTTGGTATAGGTGAATCTCTTTAAGCACCCAGTCTTTCGACGTGACAAGTGTTCGGCTGTATCGAATCGTCTATGGTAGGCACTTTGGAATTGGAGAAAGTAGTATGATTACTTGTTTTTAGGTCTAATTTAGTGTTTTAATCGAAAAATTATGTGCTGGTGTTCTCAGGATTTTGTTGGCTGTGAAACAAAACCAGGTGTGTGTAACCAAAATACTGAAAATGAAAACTGGCGAAAAGTTGAAACATGGGGCTGTCGACGCCACACGGGCACGTGGCTGTCCGTGTGGTAGGGAGTGTGATAGAACATGGGTGTGTGATCAACGAGGCGGGCCGTGTGCGACACACGGGCCAGACCAAATTGGGCCTATGGCCCACACGAGTGAACCATACGAGCGTGTGGGATTTTTGGGACAAGTCGTGTGATCCACATGGCCAAGGCCATTTTGAGCCGTGTGGGCCCACACGGGCGTGTGGGCCCACACGAGTAGACAGCATGGGCATGTGAGCTCATTTTTACTGCGTTGTTGCTAAGGTTGCATGGTTCGCCTGAGTCGACTGTGAACCTACTGTAGGGTCGGTAAGCTTACCTCAACCCCTAATTGACTGAAATGACTGTATGACATATATATATGCATGTTATTGAGCATGATGAGATTCGACTGATCTAATATTGTATGTACTGTTACCATGAGATAGTATGTCACAACTGTATATTGCATTGCATTGGGTTAGGGGTTGATGTTAATCGGAGGAAGTGTACTGAAAGGCTTCGAGCCTAACTTACTGGCAGCTCAGCTACAAGCTATTATCCAATGTCGCTGACGGTACTATTTGGAGTGTAGGGATGGATGGGTTGATTATATCACCACATGGAGTGTAGGGTTGGACGGAGATGGTGTGTAGAGGCTGGCTTGGTAGGATTCTGTGACTGCATATCTGTTATTATTACTGTTATTGTGAGGGGCTAATGCCCTACTACATGACTTCTTCTGTACTGAAATGGGCTAAGTCCCAAACTGATACTGTTACTGAAAAAGGGATTAGACCTAGACTATGATTAATTACATACTATCTGTTTATCCTTATGGGGATTACACATTTAGTTTACTTAAACTCGCCCCTTCTATCTAATCTGTACAGTTAACCCCCAGACTTAGGCGGATCGATGCGGTGGAGGACTCAGCGGTGGCCCCACGACCTCTTTGACACTGTTTCGTAGTTACTTATGATTTTAAATTTTATTTGGGTATTTTATTGTAAATATGACCTCTCTGGATTTTTATTTATTTTAGTTTGGGATTTTTTGTTGGTTATGGTTTATAACTGCAAGTATTAGGATATCTCGGGTTTTCAAAAGAAACAAACGTTTTAACAAAATACTAACAAATACGCAAACTGTTCTAAAATCTTCCACATTGAATAAACGTTTGGAAAACTTTCGATTGATTAAATAACACGATTTTAGAATTAATAAGCAATAATAAAAAGTTTCTAAATGGGAATTATTTATTAATACAATGTAAAATTAGCACAGTTTTATTTCCAGACTACATCAAAATAGGTTTTTAGCGGCGCTTAGACAAAAAATGCAACTATAGATCGAGATTAGTGGCGCTTTTTGAAAAACACCGCTATAGGTCGACCATTAGCGGCGCTTTTTGAAAAACGCCGCAAAAAAAATTAAGTACAACCCGTCGTTTTATGTTGAGTTTTAAGGCATTAGCAGCGCTTTTTGAAAAACGCTGCTATAGATTGAGCATTAGCGGTGCTTTTTGAAAAACGCCGCTATAAGTCGACCATTAGTGGCGCTTTTTGAAAAATGCCGCAAAAAAATTAAGCACAACGCCATCGCTTTATGTTGAGTTTTAAGGGCATTAGTGGCGCTTTTTGAAAAACGCCGCTATAGGTCGACCATTAGCGGTGCTTTTTGAAAAACGCCGCAAAAAAAAAAAATTAAGCTAAACAACTTGGTCTTCCTCTTTCTACATGCTAATACTTGTGGCCGTGAGACACTCGAATGTTTTTGCTTCTTCCTTTTTTTTCCCTTCATTTGTAATAAAAAAAAATTAATGGATCAATGATATTTTCGCAAAATATTTTAAAATAATGTAGTTTAATATTTTCTAAAATATATATTTAAATTTACTTGCTTAAAAAATTTATAGTATCAATGAAGTTTTTCAAAAAAAAAAAATTATTTTAAAATATAAATTTAATATTTTAATCAATATTTGTTAAAAATATTAAAATTTAAGATACTTGTTAAATTCAACCAATGTGATAACTATTGCAGTAAACTTTTTAAAACTTTACTTATTAATAAAGTTTTTCTTTTAAAAAATATTGCAGAATTTATATATTTTTTAAAGATATCTTATTTAAACACTCTTTAGTTACTATAATGTTTTTTTTTCAATAAAGTTATCTTTAAATTCCAACTTAGGTTTTCTCTTAATATTTGTTGTTAGTTAGTACAATATTATGATACAGGAAAGAAAGCTTTTCAATTTTAGAGTAAACTATATTTAAAGTTATTAAATTATTAGTAAATTTACGTTTTGATCACTTAACTTTAAAAGTTATAAAATGATTATTTAATTATTTGAAAGTTTTCATTTAAGTCATTGAACTATTTTAAAGTTTTTATTTAGTCATTGGGTTATTAAGTTTTTTTCTTAAAAAGTTCGGATAGTGAGCTTCAAACAATGGTTCGACAATTGGTACGGTGAAGAACCTATCGATGAGTAAAAAAATATATATTTTAGATCTAAGTTGATTTGACGGTTAATATCGGTGATCAAAGAAAAAAGCTGTTTGGATTTTGATTTGCAAATTTATAACATTCAATATTGTTTTAAGAAAAAAAGTTAAACTATAGAAGAGAAATGGGATGAGAGCCTTCGATTGGTGCAAATAATCTTAATAATCTTTAGCGGCGCTTTATCAAAAATGCCGCAAGAAACATTTTATCTGTCTATTTATTATTTAACTGGTTTATTTATATTAATTAAAATACAATTTATTTTTAATTGAATATTTAAATTTAAAATACTATTATTTAAAATAATTTAAAGTTTTTTGGGTATATGACTGATTGTTTTTAATTTATATATTAAATAATTTCTTATATAATCGTAAAAGAGATAGTATTAATTTTAAAATATTGCATTAATTATTATTATAGTTTAGGGTTTATGGTTTAGGTTATATAATTTAGGGTTTAAGATTTAGGAGTTATTATTTTAAGGTTTATATAATTTAGGGTTTAAGGTTTAGGAGTTACTATTTTAAGGCTTAGGGATTATGGTTTATGGTTTAAGATTTGGGGTTTAAGGTTTAATGGTTAGTGGTTAGGGGTTTAGGGGTTATGGGTTAGGTGTTTTTGTTTTATGATTTAGGGTTTAGGGACATGGGTTAGGAGTTTAGATTAATTAGTGTCTTTTAATTAATATATTAAATAATTTCTTATATAATTGTAAAAGAGATAATATTAATTTTAATATATTAAAATTATGATTATAATTTATATTATTTAAGAGATAATAGATAGCCTTTATATATATTAAATGGTTTAGGATTTAAGATTTAGTTTGGATAAACAATTTTTGGAAAGTATTTAAAAGAAAAAAATATTTAATGAGAATTTTAAAATTGATTACAACTTTCTAAAGAAATTATTAAGGAAACATATTTAATAAAATTTTTAAAGGAAATGAAATATTTAGAGGAAAAAATATTTAAGTTGATGTCAGTGGCATAAAGGGAATTTTTATTTTCGTATATAAAATTTTACTTCGAAAATTTTAATAATTAATTAATTAAATTGAGCTATTTAAAAAAAAATGCGCCGAAAGATGATAAAGTGAAAAACTCTAAAGTAGACACAAAAATCAAAGAAGCCAAATACCTCTAGAAAACCCCAAAGACAAACCAAATTCCCTCCCTTTCTTTCTCTTTCCAAACCCAAAATAAAAAAAGCAAGGGAAAAAGCATAAGAAAATATCTAATGCCCCAAAAATCGCCCTCTCTGCCTCAGGCACGTCAATTTTCCTCTCTTTTCTCTGTCCTTGATTTTTTCTTCTAATTTTTTGTAGTTATTATTACTTACAAATTGAGAGAAAATTTAAAATAAAGGGATCTTTCTTTGCATGCTCGATCAAAATATTTGCATTTTCTTTATGTTTTTTATCTTTTGAGTTTGAGATGTAATATCCTAAAAATTGAGTATTTATATGTTGCATCATTTTGGTGCTTAGCTAGTGAAATGATTCAATTTGTGTGTTTAAAATGGTCTCGAGAAGGCTCGGGATTTATTTGGACTTGGAATAATTTTTAGTAAGTAGTACTTTATTGAAATAGAACAAGTAACCTTAAATGCTTAAGGTAATTAAATGGTAAAAGTTAGCATAAGATGAGCAAGTGGTAAAGGGGATATGATGCCATGTATGTTTGCTTGAGGGAAGAGGTTTGAATCCCTTGATGTGCATGTGAATTTTATTTTTTTTTCCTTCCATCTTCATAGTGTCGGTCAAGCTAGTAATTATGGTAGGATAGACTTTTATTTTTATGGTATGATGGCTAAGAGAAATGGTAAGAGTAAATTAAGGAAAAGGCATGTAAGTGGGGGACATAAGGCATGAAACAAAGAAGATTTTTTGGAAAGTTTGGAGTGGCCAAACTTTGACTTGATGGCCATGTACTTGGACGTTTTAGGGGCTAGGGGGGTGACCAAATTTTTGATGGCTTTTGGTAGCTAGTTGGCCACTTTGGCATTTTGTCATTTTTGTGTTTTTCTCCAAAACCTTTCTCTCCATTTTCCTCTCCTTAACCGAATGCACCTTGAGCAATAGGTAACATCCTTTCTTTTCTTTTAATCATTTCATATTTTTGACCATTTCGGTCTTATTTTGCCTATTCTCTCAAACCTTTCTTCCTAGTGCCGAAATCACCAAAACCTTGGAAGGCCATTGTCTCTTTTCTTTTCTTTTCACCCTTGCCGAATGAACACCAACCTCAAAACTTCTTCTTTGTTCATTCTCCATCCTTGAAAACCGAAACATAAACATCTTATCCCCTATTTCTTTTTCTTCTTTACTTCTTACAAAAGACTCTTAAACATCTCTCTCCCTAATTCTTCACCATGGTCGAATGTCAATAATCGTCTCCTTAGCCGAATCTTTTTCTTCTTCGTAGTGTTCTAAGTGGGTGGTCGTGTATCATCCGTAGCCATAAGTCAATCGGTGGAAATCGGATTCATCATCATTAAGGTAAGGAGTTCTTCTTGGATTTTTCGTTATATCTCTACTCGGCTATGTTGCAAATCGGATCGAAGTTTCGACTAATCGATTATTTTTAAGGACAAAGTCACTTGATATTCTCTATTTGTTAATCCTTCGAAAATAGTGGGTGTCATAGGTGCCGACAATCAAAAAGGTTTAGTCGTTACTGTAATCAGGTGTGTAATCCCGTACCCTTCCGAATATATGTTTGAAATGGTGAGTAAATCTCACATCTCTCTGAAAGTTTACATGAAATATTCTTTGATTTGGTATAAATATCGAAGAAAACCAATAACCGGCATCCGTGATCACTCGGACGTGCGTATGATGGTAGTGATAATCATGTTTTGTAATAAAATAGTTTCGGTCAGAAACAGTGATGTGTATTTGAAAAATCATGAAAAATAGGATAAAAGGAATTACAAAGTGAATAAGATATCAGATTAAAGCTTACTGAGTCTATTTTATTATAAAAGAAACATAAAAAGCAAAGAATTTGTATATTTTGAGATTTTTAAATTTTTGTAAGATTGGTTCAGAATGAATATGTGATCCCCTATTATGACTTGGAAAAATCATTATAAATTGTAGAAAAATAATTACGGGACATGGTTTATATTATTAGAATCCTTAGTGATTCTATTTTTATTTGGATCAAACGAAACCAGTATTTGAGTTCTGTACAATAAGATATCTAAGATTTTGTGAAGAGAGGGCAGAACTGTCAAACAATGAAACAAGGGATACTTTGAAGAATAAACTGTACTAATTGCCTGAGCCAAAAATTCTAGAAAAATTACAGTAAGAAGTTATATGAGTCTAGTTTCAGGGAAAATTTATGGATCTAAATTTCAAGTTTCCTAACTCAAGTTATAGTCAATTTAGTCAGCATAATGCAGATGGACAATTTCAATTTTTGTGCCCAAACGAATTACCCTTGGTGGGTAAAATTTATGAAATACCCTTGGATTACGAAATTACCATAACACCCATAGAGGGTAAATTACTAAATTACCCTTAGTGGGTACGATTGTCGAATTGAGATAATTGCTATATAGGCCAACTTGATAAATTGCTATTTGGGCCAATTTGATAAATTGCTATATGGGCCAATTTGATAAATTGCCATATGGGCCAACTTGATAAATTGCCATATGGGCCAACTTGATAAATTGCTATATGGGCCAACTTGATAAATTGCCATATGGGCCAACTTGATAAATTGCTATATGGGCCAATTTGATAAATTGTTATATGGGCCAATTTGATAATTTGCTAAATGGGTCGATCTGAAAATATGTGAAATAGGCCAAGATAATATTCTGCTTAGTGGGCCAAGTTAATAAGATGTTATAATGGGCTATATAATTTTAAAAAATATCTGAATGCATTCTTATGAATTGTTATGCATTATATACATGAATTGCATGGGATGGGATAATGATGAAGAGAAGTTCTGGTAGCTCTGCTACATAACTCTGGTGGCTCTGCCACAAATCTGAAAAATGGCAATGCCATATAAATTCTGTTAATCTGGTGGCTTGTCCACAGTTTGATATATGGCTTATATTCCAGTTTGATATATGGCTTATTGCCCAGTTGATATATGGCTTAATGCCCAGTTTGGTGTGTTGGCGGGGTGGGTGACTAAAGCTCCCCACAGGTGTGCTGGTTGGTACGGGTGGTGTGTAGCGAATGGATATTAGGTTTGGTTTGGGAATTGCATATCACATGCATTCTATACATGTTAAATTGTTATATCTGTAATGGGCTCAGGCCCAAATAAATGCTTAAATGGTTTTGGCCCAATGGACTATGGTAAGTGGGTTACACACTGAGTTCTTGTAACTCACCCCCTTCTTTCTTAACCCTGTAAGTAATGCTCTGTGAGGTGGACTTGGGCCATGGATGACCCGTTGGAAGCCATATTTCAGAAATGGTGTTATTAAATTTTAAATTTCTATTTCTGTTTATTTTACTATTTTGCTATATTGGTTTAAGTTGTAATAAGGCCTCTGGAGTATTTTATTGTTTGCTTTATGGTTGGTATACTTACTATTTTGCTTAATTTGATTTAAATGAGAATTTTTCTAAAAACTTAAATGAAGGTTTTCCAAAATCGATTAATAAACGAACTTCATAATAAACTTTATAAATATTTTAGCACGGAAGTTATTTTCTCGAACTATCAAACAATATTTTCAAAAGTCACGGTTTTAAAGTTCACTACCTTGATTGTTGACTCATCAATCAATCTCTCAAAAATATTTTTATTTTATCTATGTTTCCGCAATGATTTCAAAATACTTCTGCAACTCTATTTCTGAACATCACTTATTTGTAAATTATTTATTTCAAATACGTTTTCGCCACAAAAAACGTTTTTCATAAAAGTTAATAACGTTTTCAAATAGTTAACATTTGCTTAAGTGTTTTGGGTTTTAACAAAGAGGTTGAAATTTTCAAATGAGTTTTTTTTTGTGACATGCCAGATTCGGGCCTAACTTCTAGGCCGGGTTTGGGGTGTTACATTTAATGGTATCAGAGCTCGGTTGTAAAACTCGGCTGTGGTTTGGGTTCAAAAGCGTTTTCTAAAGCTGTTTAAAATTTTGATTTATAAATGCATGTTCTAAAGGAAGTATGGCACCACGGGTATCCGGCACCAAGTCAAGTAAGTATGTGTTTTTATTTTATGATTATTGTGTTAGTACTGTGGTAAGAAAATTCCACAAAATAGAATACTCTAGAACTTTTAACTTTAGGAGCTAAAACTATAGATATTGAGACTTTAGGATACGTTTTGCGAAAACCACTTCAACTCTTATACTTCATAAGACATTGTTTAATAAACATTGAATAGTATATTGATTCATAAGACTTATAATCAGATTAAATCGACATTAGTGAACATGAATGCTAGAGGACGTAGATGTGGTAGAGGCCGAAGTGCTAGGGCTAGACCTTCAGCACCGAGGCACGTGCCCTAAAGGGAGGCGCTGACATCATCAGTAGTTGAGACGGAGTATCATGATCGAGCTGGTGTTGACGAGCTGACTCGGATAGTTAAGGAGGTATTGGAGGAGGTTAAAGGAATCGGTGAAGCATTTCGAGTTTGGTCTGTGGACTGTAAGAAGGAAATAGATCGTGGTTCTTTTGGGTCGCAGTCTCGTTCCGTGAAGCGTTCTAACCTTCATTAGTGCGTTGGATACCAAGGAATTATCGGTGGAAGGAGTTAGAACGGTAAAGGAGTTTTCGGACGTTTTTCCCGAAGAACTTCCAGGATTGCCTCCGGATCGTGAGGTAGAGTTTGGCATTGAGTTATTGCCAGGAATGGCTCCGGTGTCCATTGCTCCTTATAGAATGGCGCTGAAGGAGTTAGCGGAGTTTAAAGCTCAAATTTAGGAGTTGTTGGATCGGGGATTCATTCGACCGAGTGTGTCACCATGGGGAGCTCCGATCTTGTTCGTCAAAAAGAAAGATGGGTCGATGCGTATGTGCATCGATTATAGGCAGTTGAATAAGTTGACGATCAAGAATAGGTATCCGTTGCCGAGAATCGATGACATGTTTGATCAATTGCGAGGAGCTTCAGTTTTCTCGAAGATAGATTTGAGATCTGGTTATCACCAGCTTAAGGTCAAGGAGGTGAATATTCATAAGACAGCACTTCGAACTCGTTATGAACACTATGAGTTATTGGTGATGCCGTTTGGGTTAACCAATGCACCAGCTGCATTTATGGACATGATGAACCGGGTCTTCCAACCCTATTTAGATCAGTTTGTAGTGGTGTTCATAGATGACATTTTGGTATACTCGAAGAATGAAGAAGAGCACGATTCGCATCTGCGGGTGGTATTGCAGATATTGTGGGAAAAGCAACTTTATGCCAAATTCAGTAAGTGTGAATTTTGGCTGAAAGAAGTGACCTTCTTGGGACATGTTGTGTCGGCTGAAGGAATCAGAGTTGATCCACTGAAGGTAGAGGCTGTGTTGGATTGGAAACCACCAAAGTCAGTGACTGAGATTCGAAGTTTCCTAGGGTTGGCTGGTTACTACAGGCGTTTCGTTGAGGGGTTTTCGTTGATTGCAGCACCTTTAACTAAACTGTTGCGCAAAGGAGTACCATTTGTATGGTCAGATCAACAGCAAGAGAGTTTTGAGAAATTGAAGAAGATTCTGACAGAAGCGCCAGTACTGATTCAACCTGAGGCTGGAAAAGAGTTTATTGTTTACTGCAATGCGTCACACACGGGCTTGGGATGTGTGATGCAAGGTGGTAAAGTAGTGGCTTATGCATCTCGTCAGTTAAGGCCGCACGAAGTCAATTATCCTACTCATGATTTGGAGTTGGTTGCAGTGGTTTTTGCTTTGAAAATTTGGAGGCACTACCTGTACGGCGAGAAGTCGATCATTTATACGGATCATAAAAGTCTGAAGTACCTTCTTCCTCAAAAGGAGTTGAACTTAAGACAACGGAGATGGATAGAGCTGTTGAAGGATTACGACTTCTCAATCGAGTATCATCCTGGAAAGGCTAACGTGGTGGCAGACGCGTTGAGTCGTAAGGTGATATCGGAGTTGAGAGCAATGTTTGCTCATCTTAGTTTGTATGAAGATGGCAGTTTGCTAGCGGAACTTCAGGTGAAGCCTATGTGGTTAGAACAGATCAAGGAGAAGCAGTTATTAGATGAAAAGTTGGGTCCCTTAATTCAACAAGTGGAAAGTGGTGTAATAGGGGATTTTGGATTGAATAAGGATAGAGTACTGTGTTTCCGCGGAAGAATTTGTATGCCCAAGGATTCAAATTTGAGGCTAATGATTCTGCGAGAGGCGCATAGTAGCCCCTATGCTATGCACCCTGGAGGAAGTAAGATGTATCGAGACCTCCGTGAACAATATTGTGGCCAAGGTTGAAGCGGGAGGTTACTGATTTCGTGGGTAAGTGCTTGACTTGTCAACAAGTGAAGGCGGAACATCAATTACCGTCGGGATTGTTGCAACCAGTAAAGATTCCATTATGGAAATGGGAGCGGATAACAATGGACTTTGTTAGTGGGTTACCCTTAACACCTACTAAGAAGGATTCCGTCTGGGTAATAGTGGATCGATTGACTAAGACTGTTCATTTTCTACCAGTTCGTACGGATTACTCACTGCAGAAGTTGGCTAAGTTGTATGTATCAGAGATCGTGAGGTTGTATGGGGTACCAGTGTCTATTATATCGGACAGGGACCCTAGGTTTACATCACGGTTTTGGAAAGCTTTGCATGAGGCTCTGGGAATAAAGTTAAACTTCAGCACGACTTTTCACCCTCAGTCAGATGGCCAGTCGGAAAGAGTACTCCAGATTTTGGAAGACATGTTAAGGGGTTGTGTAATTGACTTCAGAAGTAGTTGGGAGGATTTTCTACCGTTGACAGAGTTTGCGTATAACAACAGTTATCAATCCAGTATTCAGATGGCACCCTATGAAGCGTTATATGGTCGTAGGTGTCATACCCCTACTTGTTGGATTGAATTGGGGGAACGACAATTTTTGGGTCCTGAATTGATTTCTGAGATGGAAGAAAAAGTAAAGGTGATTCGAGCACGGTTAAAGGAAGCTTTGGATAGACAAAAGTCATATGCGGATCTGAAGCGTAAGGATATTGAGTTTGCGGTGGGAGATCAGGTCTTTCTAAAGGTCTCACCTTGGAAGAAGATCTTCAGATTTGGAAGGAAGGGCAAGTTGAGCCCTAGGTTCATTGGACCGTACCGTGTGTTGAAGCGTGTAGGACCAGTGGCTTATCAGCTTGAAGTACTCCGGAGTTGAGTCAGATTCATAGTGTTTTCCATGTTTCTATGTTGAGGCGTTATCGATCGGATCCGACTCACATAGTACAGGTGGATGAAGTTGAGATAAGGCCGGACTTGTCGTTCGAGGAAGAACCAGTGAAAATTTTAGACCGAGATGTTAAAGTGTTGAGAAAGAAGTCAGTACCTTTGGTTAAGGTTCTATGGCGTAATCACGGAGTGGAGGAAGCTACGTGAGAGCCTGAGGACACCATTCGGCAACAATATCCTCACCTCTTTTAACCAGGTAAATTTCGAGGACGAAATTTTCTTTAAGGGGGTAGAATTGTAATATCCTAAAAATTGAGTATTTATATGTTGCATTATTTTGGTGCTTAGCTAGTGAAATGATTCAATTTGTGTGTTTAAAATGGTCTCGAGAAGGCTCGGGATTTATTTGGACTTGGAATAATTTTTAGTAAGTAGTACTTTATTGAAATAGAACAAGTAACCTTAAATGCTTAAGGTAATTAAATGGTAAAAGTTAGCATAAGATGAGCAAGTGGTAAAGGGGATATGATGCCATGTATGTTTGCTTGAGGGAAGAGGTTTGAATCCCTTGATATGCATGTGAATTTTATTTTTTTTCCTTCCATCTTCATAGTGTCGGTCAAGCTAGTAGTTATGGTAGGATAGACTTTTATTTTTATAGTATGATGGCTAAGAGAAATGGTAAGAGTAAATTAAGGAAAAGACATGTAAGTGGGGGACATAAGGCATGAAACAAGGAAGATTTTTTGGAAAGTTTGGAGTGGCCAAACTTTGACTTGGTGGCCATGTACTTGGACGTTTTAGGGGCTAGGGGGGTGACCAAATTTTTGATGGCTTTTGGTAGCTAGTTGGCCACTTTGGCATTTTGTCATTTTTGTGTTTTTCTCCAAAACCTTTCTCTCCATTTTCCTCTCCTTAGCCGAATGCACCTTGAGCAATAGGTAACATCCTTTCTTTTCTTTTAATCATTTCATATTTTTGACCATTTCGGTCTTATTTTGCCTATTCTCTCAAACCTTTCCTCCTAGTGCCGAAATCACCAAAACCTTGGAAGGCCATTTTCTCTTTTCTTTTCTTTTCACCCTTGCCGAATGAACACCAACCTCAAAACTTCTTCTTTGTTCATTCTCCATCCTTGAAAACCAAAACATAAACATCTTATCCCCTATTTCTTTTTCTTCTTTACTTCTTACAAAAGACTCTCAAACATCTCTCTCCCTAATTCTTCACCATGGTCGAATGTCAATAATCATCTCCTTAGCCGAATCTTTTTCTTCTTCGTAGTGTTCTAAGTGGGTGGCCGTGTATCATCCGTAGCCATAAGTCAATCGGTGGAAATCGGATTCATCATCGTTAAGGTAAGGAGTTCTTCTTGGATTTTTCGTTATATCTCTACTCGGCTATGTTGCAAATCGGATCGAAGTTTCGACTAATCAATTATTTTTAGGGACAAAGTCACTTGATGTTCTCTATTTGTTAATCCTTCAAAAATAGCGAGTGGCATAGGTGCCGACAATCAAAAAGGTTTAGTCCTTATCGTAATCAGGTGTGTAATCCCGCACCCTTCCGAATATATGTTTGAAATGATGAGTAAATCTCACATCTCTCTGAAAGTTTACATGAAATATTCTGTGATTCGGTAGAAATATCGAAGAAAACCGATAACCGGCATCCGTGATCACTCAGACGTGGGTATGATGGTAGTGATAATCATGTTTTGTAATAAAACAGTTTCAGTCAGAAACAGTGATGTGTATTTGAAAAATCATGAAAAATAGGATAAAAGGAATTACAAAGTGAATAAGATATCAGATTAAAGCTTATTTAGTCTATTTTCTTATAAAAGAAATAGAGAAAGCAAAGGATTTGTATATTTTGAGATTTTTAAATTTTTGTAAGACTGGTTCAGAATGAATTTGTGATCCCCTGTTCTAACTTGGAAAAATCGTTATAAATTGTAAAAAGATAATTACGGGACATGGTTTATATTATTAGAATCCTTAGTGAGTCTATTTTTATTTGGATCAAACAAAACCAGTATTTGAGTTCTGTACAGTAATATATCTAAGATTTTGTGAAGAGAGGGCAGAACTGTCAAATAGTGAAACAAGGGATACTTTGAAGAATAAAAATTCTGGAAAAATTGCAGTAAGAAGTTATATGAGTCCAGCTTCAGGAAAAATTTACGGATCTAAATTTCAAGTTTCCTAACTAGATTATAGTCAATTTAGTCAGCATAACATAGATGGACAGTTTCAATTTTTGTGCCCAAACGAATTACCCTTGGTGGGTAAAATTTATGAAATACCCTTGGATTACGAAATTACCATAATACCCATAGAGGGTAAATTACCGAATTACCCTTAGTGGGTACGATTGCCGAATTGAGATAATTGCTATATAGGCCAACTTGATAAATTGCTATTTGGGCCAACTTGATAAATTGCTATATGGGCCAATTTGATAAATTGCCATATGGGCCAATTTGATAAATTGCCATATGGGCCAATTTGATAAATTGCCATGTAACACCCCTTACCCGAGACCGTTGTCGGAGTCGAGCACGAGGCATTACTAGACTTAACTTACTAGTTCTGGGCATAAAAATTAAAACTGTTCATCTGCGTCATGTTCACAAAATTAATTATAACTTGAGTTACGAAACTCGAAATCTAGATCCGTAAATTTTCCTTGAAACTAGACTCATATATCTTCTTACTGTAATTTTTTCAGAATTTTTGGTGTGGCCAATTAGTACAGTTTATTAGTTAAAGTCTCCCCTATTACACAGTTTGACAATTCTGACCTCTCTTCACTAAAAATAAATTATCTCATAATATACAACTCTTTTTCCTACACTATTTTCTTTATATAAAAATAGACTCAATAAGATTTAATTCTATATCTCATGCACAGCCTAATTCCATTTCTACTATTTTTGGTGATTTTTCAAAACTACGTCACTGCTGCTGTCCAACTATTCCCCTGCATATAATTACATAATTTCTTTAAAATAACTATCAACTAGGCATTTAATAACATCCAAAACATGTTCTTAATTAACCATTTTAATGGCTAATCATTACCAAGCATTTACAAGCCAATATTAAGCCATATCATAAGGTCATACACACAAAATGGCTAAGTCCCTATACATGCCATAACTTAAAACGTTCGAATCACAAAATACCAATATAATCTTTTGATAGTGTGTAACGATCTCCGACGTCCTTTCGATCCCCGAGTTGGCTTGTAATACTATAAAAAAAATTAAAGAATGGGAGTAAGCATAAAGCTTAGTAAGTTTACATGTAAATAGATAACAACATTCTTAATGAATTATCTTATGCTTTTCTTATCAAGATCACTTAAGCTTTTAACATGAACTTGTCTTAACTTACCTTTTTAGCTTGAACTTGTCTTACCTTACCTTTTTAGCTTGAACTTGTCTTACCTTTACTTTGGAATACTCTTTGAATTTTCCCGTTGAACCACTTTGGAATACTAAGGATACGGGGCACCTTTCCTTATGAAACTTAACCATTGCCATGTCTTGACATGGTCTTAAGTGGTATCCTTGCCTTATGAACTCACCAATGCCATGCCTTGGCATGGTCTTACGTGGTATCCTTGCCTTATGAACTCACCACTGCCATGCCTTGGCATGGTCTTACATGGGACCTTTGCCTTATAGTAACTTATCAATGCCATGTCTTGACATGGTCTTACATGATTTCCTTAAACCCTAATGTCATGACATTTGTATCCTACACATTCCTAAGGTTCAACCGGAACTTTCTGAGATAGCTTTTCCGTCAATTCATACTTGAGTCTTTAAATAATAAATTTACAGAATAAATATGTAAATGCTGGAATTTAAGAGTGTTAGATGTAAAATATCAGAATATTGCATTTATTTACCGTAAACTTACCTCGAAACAAAATACGATCAACTATATCGATTTAGTCCACTATCTTTTTCTTTCCCCGATCTAACTCTGGATTTCTTTCTTCTTGATCTATAATAGCAAATTTAGCTTGTTTAATACTCACATTTACTAAAACAGTCCTTAACTCTAACTTTGGCAAAATTACAATTTTACCCCTAAACTTTTACATAATTATGATTTTGCCCCTAGGCTCGAAAATTAAACTTCAACCCTTATTCTTATGTTTTATAACATGCTGAACATTTCTCCCTTCTATAGCAACTTCAAATTCTTACTATAACACATACTTATGAATAATAACAACTTTTACTAATTTGTTCGTTTTACTCGTTTTCACCGAAAATCACTTAGTAAAAATCATTTCTCTACTCATAAACATGCATAATCTACCATCAAACATCAAGATACACAATTATCCATCATGGGTAAAATTTTTGACTTTAACTATATCTCAAAATATGGGTAGAAATAGGTAGATCATGGTACGAGGATTTCAAAAATACAAAAATCAATAAAAACGGGGCTTGGATGCACTTACTATGAGCTTGGAAAGCTTGGACTAAACCTCAACCATGGCTGCCATTTTTGTTTTTACAATCGGTTGAAGAAGAAGAAAGGAAAAAAAAGATGATAGCTTTTATCGTTTTGTCTTATTAGGCCATTTTAGCTTGATTACAAAATTACCCATTTCATTTCAACCAAATTTCAAAAATACCAAACAAATATCTCCTACTAACTTATTAATGGGCTAATTATCTCATAAGGACTTCCAATTTAAAAACACATAACAAATAGACATATTTTCATAAAGCACACTAATTTTGCATTTGATGCAATTCAATCCTTTTATCAAATTAAACACACAGACAGATAAATTAGCTCACGAAACTTCAACACATGCTCAATCATATAACAACGGCACAGAAAATAATATCAAAATATTTTACTGACTCGGATTTGTGGTTTCGCAACCACTATTCCGTTTAGGCCCTATTTCGGGATGTTACATTTCTCCCCCCTTTAGGGATTTTCGTCCCCGAAAATCTTACCTGTAAAGAGATTTGGGTACTGTTTTCGCATAGTCTCTTCGAGCTCCCATGTAGCCTCTTCTATTCCATGCCTATTCCATAATACTTTCACAAGTGCAATACTTTTTTCCTTAATTGCTTAACCTCTCGAGCTAGAATTTTTATCGGTTCCTCCCCGTAAGTCATATCTGGCTGAATCTCAACCTCTGTTTGCGAAATCACATGCGATGGATCTGAACGATAACGACGTAGCATAGACACATGAAACACATTATGAATCTTCTCTAACTCAGTTGGCAAAGCCAATCGATATGCCAATGGCCCAACTCTCTCGATCACCTCAAACGGTCCAATAAAACGGGGACTTAATTTGCCTTTCTTGCCAAATCTAAGAACTTTCTTCCACGGGGATACTTTCAAGAATACCCTATCACCAACTTGAAATTCAATGTCTTTTCTTTTCAAATCTGCATAAGATTTCTGTCTATCTGAAGCTGCTTTCAAGCAATCTCTGATGACTTTTACTTTTTCTTATGTTTCCTTGACTAAATCAACCCCGTAAATCTAATTTTCCTTAAGCTCTGTCCAATACAAAGGTGTGCGACATTTACGTCCATACAAAGCTTCATAAGGTGCCATCTTCAAACTCGATTGATAACTATTATTATAAGCAAACTCTATTAATGGTAAATATTTCTCCCAACTACCTTGAAATTCTAATACACAACATCTAAGCATATCTTCAAGTACCTGAATAACTCTCTCTGATTGACCATCAGTCTGAGGATGGAAAGCTGTACTAAAACTCAACTTTGTACCTAAAGCTTCCTGCAATTTCTTCCAAAACCGTGAGGTAAATCTCGGATCTCTATCTGAGATAATCGATAACGGTACTCCATGTAGTCTCACAATCTCTGTAATATATAACTCGGCCAACTTGTCAAGTGAATAATCCATACGAACTGGGATAAAATGAGCCGACTTTGTTAACTTATCAATCACAACCCATACTGCATCTTTCTTTCTCGGTGTCGAAGGCAATCCTGTCACAAAATCCATAGTAGCTCGATCCCATTTCCACTCGGGAACTAATACAGGCTGCAATAAACCTGAAGGTACCTGATGTTCGGCTTTTACCTGCTGACAGATCAAGCATCTAGAAACAAACTCTGATATATCTCTTTTCATTCCTGTCCACCAATACATTTTCTTCAAATCATTATACATCTTTGTACTACCTGGGTGAATAGACAAAGGACTGTTATGTGCTTCCTGTAAGATTTTCCTAATAAGCTCATCATTCTTTGGTACACATACTCTGTCTCTGAACAACAAACAACCGTCAGAACCGATCTGAAAATCAGACTCTACACCTGACTCGCACTGAACTCTTTTGGCTTGCAACTCACTGTCATCTTTCTGAGCTTCACAAATTTCTTCAAGAAACGTCAATTTAAATCTCAACTCAGCTAAGATAGAACCATCATCTGATAACGCCAAACTAGTGTGCAAAGCTCTCAATGCAAATAACGATTTTCTACTCAAAGCATCAGCAACAACATTTGCCTTACCCGGGTGATAATCGATCACTAGCTCATAATCTTTAATCAACTCTAGCCATCTTCTTTGCCTCAAGTTCAGATCTTTCTGAGTCATCAAGTACTTCAAACTTTTGTGATCAGTGAATATTCGACATTTCTCACCATATAAGTGATGTCTCCAGATTTTCAATGCAAATACAATAGCAGCTAGCTCTAAATCATGTGTCGGATAGTTTTTCTCACGTAGCTTTAACTGTCTAGAGGCATAAGCAAATACCCTTCCTTCCTGCATAAGTACACAGCCTAGTCCATTCAAGGATGCATCACTGTAAATCACAAACTCTTTACCCGGTTCTGGTTGTACTAAAACAGGAGCTTTAGTCAACAATACTTTTAACTTGTCGAAACTCTGTTGACACTTCTCAGTCCATTCAAACTTGACAACTTTCTATAACAATCTTGTCAATGGAGTAGCTATCTTGGAAAATCCCTCTACAAATCGTCTATAACAACCGGCAAGACCAAGAAAACTTTTGACCTCTGATACATTTCTAGGAGGCTTCCAATCAACAATTGCTGAAATCTTACTCGGATCAACTCTAATACCTTCACCTGAGACAATATGTCCAAGAAAACAAACTTCCTGTAACCAGAACTCACTTTTGCTAAACTTGGCATAAAGCTGATTATCTCTCAAAATCTGTAAAACTGTTCTCAAATGCTCTGCATGCTCAGTCTCATCATGAGAATAAATCAAAATGTCATCAATGAACACGACTACAAACTTGTCCAAATAAGGTCTAAAAATTCGGTTCATTAAATCCATGAAAATAGCAGGAGCATTAGTTAAGCCAAATGGCATCACAAGAAACTCATAGTGACCATACCTAGTTCGAAAAGCAGTCTTTGGAACATCTGACTCTTTAACTCGCAACTGATAGTATCCGGATCTCAAATCTATCTTAGAGAACAGAGTGGCTCCCTTCAATTGATCAAACAAATCATCTATTCTAGGTAATGGATATTTGTTCTTGATGGTTACCTTGTTAAGCTGTCGATAGTCTATGCACAATCTCATGGAACCGTCCTTCTTTTTCACAAATAACACTGGCGCGCCCCATGGAGAATAAATAGGTCTTACAAAGCCTTTATCAGTTAATTCCTGTAACTGAGCTTTCAATTCTTTCAATTCTATTGAAGCCATTCTATAAGGAGCAATAGAAATAGGTGTGGTACCTGGAATCAATTCAATACCAAACTCAACTTCTCTGATAGGAGGCAAACCTGGTAGTTCTTCCGGAAACACATCAGGGAACTCATTTACCACAGGCACTGATTCAATTTTCAACTCTGGATCTTTAGTATTCAACACAAAAGCAAGATAAGCTTCACATCCTTTCCTTAAACATTTCTGAGCAGACATAACAGGAATCATGGAAATTGAACTATCTGACTCAACTGAATTAACCCGAAGGAAGTCACCATTTTCACATTTCAACTCAATGAATCTTTTTCCACAATTCACTATCACATCATGTGCAGTTAACCAATCCATACCAAGAATCACATCAAACTCATCAAATGGCAATAGCATGAGATCAGCCGGAAAACAGTAACCTCTAATCATCAAAGGGCATTTTTTACATACTTTGTTTACTAACACATGCTGACCTAATGGGTTCGATACTTTAATCACAAATTCTGTAAACTCTATGGGCATGTTCATACTAGGCATTAATTTCATGCAAACATAGGAATGGGTTGACCCCTGATCAATCAAAGCAATAACATTAACATCATGAAGAGAAAATGTACCCGTAATTACGTCGGGGGAAGATGCCTCTTCACGAGCACGGGTAGCATAAGTCTTTGTGGGTGCTCTAACATCTGATCTTGTTGCTGTATCTCTAAATGTACCTCTACCTGCCCCTACTCCTGAATTTCTCCGAGATCTGCCTCTAACGGGGGCATTACCTGATCTTGCACTCGGTATTACTTCTTTTTTAACCATCTCGGGACACTCCCGAATGAAATGATCCGGTGCACCACATCGGAAACAACCAGTCTTAGTTGCTCGACATTGACCTGGATGGCGTCGACCACATTGAGGACACTCGGGCCTATCAGGCTGAATACTGCCAACACTCGCAATCGAAGTGGTTTGAGCTTTTGAATCTATAAATCTTCCACCTCTGTTTCGGCTAGAATACCCGGTTGAAAAATTAGGTCTCGAAGAAAACTCTCTAGGCCTCTTGGATGTAGACTGAAATGACTTGCTCATCTGTCTTTTCTTCGTGTCTTGCATCTCAATTTCAGCTTTACCCTTTCTTTTTAACAACTCTTCTGCCTTACAGGCTCGTTCAACTAAAACAACAAACTCTTTTATCTCTAAAACACCAACTGACAGTCGGATATCATCATTGAGCCCATCCTCAAATCTTTTGCACATGATAGCCTTTGTAGACACACACTCTCGAGCATAATTGCTGAGTCAGATAAATTCACGTTCATAGTCGATCACAGTCATCTTACCCTGTTTTAACTCAAGGAACTCTTTTCTTTTCTGGTCAATAAACCTCTGACTAATGTACTTCTTACGGAACTCCTCTTGAAAGAAATCCCAAGTAACTCTTTCTTTTGGTACTACTGACACAAGTGTCTTCCACCACTGGTAGGCCGAATCTCTAAGAAGTGACACCACGCATTTAATACATTCTTCCGATGTGCAGGATAACTCATCAAAGACTCTGATAGTGTTCTCGAGCCAAAATTCAGCTTTCGCTGCATCATCATTTTGGTAGCCCGAAACTCTTCAGCCCCTTGTTTTCTGATCTTGTCAACGGGTGGTTTCTCTCTTCTAACTGTATTTATAACTGGGGGAGCTATGTGGGTGGTCTATGGCTCATGAGGGGGTGGAGGTCTAACGGCCGGGTTCGTACGAACGAACTCAGCAAACCATTCATTCATAGCTTGGAAGAAGGCTTCTCGAGCCCCTCCTCCCTGACTAACTGTAACAGGCCTTTCACGAGTATCTGATGGCATCGTCCCTTCAGTGGGAGCGGGTGCATTACTCTCTACATCATCTGCACCATCTCGTTCGGGATCCATAACTATAAAAGAAAAACATTTTTAAAATTGTCAAGAGTCGTCACACTATCAAAATATAAGTATGGCATGTATAGTTAGACTCTTACTCATACTGAATATTCCGAGAACCGACTAAACTCTGGCTCTGATACCAATAAATGTAACACCCCTTACCCGAGACCGTTGTCGGAGTCGAGCACGAGGCATTACTAGACTTAACTTACTAGTTCTGGGCATAAAAAAATTGAAACTGTCCGTCTGCGTCATGTTCACTAAATTAATTATAACTTGAGTTACGAAACTCGAAATCTAGATCTGTAAATTTTCTTGAAACTAGACTCATATATCTTCTTACTGTAATTTTTTCAGAATTTTTGGTGTGGCCAATTAGTACAGTTTATTAGTTAAAGTCTCCCCTAGTACAGAGTTTGACAGTTCTGACCTCTCTTCACTAAAAATAAATTATCTCATAATATACAACTCCTTTTCCTACACCGTTTTCTTTATATAAAAATAGACTCAATAAGATTTAATTCTATATCTCATGCACAACCTAATTCCGTTTCTACTATTTTTGGTGATTTTTCAAAACTACGTCACTGCTGCTGTCCAACTATTCCCCTGCATATAATTACATAATTTCTTTAAAATAACTATCAACTAGGCATTTAATAACATCCAAAACATGTTCTTAATTAACCATTTTAATGGCTAATCATTACCAAGCATTTACAAGCCAATATTAAGCCATATCATAAGGTCATACACACAAAATGGCTAAGTCCCTATACATGCCATAACTTAAAACGTTCGAATCACAAAATACCAATATAATCTTTTGATAGTGTGTAACGATCTCCGACGTCCTTTCGATCCCCGAGTTGGCTTGTAATACTATAAAAAAAAATTAAAGAATGGGAGTAAGCATAAAGCTTAGTAAGTTTACATGTAAATAGATAACAACATTCTTAATGAATTATCTTATGCTTTTCTTATCAAGATCACTTAAGCTTTTAACATGAACTTGTCTTAACTTACCTTTTTAGCTTGAACTTGTCTTACCTTACCTTTTTAGCTTGAACTTGTCTTACCTTTACTTTGGAATACTCTTTGAATTTTCCCGTTGAACCACTTTGGAATACTAAGGATACGGGGCACCTTTCCTTATGAAACTTAACCATTGCCATGTCTTGACATGGTCTTAAGTGGTATCCTTGCCTTATGAACTCACCAATGCCATGCCTTGGCATGGTCTTACGTGGTATCCTTGCCTTATGAACTCACCAATGCCATGCCTTGGCATGGTCTTACATGGGACCTTTGCCTTATAGTAACTTATCAATGCCATGTCTTGACATGGTCTTACATGATTCCTTAAACCCTAATGTCATGACATTTGTATCCTACACATTCCTAAGGTTCAACCGGAACTTTCTGAGATAGCTTTTCCGTCAATTCATACTTGAGTCTTTAAATAATAAATTTACAGAATAAATATGTAAATGTTGGAATTTAAGAGTGTTAGATGTAAAATATCAGAATATTGCATTTATTTACCGTAAACTTACCTCGAAACAAAATACGATCAACTATATCGATTTAGTCCACTATCTTTTTCTTTCCCCGATCTAACTCTGGATTTCTTTCTTCTTGATCTATAATAGCAAATTTAGCTTGTTTAATATTCACATTTACTAAAACAGTCCTTAACTCTAACTTTGGCAAAATTACAATTTTACCCCTAAACTTTTACATAATTACGATTTTGCCCCTAGGCTCGAAAATTAAACTTCAACCCTTATTCTTATGTTTTATAACATGCTGAAAATTTCTCCCTTCTATGGCAACTTCAAATTCTTACTATAACACATACTTATGAATAATAACAACTTTTACTAATTTGTTCGTTTTACTCGTTTTCACCGAAAATCACTTAGTAAAAATCGTTTCTCTACTCATAAACATGCATAATCTACCATCAAACATCAAAATACACAATTATCCATCATGGGTAAAATTTTTGACTTTAACTATATCTCAAAATATGGGTAGAAATAGGTAGATCATGGTACAAGGATTTCAAAAATACAAAAATCAATAAAAACGGGGCTTGGATGCACTTACTATGAGCTTGGAAAGCTTGGACTAAACCTCAACCATGGCTGCCATTTTTGTTTTTACAATCGGTTGAAGAAGAAGAAAGGAAAAAAAAGATGATAGCTTTTATCGTTTTGTCTTATTAGGCCATTTTAGCTTGATTACAAAATTACCCATTTCATTTCAACCAAATTTCAAAAATACCAAACAAATATCTCCTACTAACTTATTAATGGGCTAATTATCTCATAAGGACTTCCAATTTAAAAACACATAACAAATAGACATATTTTCATAAAGCACACTAATTTTGCATTTGATGCAATTCAATCCTTTTATCAAATTAAACACACAGACAGATAAATTAGCTCACGAAACTTCAACACATGCTCAATCATATAACAACGGCACAGAAAATAATATTAAAATATTTTACTGACTCGGATTTGTGGTTTCGCAACCACTATTCCGTTTAGGCCCTATTTCGGGATGTTACATTTCTCCCCCCTTTAGGGATTTTCGTCCCCGAAAATCTACCTGTAAAGAGATTTGGGTACTGTTTTCGCATAGTCTCTTCGAGCTCCCATGTAGCCTCTTCTATTCCATGCCTATTCCATAATACTTTCACAAGTGCAATACTTTTATTCCTTAATTGCTTAACCTCTCGAGCTAGAATTTTTATCGGTTCCTCCCCGTAAGTCATATCTGGCTGAATCTCAACCTCTGTTTGCGAAATCACATGCGATGGATCTGAACGATAACGACGTAGCATAGACACATGAAACACATTATGAATCTTCTCTAACTCAGTTGGCAAAGCCAATCGATATGCCAATGGCCCAACTCTCTCGATCACCTCAAACGGTCCAATAAAACGGGGACTTAATTTGCCTTTCTTGCCAAATCTAAGAACTTTCTTCCACGGGGATACTTTCAAGAATACCCTATCACCAACTTGAAATTCAATGTCTTTTCTTTTCAAATCTGCATAAGATTTCTGTCTATCTGAAGCTGCTTTCAAGCAATCTCTGATGACTTTTACTTTTTCTTATGTTTCCTTGACTAAATCAACCCCGTAAATCTAATTTTCCTTAAGCTCTGTCCAATACAAAGGTGTGCGACATTTACGTCCATACAAAGCTTCATAAGGTGCCATCTTCAAACTCGATTGATAACTATTATTATAAGCAAACTCTATTAATGGTAAATATTTCTCCCAACTACCTTGAAATTCTAATACACAACATCTAAGCATATCTTCAAGTACCTGAATAACTCTCTCTGATTGACCATCAGTCTGAGGATGGAAAGCTGTACTAAAACTCAACTTTGTACCTAAAGCTTCCTGCAATTTCTTCCAAAACCGTAAGGTAAATCTCGGATCTCTATCTGAGATAATCGATAACGGTACTCCATGTAGTCTCACAATCTCTGTAATATATAACTCGGCCAACTTGTCAAGTGAATAATCCATACGAACTGGGATAAAATGAGCCGACTTTGTTAACTTATCAATCACAACCCATACTGCATCTTTCTTTCTCGGTGTCGAAGGCAATCCTGTCACAAAATCCATAGTAACTCGATCCCATTTCCACTCGGGAACTAATACAGGCTGCAATAAACCTGAAGGTACCTGATGTTCGACTTTTACCTGCTGACAGATCAAGCATCTAGAAACAAACTCTGATATATCTCTTTTCATTCCTGTCCACCAATACATTTTCTTCAAATCATTATACATCTTTGTACTACCTGGGTGAATAGACAAAGGACTGTTATGTGCTTCCTGTAAGATTTTCCTAATAAGCTCATCATTCTTTGGTACACATACTCTGTCTCTGAACAACAAACGACCGTCAGAACCGATCTGAAAATCAGACTCTACACTTGACTCGCACTGAACTCTTTTGGCTTGCAACTCACTGTCATCTTTCTGAGCTTCACAAATTTCTTCAAGAAACGTCGATTTAGATCTCAACTCAGCTAAGATAGAACCATCATCTGATAACGCCAAACTAGTGTGCAAAGCTCTCAATGCAAATAACGATTTTCTACTCAAAGCATCAGCAACAACATTTGCCTTACCCGGGTGATAATCGATCACTAGCTCATAATCTTTAATCAACTCTAGCCATCTTCTTTGCCTCAAGTTCAGATCTTTCTGAGTCATCAAGTACTTCAAACTTTTGTGATCAGTGAATATTCGACATTTCTCACCATATAAGTGATGTCTCCAGATTTTCAATGCAAATACAATAGCAGCTAGCTCTAAATCATGTGTCGGATAGTTTTTCTCACGTAGCTTTAACTGTCTAGAGGCATAAGCAAATACCCTTCCTTCCTGCATAAGTACACAGCCTAGTCCATTCAAGGATGCATCACTGTAAATCACAAACTCTTTACCCGGTTCTGGTTGTACTAAAACAGGAGCTTTAGTCAACAATACTTTTAACTTGTCGAAACTCTGTTGACACTTCTCAGTCCATTCAAACTTGACAACTTTCTGTAACAATCTTGTCAATGGAGTAGGTATCTTGGAAAATCCCTCTACAAATCGTCTATAATAACCGGCAAGACCAAGAAAACTTTTGACCTCTGATACATTTCTAGGAGGCTTCCAATCAACAATTGCTGAAATCTTACTCGGATCAACTCTAATACCTTCACCTGAGACAATATGTCCAAGAAAACAAACTTCCTGTAACCAGAACTCACTTTTGCTAAACTTGGCATAAAGCTGATTATCTCTCAAAATCTGTAAAACTGTTCTCAAATGCTCTGCATGCTCAGTCTCATCATGAGAATAAATCAAAATGTCATCAATGAACACGACTACAAACTTGTCCAAATAAGGTCTAAAAATTCGGTTCATTAAATCCATGAAAATAGCAGGAGCATTAGTTAAGCCAAATGGCATCACAAGAAACTCATAGTGACCATACCTAGTTCGAAAAGCAGTCTTTGGAACATCTGACTCTTTAACTCGCAACTGATAGTATCCGGATCTCAAATCTATCTTAGAGAACAGAGTGGCTCCCTTCAATTGATCAAACAAATCATCTATTCTAGGTAATGAATATTTGTTCTTGATGGTTACCTTCTTAAGCTGTCGATAGTCTATGCACAATCTCATAGAACCGTCCTTCTTTTTCTCAAATAACACTGGCGCGCCCCATGGTGAATAAATAGGTCTTACAAAGCCTTTATCAGTTAATTCCTGTAACTGAGCTTTCAATTCTTTCAATTCTATTGAAGCCATTCTATAAGGAGCAATAGAAATAGGTGTGGTACCTGGAATCAATTCAATACCAAACTCAACTTCTCTGATAGGAGGCAAACCTGGTAGTTCTTCCGGAAACACATCAGGGAACTCATTTACCACAGGCACTGATTCAATTTTCAACTCTGGATCTTTAGTATTCAACACAAAAGCAAGATAAGCTTCACATCCTTTCCTTAAACATTTCTGAGCAGACATAACAGAAATCATGGAAATTGAACTATCTGACTCAACTGAATTAACCCGAAGGAACTCACCATTTTCACATTTCAAATCAATGAATCTTTTTCCACAATTCACTATCACATCATGTGCAGTTAACCAATCCATACCAAGAATCACATCAAACTCATCAAATGGCAATAGCATGAGATCAGCCGGAAAACAGTAACCTCTAATCATCAAAGGGCATTTTTTACATACTTTGTTTACTAACACATGCTGACCTAATGGGTTCGATACTTTAATCACAAATTCTGTAAACTCTATGGGCATGTTCATACTAGGCATTAATTTCATGCAAACATAGGAATGGGTTGACCCCTGATCAATCAAAGCAATAACATTAACATCATGAAGAGAAAATGTACCCGTAATTACGTCGGGGGAAGATGCCTCTTCACGAGCACGGGTAGCATAAGTCTTTGTGGGTGCTCTAACATCTGATCTTGTTGCTGTATCTCTAAATGTACCTCTACCTGCCCCTACTCCTGAATTTCTCTGAGATCTGCCTCTAACGGGGGCATTACCTGATCTTGCACTCGGTATTACTTCTTTTTTAACCATCTCGGGACACTCCCGAATGAAATGATCCGGTGCACCACATCGGAAACAACCAGTCTTAGTTGCTCGACATTGACCTGGATGGCGTCGACCACATTGAGGACACTCGGGCCTATCAGGCTGAATACTGCCAACACTCACAATCGAAGTGGTTTGAGCTTTTGAATCTATAAATCTTCCACCTCTGTTTCGGCTAGAATACCCGGTTGAAAAATTAGGTCTCGTAGAAAACTCTCTAGGCCTCTTGGATGTAGACTGAAATGACTTGCTCATCTGTCTTTTCTTCGTGTCTTGCATCTCAATTTCAGCTTTACCCTTTCTTTTTAACAACTCTTCTGCCTTACAGGCTCGTTCAACTAAAACAACAAACTCTTTTATCTCTAAAACACCAACTGACAGTCGGATATCATCATTGAGCCCATCCTCAAATCTTTTGCACATGATAGCCTCTGTAGACACACACTCTCGAGCATAATTGCTGAGTCAGATAAATTCACGTTCATAGTCGATCACAGTCATCTTACCCTGTTTTAACTCAAGGAACTCTTTTCTTTTCTGGTCAATAAACCTCTGACTAATGTACTTCTTACGGAACTCCTCTTGAAAGAAATCCCAAGTAACTCTTTCTTTCGGTACTACTGACACAAGTGTCTTCCACCACTGGTAGGCCGAATCTCTAAGAAGTGACACCACGCATTTAATACATTCTTCCGATGTGCAGGATAACTCATCAAAGTCTTTGATAGTGTTCTCAAGCCAAAATTCAGCTTTCTCTGCATCATCATTTTGGTAGCCCGAAACTCTTCAGCCCCTTGTTTTCTGATCTTGTCAACGGGTGGTTTCTCTCTTCTAACTGTATTTATAACTGGGGGAGCTATGTGGGTGGTCTGTGGCTCATGAGGGGGTGGAGGTCTAACGGCCGGGTTCGTACGAACGAACTCAGCAAACCATTCATTCATAGCTTGGAAGAAGGCTTCTCGAGCCCCTCCTCCCTGACTAACTGTAACGGGCCTTTCACGACTATCTGATGGCATCCCCCCTTCAGTGGGAGCGGGTGCATTACTCTCTACATCATCTGCACCATCTCGTTCGGGATCCATAACTATAAAAGAAAAACATTTTTAAAATTGTCAAGAGTCGTCACACTATCAAAATATAAGTATGGCATGTATAGTTAGACTCTTACTCATACTGAATATTCCGAGAACCGACTAAACTCTGGATCTGATACCAATAAATGTAACACCCCTTACCCGAGACCGTTGTCGGAGTCGAGCACGAGGCATTACTAGACTTAACTTACTAGTTCTGGGCATAAAAAAAATTGAAACTGTCCGTCTGCGTCATGTTAACTAAATTAATTATAACTTGAGTTACGAAACTCGAAATCTAGATCTGTAAATTTTTCTTGAAACTAGACTCATATATCTTCTTACTGTAATTTTTTCAGAATTTTTGGTGTGGCCAATTAGTACAGTTTATTAGTTAAAGTCTCCCCTAGTACAGAGTTTGACAGTTCTGACCTCTCTTCACTAAAAATAAATTATCTCATAATATACAACTCTTTTTCCTACACCGTTTTCTTTATATAAAAATAGACTCAATAAGATTTAATTCTATATCTCATGCACAACCTAATTCCATTTCTACTATTTTTGGTGATTTTTCAAAACTACGTCACTGCTGCTGTCCAACTATTCCCCTGCATATAATTACATAATTTCTTTAAAATAACTATCAACTAGGCATTTAATAACATCCAAAACATGTTCTTAATTAACCATTTTAATGGCTAATCATTACCAAGCATTTACAAGCCAATATTAAGCCATATCATAAGGTCATACACACAAAATGGCTAAGTCCCTATACATGCCATAACTTAAAACGTTCGAATCACAAAATACCAATATAATCTTTTGATAGTGTGTAACGATCTCCGACGTCCTTTCGATCCCCGAGTTGGCTTGTAATACTATAAAAAAAATTAAAGAATGGGAGTAAGCATAAAGCTTAGTAAGTTTACATGTAAATAGATAACAACATTCTTAATGAATTATCTTATGCTTTTCTTATCAAGATCACTTAAGCTTTTAACATGAACTTGTCTTAACTTACCTTTTTAGCTTGAACTTGTCTTACCTTACCTTTTTAGCTTGAACTTGTCTTACCTTTACTTTGGAATACTCTTTGAATTTTCCCGTTGAACCACTTTGGAATACTAAGGATACGGGGCACCTTTCCTTATGAAACTTAACCATTGCCATGTCTTGACATGGTCTTAAGTGGTATCCTTGCCTTATGAACTCACCAATGCCATGCCTTGGCATGGTCTTACGTGGTATCCTTGCCTTATGAACTCACCAATGCCATGCCTTGGCATGGTCTTACATGGGACCTTTGCCTTATAGTAACTTATCAATGCCATGTCTTGACATGGTCTTACATGATTTCTTTAAACCCTAATGTCATGACATTTGTATCCTACACATTCCTAAGGTTCAACCGGAACTTTCTGAGATAGCTTTTCCGTCAATTCATACTTGAGTCTTTAAATAATAAATTTACAGAATAAATATGTAAATGTTGGAATTTAAGAGTGTTAGATGTAAAATATCAGAATATTGCATTTATTTACCGTAAACTTACCTCGAAACAAAATACGATCAACTATATCGATTTAGTCCACTATCTTTTTCTTTCCCCGATCTAACTCTGGATTTCTTTCTTTTTGATCTATAATAGCAAATTTAGCTTGTTTAATATTCACATTTACTAAAACAGTCCTTAACTCTAACTTTGGCAAAATTACAATTTTACCCCTAAACTTTTACATAATTACGATTTTGCCCCTAGGCTCGAAAATTAAACTTCAACCCTTATTCTTATGTTTTATAACATGCTGAACATTTCTCCCTTCTATAGCAACTTCAAATTCTTACTATAACACATACTTATGAATAATAACAACTTTTACTAATTTGTTCGTTTTACTCGTTTTCACCGAAAATCACTTAGTAAAAATCATTTCTCTACTCATAAACATGCATAATCTACCATCAAACATCAAAATACACAATTATCCATCATGGGTAAAATTTTTGACTTTAACTATATCTCAAAATATGGGTAGAAATAGGTAGATCATGGTACAAGGATTTCAAAAATACAAAAATCAATAAAAACGGGGCTTGGATGCACTTACTATGAGCTTGGAAAGCTTGGACTAAACCTCAACCATGGCTGTCATTTTTGTTTTTACAATCGGTTGAAGAAGAAGAAAGGAAAAAAAAGATGATAGCTTTTATCGTTTTGTCTTATTAGGCCATTTTAGCTTGATTACAAAATTACCCATTTCATTTCAACCAAATTTCAAAAATACCAAACAAATATCTCCTACTAACTTATTAATGGGCTAATTATCTCATAAGGACTTCCAATTTAAAAACACATAACAAATAGACATATTTTCATAAAGCACACTAATTTTGCATTTGATGCAATTCAATCCTTTTATCAAATTAAACACACAGACAGATAAATTAGCTCACGAAACTTCAACACATGCTCAATCATATAACAACGGCACAGAAAATAATATTAAAATATTTTACTGACTCGGATTTGTGGTTTCGCAACCACTGTTCCGTTTAGGCCCTATTTCGGTATGTTACATGCCATATGGGCCAACTTGATAAATTGCTATATGGGCCAACTTGATAAATTGCTATATGGGCCAATTTGATAAATTGTTATATGGGCCAATTTGATAATTTGCTAAATGGGCCGATCTGAAAATATGTGAAATGGGCCAAGATAGTAAGATGTTATAATGGGCTATAAAATTTTAAGAAATATCTGAATGCATTCTTATGAATTGTTATGCATTATATACATGAATTGCATGGGATGGGATAATGATGAAGAGAAGTTCTGGTAGCTCTACTACATAACTCTTGTTGCTCTGCCACAAATCTGAAAAATGGCAATGCCATATAAATTCTGTTAATCTGGTGGCTTGTCCACAGTTTGATATATGACTCATTGCCCAGTTTGATACATGGCTTATTGCCCAGTTGATATATGGCTTAATGCCCAGCTTGGTATGTTGGCGGGTGGGTGACTAAAGCTCCCCACAGGTGTGCTGGTTGGTACGGGTGGTGTGTAGCGGATGGATGTTAGGTTTGGTTTGGGAATTGCATATCACATGCATTCTATACATGTTAAATTGTTATATCTGTAATGGGCTCAGGCCAAAATAAATGCTTAAATGGTTTTGGCCCAATGGACTATGGTAAGTGGGTTACACACTGAGTTCTTGTAACTTACCCCCTTCTTTCTTAACCCTGTAGGTAATGCTCCGTGAGGTGGACTTGGGCCCTGGATGACCCGTTGGAAGCCATATTTCAGAAATGGTGTTATTAAATTTTAAATTTCTATTTCCGTTTATTTTACTATTTTGCTATATTGGTTTAAGTTGTAATAAGGCCTCTGGAGTATTTTATTGTTTGCTTTATGGTTGATATACTTACTATTTTCCTTAATTTGATTTAAATGAGAATTTTTCTAAAAACTTAAATAAAGGTTTTCCAAAATCGATTAATAAACGAACTTCATAATAAACTTTATAAATATTTTAACATGGAAGTTATTTTCTCGAACTATCAAACAATATTTTCAAAAGTCACGGTTTTAAAGTTCACTACCTTGATTGTTGACTCATCAATCAATCTCTCAAAAATGCTTATATTTTATCTATGTTTCCGCAACGATTTCAAAATACTTCTGCAACTCTATTTCTAAACATCACTTATTTGTAAATCATTTATTTCAAATACGTTTTCGCCACCAAAAAGGTTTTTCATAAAAGATAATAACGTTTTCAAGTAGTTAACATTTGCTTAAGTGTTTTGGGTTTTAACAAAGAGGCTGAAATTTTCAAACGAGTTTTTTTTTGTGACATGCCAGATTCGGGCCTAACTTCTAGGCCGGGTTTGGGGTGTTACATGAGATATCTGAAATCTGTGAACAAAATTTTATTTATATTTTTATTACAGAGAAAGTAAAGTAGCAATAATGTTGAAAATGGATTTTGAATCGCAGAAAAACTAGTACAGGGTGTTTGGGAACATGGCGTTGGTTGTTCAGAAGGAGCTTGAAGAACTCGAAAAGCCTTTTTCTTTGCATTCTCCAAAGCCTTTTGAGATCCGATTTCAAGTTCCCGATTTGAGAGTTCCCATTAGATTGAGTTTTTTCTCTTTCCCCCCTTTTATGGTATTACTGCTTTAAGCCTAAGGTTCTGTTTGGGTGCTGGGAAAATGGAAAGTGTAAAATATAAAGTAACAAGAAAATTTTTTGGTATCCCACTTGTTAGAGGTAAAAAGCTATGGCAATAAACGACATGCATTTCTGCATCAAATTTTTTCAATTTTCTTTATTAAATGTTTAGTTGCTGATAGTTATGGGGAGACTACTATTCCAAACAAAAAAAACACCGAGTAAAAGATATAAAAGAAAATGACCCTGTCGAAACCATTTTTTCAAGTTCGAAAAATGGGGATCGACTTTTGAAAATAAGGAGTCGCCACCAATCCTTTTTGTTTAGGTGTGATCGGATCACCTATAAAAATATTTTGGTCTGCGAAATTCGAGAAAAACGGGTTCGGGAGTCGGTTACGTGCATGGAAGGGTTAGCACCCTTGCAACGCCCAAAATTAGTACCAAATTGATTAATGTTGTCCTAACGTCGAAAATCTAGAAAGTTTTGAAAACACAATTTCTTTGAAAAACAAGTGGATATTCCAAACATAACATTCATTCACTCTAAAGGAACTAAATACTACACCCAGTACGTTAGGATGTAATATCTTGAACCCTCAAAGTCGAGACTATCCCTCAAAGTCGAGACTATGTTATAATTTCAGAATCATGTTATTGAAAGAGGATATTAAGTCTTTTTGGTCAAACGAAGAAATCGCGACCCAGTACGTTAGGGTACAACTTCTCAGATTTTCCAAAACACCAAATATCACCTTATTTTAAAAATCTTTTAAGTAATCAAAATGTATTTTTATTTGAGAAAAGAACAATTAAAAAGACTTGTAAAGCTTAGAATTTGCATTATTATTAACAATTAGATATAGAGTAATGCATAGAATCATATCAACAAAACATAATATAAGAAAATAAATCACATAAAAATAATGGGGAACCAAATTAATGCACATATGACATAAAACTTAACAATTTATATAATGAGAATTCTCAAAATAAACAAAAATACGAACAAGGTTGTAACATTAAAAAATATAAATTATTTAGCTAAATTTATAAAAAATATAGACATATAGACAAGTTTAAGACAAAATATATATAACTAACAATAATAAATCTATATTGAAGAAATATTTAAGACAACAAATATATATATTTACGTATATAAATAATATGCAAGATAAGCAAAAGATAATTCTAAAATTAAGTATTTCTAAGGCATGATATGTACAAGAATAAATGATAATATATATAGATATATATATAAGACAATATATACAAAAAAGGAAAATAATTTAAAATTAATTTTATGTAAAAACATTTGTTCATACAATATAATAATAAAAATATTTATAGTCTAAATTATATTAATTTTGAATCGTATAAATATTTAAAGAGGAATTAAAAATAAACATTTTTATATACAAGAAAATAATCCATAATATATATATATAAATAATTCGAAACATATTAAAAATTAATAAGTTAACTTGAAGTAATTTATTAAAACCGAATAAATCATTAATTTAATAACAATGAGAATACAACTGATAAACCGTAAAAGTAACATATTTTAATCCCACATTTAATATGCTTTTGGATGATTTATTCCTTGTTTTATATAAAAAGGTGTTTGTAATCCTTTCTTTTCATGTCTTATACCCAGGAAAGCACCCGAGGATGAAAAGAACACGAAACGGGCCCAAAACGGAGTAAATGGGCCTTAGCACGAAATTGACACGGCCTGGCCCAAAGTCCACACGGCCGTGCCTCGACGAACACCTAGAGCACAGCCTCAACTCCGTCACACACAGCCGTGCCTCAAGTTAGAAATCCGAACACGGTCAGGTCTCGATCCACACGGGCGTGTGCCATGGCCGTGCCTCTGTCGTTGGAAAGAACAATTTCAGTCGGAAAATGATACTTAAGGAGAAAGAATCGCATTCCAAGAGCCTATATATATCCCTCAAGTACCACCTTTGAAAGGCATCGAACGTTAGGCCAAGGAGCCAAGCCGAGAAGGTCAGAGTTAGGGAATAATGCGAGGATAGCCAGTTGATTATCCCAAGAAGCCGGAATTATACTCGAGACGGCGGAATTTTCCTTCAATTTCTTCAGGTGGTTTTAGGGTTTTCTTATGTTTTGTTTTATCTTTTCTCTTGCGATGTTTTGTTTATTCATTATGAACTAAACCCCTCAGATACCTGAAGAGGATGAAACCTAGATGGATTTTGTTATTTGATTTTAAAGTTATATGATAATTACTTAGTTTGTTCTTAATTATGTTGCTTAATCCAAAACTAATGTGCTTAGGTGGAGGAGGAATAGACCCTGCCTAAGAGTAGATCTAACATAATTAAGCGGAGTTGATCGGATGCCTAGAGATAGGGTTACGAGATTTTGCCTGATTAGGGTGAAACCTAATATGGGAGTCCATTGATCGATTTACTGCTATCCTAGGGGGTTATTATAAGCGAACGAGAGTTCCACTAATTAACCTAGGGTTAGAAGTTATTCGCCTCGAGAGAGGGTTTAATATAGGTTAGGGAGTCTCACGGATCAAGCTAAGTAAAGAAATCATATAATTTGGGGTTAGATAATAAGTGAAGTCTAAGTGGATTCTTCCCGAAGGTATTGACGCAATCAACTGAGTTTTTCTTCAAAGTTATTTGTCAATTCGTTCTTCTTGTCTTTGTGTCCTTAGTTTAAGTCTTCGACAATTTAGTTTAAAGCAATCTTCATTCTAATTTTAAGGCTAAATAATAAAAAGAAAGTTAGTATTAGTACTTTTAGTTCCTTTGGGTTCGATAATCCGGTCTTGCCTAAGCTATACTACTGTTTGATAGGTACACTTGCCTTTAATCGTTGTCAGAGTTAGTCTCCAGGTTTGATCATTCTTTTATAAATATTTAAAGCTCTGATTTTGACACGATCAAGTTTTTGGCGCCGCTGCCGGGGAACTAAAATATTAAGAAAACTCTATTTTTATTACTTTAGCCCTAATTTTTGTTTTTCGCAATTTATTTCTTGTTTTGTTTTTATTTTTACTTTTAGCTGAAATTTTCTTTCTTTCTTCTTTCTAGCAGGTACCTCTAGTTTATGACTAGAAGGAACCCGAGAGGACCTTTGATATTCGACAGTGAAATCAAAGCTACCGCTCGTAGGAATCGTTGAGAAACCAGGTGAGCCCTAGATTACACAGAAAGAGAGGAAGAAAACAGATCCAGTCCTACTGAAGGGATGGACGAAAACAACCTACGACCACATGATGTGGGGAAAATAATGCTCCACGTACAATGTTTGATTATGCGAAACCGCATTTAACAGGAGCATGATCTAGTATTGTTAGGCCTGCTATATCTGCTAACAATTTTGAATTAAAGCCTAACACAATACAAATGATTCAACAGTTTGATCAATTTGATGGTTTACAGGATGAAGATCCAAAGATGCACATAGCTAACTTTTTGGAGTTCTGTGATACCTTCAAAATAAATGGTGTTTCTGATGATGCCATACGTCTTCGGTTATTCCCTTTTTCATTGAGAAATAAAGCCAAATAGTGGTTAAACTCGTTACAACGAGGGTCAATCACTACATGGGATCAGATGACCGAAAAGTTTTTAATGAAATATTTTCCACCGGCCAAAACGGCCAAATTACGTAATGATATCTCTTCTTTTATGCAGATAGATTTAGAGACGCTATACGACTCATGGGAGAGATTCAAAGATCTCTTGAGGAGGTGCCCACACCATGGTTTACCCTTGTGGCTACAAGTCCAAACCTTCTATAACGGAGTAAACCCCTCAACGAGGCAACTAATAGATTCAGCCGCCGGTGGAACGCTGAACAACAAAACTCCAGAAGCAGCCTACGAGTTCATTGAGGAGATTTCATTGAGGAAATCAGCAGGAGTTTTTAACGTCGATGCCATGACCATGTTATCAACGCAGATAGAGATGATGAACAAAAAGCTTGACAGCTTATGTTCTTCACAGGCACATCCAGTCATGCAATGTGACGCAGGTGGAAGCGTGGTGAATCCTGAGTACCCACCTTACCAACCAGGAGCAGAGGACGAACAGATGAACTATATAGGTAATAATTTCCGGTCCAATAATAACGCTTATAGTAACACTTACAATCCAGGTTGGAGGAACCACCCAAAATTTTCGTGGGGAGGCCAAGGCAATCAAGGAAATCAAAGGCAACAACCTCCTCAGAACTTCCAAAACTTGCCCTATCCACAAGAGAAGAAACCAACTCTCGAGGAGATGATGGCAAAATTCTCGGCAGGCACAGAGAAACGTATACAAGAAACTGATAGAGCAATTAAAAGCAACGAGAGTCGAATTGATGAAATTGCTAAGTCGGTCAAGGAAGTGACTAACACAGTAGAGCAACTCTCAAAGCTAATGTCAGAACGACCACAGGGATGTTTACCAAGTAATACCAAGATTAATCCTAAGGATCCAATTTAAGCCATCACGGCTCAGGACAGTAAGAGGTTAGAAGAACCCAATTTAATGCTAGAAAATAAGGTAGACGAAGGTAAAGTAGAGGTAATACAGGAAAAGCCAAAACCGATAATTAAAGAGTACCAACCTCGCATACCTTATCCCAAAGCAATAAAAAGAGACGACTGAAAGGAACAGTTCGGTAAGTTTCTTAAACTTCTAAAGAAATTACATATTAACTTACCTCTTCTTGAAGCTCTTTTTCAGATGCCAGACTCGAGAAAATTTTTAAAACAGCTCTTAACCAACAAACGCAAAATAGATGAAGAGCACCACGTGCAACTAAACGCAACATGTTCGACAATACTACAGAATAGACTACCTCAGAAACTAAAAGATCCAGGGAGTTTACAATTCCATGTTTAATTGGTAGTCTAAATATTGATAGTGTATTAGCTGATCGAGAAGCAAGCATAAATGTCATGCCTTATTCACTGTTTAAATGACTAGGTCTAGGGAAGCCCAAACAAACTAGGATGAGTATTCAATTAGCTGATAAAACTGTTAGAATTCCTAGGGGCATTATCGAAAATGTTCTTGTAAAAATCGATAAATTTGTTTTCCCAGTAGACTTGGTTGTCTTAGACATGGATGAGGATAATTTAATCCCCTTAACTTTAGGAAGGCCTTTTCTAGCAACTGCCAAAACAAAAATTGATGTTGCTACAGGTGAGCTCATACTTCGTGTAGGAGATGAATCGCTCAATCTTCAAGCCCTCGACTCGGCCAGGACAACAGTCGATGAAGGTAAGAAAGTCACTTCAATCGATAATCAAATTGTTCAATCTTCACCGCAAGAAACATCACAAGGCCTGAACCCTGAGCCGACCCATAAACCCCACGTCGACAAGGAAGAATTACACGAGGAATAAAGCTTTAGGGTCGACAATTTAGAGAAGCAGAAGACAGAGATCAAAGAAGAACTAGATCCACATGAAGCAAAACCCTAGGAACCACCAGAAGAGCTCATAGGGTCATCAAATCACTTCAAAATAGGAGACCGGGTACTGTTAGACAAAGTCGATCCACACATCACTTCAACAGAACCAAGGGCAAAGGGAGAAATAATTCTCAAGGTACATGATATCTTCCCACACAGAATAGTCGAGGTAAGCAATCCAATATTCGGCACTTTCAAGGTAAACGCTTCTCGACTTCAACTTTGTCAAGAGAATAAAGCCGTAAGTACGAGGGAAGATATTCAAATAACGTGGAAAAGTCTAGCTTAAGACTATAAACAAGCGCTTCTCGGGAGGCAACCCGAATACTAACACCATTTCTTTTTACATTTGTTTTTATTTGTCTTTTCCTTTTTCCTTTTTCTTTTCCTTTTTAAACTAACTAAAAATGCAGGTTTTTCAAGCCACACGGCCTTACATACGACCGTGTCCGTGGCCGTGTGGACCACCTAAACCGCCACACTGACAGGGCAGAGGCCGTGCAGTCAGCCCAACCACCCCCCACGTCACAGATCCAACCACCCTCCCCACGGGCACCGACAGATAGGGCACGGACGTGCCCTCAACCGTGTGAAGCTACTGACTTCCATACCACGGGAAGAGCATGCCCATGCCTAGAAACCGTATGAAGCTACTGACTTGACAAACACGGGCGTGCAGATCTGAAGCACGGGCATGGGGTGGCAAACACACACCACAAACGGCCGTGCGAGGAGGCCGTGTAAATCGACACACTCTAGGACCACGGCCGTGGGGGAGCACAAAATTTGAAAATCTATTTAAACCCCTCACCTCTTCCCTCCATCTGATTTCTTCTTTATGTTCTCTCCTTTTCACTCTCCCCCATCTCAGACTCTCCAAGACTCTAGATACTTGAGCAAATCAACACCATGCCGAAGAAGTGGAAGAAACTAAGCATAGACTCCTTAACAAAGAACGATAAACATGAGTTCATGCCGGCAGCTTCGTCTCAGCACCAAGCCAAGGGTCTTTGAGACCAAATTATTTTTCCTTTTTGTTTCTCTTCTTTTTTATTTTCCTTATCTAAGCTTCTCAACTGCTCTTTTCACTTACTTTTCTTTTAGTTTCTTAGTGTCAGGTTTGCCAGGCTGCTAGGGAATCACGCCAACCACCACACTGACTACACCACTCTCACCACCGCCACTACCTTCACAACTCTAGGAGTCACACCCACCTTGCGAAACATCTTCCAATAAGGACTCTCCGGTCCATTCTTTTGTTTTCGTTTTCCTTTTTAGTCTCCTTTCCTTTTTCTTTTTTTGCTTTTAATCTTATATTTAGTTTAATTTAACTATGTCTTAATAAACCCTGGCTAATCCTTCACGAGTTCCCCAATTTCTTCATCTAGCGCAGAGCTCGGGTACCAACACCACCACCATACCGACGCCTTCGCCGTCGGTGCCTCATCATCCACTAAACCCGCCCAAGAATACAGGGAGTAACTCTCACCCTCACTTTTGATTTCTATAAAAATATCTATCTTTGTACATTGAGGGCAATGTACATCTTAAGTGTGGGGGGTAAATATACCTAACTTTTTGCATTATTCTCAAATCCCTGAGGGTAAAAGTGGAATAAAAGTGCCTAACTTTTTTCATTATTCTCAAATCCCTGATTTAGTCTTGTTTTTATGCAAAGTTGTCATATTACTAATTAGGATGAAATTTCTGATGATTTGTGATGATTATTGACATGTTTTAGAATAAGTCATACTTAATTGTACATTGATGTTTAATTTAAGGAATACTAGAGAATCAAGCATGATAAGTCTGTTTTTCAGGAATTAAAATTTTTGCTAGGTTGTTGACCTAAATTTGAATACTACCTTGAAATTTAAAATTCATAAGGATGATGTCAAAACACCCATAATTTTTGTGAGTATTTGAACCTTATAGAGCATACATTCTTTTTCGTGCTCATTTTTGATTATGAGTGTGTCAACTATGAACTGTTATTCTAGAACTTGCCTCGTTTATACATGTTGAGACCACAGTTATGATTTGATATACAGAGATGATAAAGGCACCTAGGATTTAACCCACTAACCCTACTAAATAGCCTACCTTTACAATTAACCCCTAGTGAACCCCATTGATCCTAATAAACCCTCACCCACTAATATTAACCCAAAGCCTTTGAATTTGTTATCACCATTTTCTTTTGACTACCCCGTAATTGAGATTTGATTTGATCAAGTTGCCTAAGTATATTATTCTGATAGTTAAATTTATCATGTATTACTTAGTTTGTTCTTAAAAAAAAATTTCAAGTTATTCAATATTAGTAGTAGGAAAAGAGAGCTTACACAATCAAAGACTGTTTTCAAAAGAAAATCTCGTATTAGGAGGATTACTACTTTTCAATTAGTAAAGTTTCGATAAAGTTTTAGGTAGGTACTTGTCAATTCAATCTCGATTCTAACCCTCTAATTTCAGCCTATGACCACACCTTTTACCCTAGCCCCGTTACAACCCTAACAAAGACCTTTTGATCTGTTTGTCATCTCATATTACAGTGGTGGAGATTTGATTTTCAGGCAAGCTTATGGGATTAACTTTTCAGGTTCGACTTATGAGCGATCTTTTTCGGAACCTTAAACACTTTAGAGTGATTTGAGTGAATCTTAAGTGAGGATATCAGTCCTTGTCGATTTTGAATTAAGAAGGTAGTTATTTAAAAGAGGGGAGACACTTATGTTTTCGAGGTACAAAATTATGACTTATCTCGTTTGAATCTTTAGGACGCTTTGAATCAAATTATCCATGTATGAATTCTCTATGAATTAGGATAAGACATTGTTGATAAGAATTATATATCATGGAAAATTCGTTTTAATTGTAAGTTGAGAATTTTGCTTGAGGACAAGCAAAAACTTAAGTGTGGGGGTATTTGATAGACCGTAAAAGTAACATATTTTAATCCCATATTTAATATGCTTTTGGATGATTTATTCCTTGTTTTATATAAAAAGGTGCTTGCAATCCTTTCTTTTCATGTCTTATACCCAGGAAAGCACCCGAGGATGAAAAGAACACGAAATGGGCCCAAAACGGAGTAAATGGGCCTTAGCACGAAATTGACACGGCCTGGCCCAAAGTCTACACGGCTGTGCCTCGACGAACACCTAGAGCACGGCCTCAGTCCGTCACACACGGCCGTGCCTCAAGTTAGAAATCCGAACACGGTCAGGTCTCGATCCATACAGGCGTGTGCCATGGCCGTGCCTCTGTCGCTGGAAAGAGCAATTTCAATTGGAAAATGATAGATAGGGAGAAAGAATCGCATTCCAAGAGCCTATATATATCCCTCAAGTACCACCTTTGAAAGGCATCGAAAGCTAGGCCAAGGAGCCAAGCCGAGAAGGTCAGAGTTAGGGAATAACGCGAGGATAGCCAGTTGATTATCCCAAGAAGCCGGAATTATACTCGAGATGGCGGAATTCTCCTTCAATTTCTTCAGGGGGTTTTAGGGTTTTCTTATGTTTTGTTTTATCTTTTCTCTTGCAATGTTTTGTTTATTTATTATGAACTAAACCCCTCAGATGCCTGAAGGGGATGAAACCTAGATGGATTTTGTTATTTGATTTTAAAGTTATATGATAATAACTTAGTTTGTTCTTAATTATGTTGCTTAATCCAAATCTAATGTGCTTAGGTGGAGGAGGAATAGACCCTGTCTAAGAGTAGATCTAACATAATTAAGCGGAGTTGATCGAACGCCTAGAGATAGGGTTACGAGATTTTGCTGGATTAGGGTGAAACCTAATATGGGAGTCCATTGATTGATTTACTGCTATCCTAGGGGGTTATTATCAGCAAACGAGAGTTCCACTAATTAACCTAGGGTTAGACGTTATTCGCCTCGAGAGAGGGTTTAATATAGGTTAGGGAGTCTCACGGATCAAGCTAAGTAAAGAACTCATATAATTTGGGGTTAGATAATAAGTGAAGTCTAGGTGAATTCTTCCCGAAGGTATCGTCGCAATCAACTGAGTTTTTCTTCAAAGTTATTTTCCAATTCGTTCTTCTTGTCTTTGTGTCCTTAGTTTAAGTCTTCGACAATTTAGTTTAAAGCAATCTTCATTCTAATTTTAAGGCTAAATAATAAAAAGAAAGTTAGTATTAGTACTTTTAGTTCCTTTGGGTTTGATAATCCAGTCTTGCCTAAGCTATACTATTGTTCGATAGGTACACTTGCCTTTAATCGTTGTCAGAGTTAGTATCCAGGTTTGATCATTCTTTTATAAATATTTAAAGCTCTGATTTTGACACGATCAACAACCTAATTGAACAAAATCCAAAGGTTAATTTATAAACAACAAAAATATTAAACATAATAAGGATTTAAGTACAAGGCATGCAAATAAACAAGGATTAAAAATATAAATATCCCCATAGCCAAAAGCAGTGTACAGATTGGGTCTAATTGATATAACACACAAATTATAGAGATCAATTAAAAAAATAAAGAACACATTTAACAGATCTAATTGGAAAACAATACGGAAAAGAAGGACTAGAAAATAAATATTCCTGAAAATCCCAAACACGCGGATCCTGGCCCCATATAGGGTTATCGGGTCACACCACACGGGCCATTTTGAGACTATCAGACTAAGTCTAAACGGCGTCGTTCCCCTAATGCATCAGAACAACTAAGACCGATTTTAAAGTAACTCATTTTTCTTTAAACATTACCCTAATCCCTTTTCACTCTCAGTCGCCTAAAAAAAAACCTTTCAGATCTACCACTAAAACGCCATTGAATTCGGCGATAGTGATACCAGAAGGTCGAATCCATTTACACATGCGTTGATTCGCCTTGCTCTCAAACCAGATCCGTATCTAACTCCGATCGTGACGGAGAAGACGAAGATCCAAATGGTAAAAACTTTTCTCTTTTTATTTTTGCATCAACACAGCAAATACCAAGATTCAAAAAGAAAAGGAAAAACCAAAAGAAAAAGGATTCGTGAGAAATGAAATCACCTTCTGCTTTTTTTTTCTGGTTTCATATTTTTGTATTTTGTGTGCGTAAAAAAAAATAAGGATTACATCAGGCTTTTATAGCCTAAAAACAAAAAGAAAAGCGAAAATCCCCCTTCTACAGTATTCTCCTATCTTCTACTGTATTCTCATTTTCTGCTTTTTTTCTGTTTCTGTTGCAGGTACTACTATGGGAGAAGTCTGTTGCAGGCGCGCATGGGCTTTGGTTGCTGACGAATATACATGCGAGGCGCGCAGGGTGACTGCACGAGGGCAGAGAGCGGCTTTCGAGGGGCTGCTGGAGAGTTCTAGAAATCCTAGGGTTTTTGATATTTGGGCCATTCGAGCCTCATTTAGTGCTTGGGCTATTTGTTTGTTTATTGGGCTAGTTTGGTGTTAAAATTTGGGCCACTGTAATTGGGTAGAGGCAAGTTTAAGTTATTGGGCCTGTTATTTGTAATGGACATTTTTATTGCACATTTAACTATCGGTTTTATACTCTGTTTTGGTTTTATTATAATTTAATTTATTTTTTGGTCTTTAAAGAAAAATGGGCCCGGGCGAAATGGGCCTATTACAGACCCTCTTAAGAATATTGTTTTCTTTTTGTCCATTAAGAATTTTTTTTATTTTGATTATATTTCATTATTGGTTTTTCTAAATTTTCAAAAGATTTTATGGACATGAAAGATATCTTGTTCCTAATTTGTTTGTGTTGAGAAATGTATTGTTGGAAAATTTTGATATTGGATTTTGTCAATTTTATTGATCTATATGACTCCCTGCACTATAATGGCTAAAGATGGTTACTGGTCTTAGAGTTAGCTTGAGTTATGAGATATCTTTGATGTAATTCATTTAATTTTATATTCCCTAAACCATTTGCCAGCAGCATCAAAATAGCTGTTATGGAAATACAGAGATCTGAAGCTAAGTTGGTAATTTGATTTACTAATAAGTTGACAAACTTGGATCTTTAAAATGCAAAATTTTGTTCTTGTTACTTGATTAGCTTTGGGTTTTAAAGGTTTCATGTAAATTGTTGCTTGGTTTTGTTATAGTTTTCTTGTGTTGTCCTCTAACCATTTTAGTATCCTTTAGCCATTCCATTAATTTTAGTAACTTTCCCATTTGAATTTCAGGTAATTGATAAAGTTCAGGAAGAAACAAAGAGTCGTGCAGGTATGATTTATAATTCTCTTGCTAACTACTGGATGGGATGGATAATTATCTTGGTATTCAATTTTTTGGGGTACAGAGTATTTTGCATAGCAATCGTATTATATTCCTATGTTATTTGAACTCGTGTGAGTGCTAGATATTGGTATGTGTCTGACAGGGGGTACTTATTTTAACCTAGCTTTTTGATTATTTTGCCTACTTTTTTAGATAGGAAGCCTCTTGGTGTAGGCTGTGGGAGAGGCAGGGGTCGAGAAGATGGTCCTGGTGCAAGGCAACCAAAAGGAGCTGGGCATGGGCTAGATGACGGTGCTAGGACTACAAGTGGAGGCCGAGGGAGGGGTGGTTCAGGTGGAAAAAACACTGGAGGCAGAGGTAAACTTGCTGAAAGCCCTGAAACCTAGTTTTGTTGCTCTGCAGATGACTAAATAATCCATTATGATTGTCTTAACATTTGATAAAGTAAGACTGATGGATTGATTGCTGTTTGTTTTCGTTTTGGCAGGTAGCTACCTGCCTATGGATAATAGGCTATCACATATACTAGTGTAAGACTAAATTAGTTTTGCATGTACGTTTTATATTTGTTTAATAGGCTATTTTATTTTATGTTAGTTTTGAATGGTTTTAGGATGTATAATTGGTTGGATGCAAAAAATTTTAATAATGAAAAATCGTATTCTGGATTGATATGATGGAGATGTAGGATAGATTTGAAATTTTATTGCATGATGAGTCCAATTGTATTTGTAAATCCAACTATTGGTTTGTGGAATCGTATATTAATCCTATAAAATGATATCAAAATGTGTAGAACTAATTTAGTTTTGCAGTACTGTAAGTGGATGTTTCTATACATAGTAATCTGAAAAGAAATATATTTAACTCATTCAAAAAACTAAGGGGCATCACTTGGCATTTTATTTCTCACTTCTTCCACACTGTGTATTTAAAGGTCCTGTGTTAAAAAGGGGTACATGAAAGATGACTACATCCATTTGTTTGTTAGAAGACTTGTGAGGAGGTCTCCTATTATTAACCATGGTAAGTTTTGATTCATTTGAATTTCTTTGCAATTTTTTAACGAATTTAATCTTTATGGATTGTTATTCTTTTTTTAATGAATTTAATCTAATGAATTGTTCTTTTAATGAATTTAATCTAACAGATTATTATTTTTTTAATGATTTTAATCTAATGGATTGTTATTCTTACTTGCTGTTTTATTTGGCTGTGTATTTTAGGTTATTTTGCACGTTGGGCTGCTTTCAGGAAGCTTCTATATCAGTTTCTTGATTGTGAAGGATCTAATAGTGAAAAGGGTAAAACAAAGAGACAAATACTATCACTTGGTGCTGGATTTGACACCACCTATTTTCAGTAGTAGGAGCCTGATTTTTCTTGTGAGTTGGATAAACTCATAGCATAATACAGACTTATGAAATTTCTTATGTATTTGGTTGAGTTTCTATTTGTTTGTTAAATGTTTTTTTTGGGAAGTCATATGTCCATTGCATCTAGTAGATGTTTTGAGGATTTGATGGCAGATTTTATATATTTAGTTCATTGTGCATCAACAAACTTTTGATTGAAGGAATCACAGAGCTAGCTTCTTGTACTTTATAGTATCTTGCTTTTGGTGCATTTTGGCACATGCTTCTTTGTAGAATAATACAGAGTTCATATCTTTGCAAAGAATGGAGAAGTGCTCAGTGATCACTACAAGCTACTTGCAGTTGATTTGCGTGACATTCATATCTTTGCAGAGTTCATATCAGTAGCGTTACAAGCAATGGGCTGATTATTTCAATCAAACGGAAGTTAGTTGTGCCCTTGGAACATAAATGGATTTGTATAGGAACTGTTATCAAAGTAATGCTAAAGGATTTGCTTAACCGGGTAGAGGGATAGGAATGAATTTGTATATAAACTATTATCCAATTAACGCTTGTTTGCGTGCTGTGATAATAGTGCTGATTCTATTGCATGCTTCTCTTTGATATTTGTTCTTTTATATAATATTTTTTTTTATTTTCATGACCTTTAGCGGCATTTTTGGTAAAAGCGCCACTAAAGACATGAACTTTAGCAGCATTTTTGGTAAAAGTGCCGCTAAAGACATGGCCTTTAGCAGCATTTTTGGGAAAAGCGCCGCTAAAGGTCGTGTTCTTTAGCGGCGTTTTTGGGAAAAGTGTCGCTAAAGGTCATGTTCTTTAACAACGTTTAGGGGAAAGCGCCGCTAAAGGTCATGTTCTTTAGCAACGTTTAGGGGAAAGCGCCGCTAAAGGTTATGTTCTATAGCGGCATGTGAGAAAAGTGCCGCTAAAGGTCATATTCTTTAGCGGCGTTTGTGGTAAAAACGCCGCTAAAGATCACGTTCTTTAGCGGCGTTTTTTGCGGCGCTTGTAAAAGCGCCAGAAATAGTTTTAGCGGCGCTTCCTAAAAAAACGTTGCTAAAGGTCTATTTTGGTTGCCAATTGGTGTCCTTTTTAACTAAAAACACTTGGATCTTAAAAACAAGGCCCCTATAATTTTTGTTACACCCAAATAAACCCTAAACTCTTCATGTATAACTAAACAAACTCTTAACATAAACTAACTCTTAATTATATTAAGATAGCGCTTTTAATCATAAGCTAACATTTCATTTGAAATTAAGGCTAAATCATATATGGTAAGTTGGATGCGAGGATGGAAAGATTCATGAAATTTACTAAGACAATTGGTTTTTTTCTACAAATATACTTGGTGACTTTGTAGTGGTGATTTTATTGAAATAATACGGTGTTTGGAAAATCGAGTATTCATTTGAAGATTGAAAGGAAATTGAAGATTTCTAAGTAACACTCAAAAACTATGGTTTAAGGTTTACAAAGAGTTAGTTTATTGAAACAAATCTGAGCTATTAGACTTTGCAATGTTATGTATAAGATTATTTCGAAAATACTTGTGAACATATTCAAAACTGTGGTATATTGTTGCATTGAAAAATTCGATAGTGCATTTCTATTGGGAAGGTTCGTATCCAACAATGTGTGTGTTGCTTACAAGATACTTCATTTGAGAGTTCAGACTTCAAAATTCATTCTAAATGGATTTCTACTATTATGAATTGTATAACTACAATTTCTTGACCAAGTAAGCATGTATCCTAGTATATTCATATACTAATTCGTAACTATTTGATTTATTTGTATAAATACACGAAATAATTTACAAAGTCGTTTGCATATACGAAATTCATACAATACACATGTAGATGGCAACATGAAGTGATATTGAAGAGGATTATCAAAAACTTCTAAATGACAAGCCACATATAGAAGACTATCCAGAAGGTAAGGGTCAATATTGCTACAATATAATTCCAAAGCATAATCATTGAAAATTCACTCTCACCACTTCCTAACATCTGGCTTATGGTACCTGCCATTAACATAGTTTATTGCTTGTCAAGCGTGATTGTAAGTGTAATAAAAATAATTATATATTTTTATTGATACTTTCATTTTCCTGAGTTTGAGCACCTTTGGATAACAAAAGCTTTGAGGGGTTGGTTGGTACCCAAAGAAGACAATGATGAGCTTAGGGAAATGAAATCACATTATCGATCGAGTTGAAGTGAATGTACCTATGTTCATTGCAGGTGGAATGGCATATTGAATTAGCAAAGTGAAGAGATAAAAGAAGTCTTCATCCACCAGGCTCAAATGCTTTGCAGCTTTAATAACACCAATGCCAGATACAGGTAAGAAAATGTTCCTTATGATAAGGATTCCTATAATAACAGATGGCCTTACACCTGATACACTTAACCCTGAAAGATTGAAAATAATGAATCTAAGCTCATTAGAGTGACTCCCTAATAAATTGAAATAAGTCAATCTTTCAATTGTACAAGTCGATCATGTCAAATTGAGTTGGAGTCAATTAGAGTTTAAAATTTCAAATCTACTTTAGGTTCTAATCACTTTAGTTTGAGGTTTGAGTGTTCCAAGTTTGAGATGCTTTGAGTTGTTGCCTTTTTATGCTCAATCGGGTTAGATTAGATTTGTGTTCTAGTTGAATCAAGCTTGTGTTTAGGTTGATTGGGTTGGATTTTTGTGTTTGTCAAAATTGACAAGTCTAATTATAAAGGGTAGACTATATCATTACTCACTGAAATATGGGTAAGTTTTCGTTTCGGCCACTGAGCTAAAAATGTTACAATTTGGTCACTGAACTATTCAAAAGTTTTCATTTAAGTCACCAGGTTGTTAAAATCAATGTTATATGACTTTATTTGTTCGCACTGTCTGCACCTCTCTTTTCCCTTTTCTTCTATAATTCAAATTTTTTCATGAAATAACTTTGGACGTTACGAATTTGTGAACCAAAATTCAAATAACCTTTTTCTCCGATCTCTAATAGTGACCGTGGAATCGACTTGAATCTAAGGTATGTCCTTCTAATCATTGATGGGTACTACTCCATCGTATCGATCGTTGAATCGTTACTTGGAGCTCGTTGGTGGAACTTTTTTTCTTAAAAAAACTTAACAACCCAGTGACTTAAATAAAAACTTTTGAATAGTTTAGTGACTTAAATGAAAATTTTCAAATAGTTTAGTGACCAAAATGTAACTTTTTTAGTCAAGTGAATAAAATAAAAACTGACCCATAATTTAATGACTAATAGTATAGTTTACCCTAAACTATAACCAAAGATATTCTACATAGCACAAGAGAATGAGAGGGAAAAATAGCTTATCTGGAAAGTACCTTTAAGAAGATTTGCTCCTACTATCAGAGTAATGGATGGGATACCAGCGTTTCTACAAAAGTGTATACATACATACATAAAATTAATCCAAATTGTCGACATATATACACCAATATAAAATTAAAACACACACAAACACACTTGAATCTTAAGATGTATATACCCTATTAATTGAACAGCACTGTAGATAACACGAAGTGTAGCATTATCACCAATGAATGTCTTTCGGATTGGAGTTGCTATTCCGATAAGGAACCCAACAATCTATATAGAAAAGAAGGTTAGTGACAAGAATTTTTTTTTGCAATTGATCACAATAATATCTATTATATTCTAATATGAAAATGTGGGAAAACCATGAGCATACAGCTGCAATTGTAGCTGGTGCAAAAATCTTTCTTAAGCTCTCACTTCTCATAATCTTCATAAACAATTGCTTGAACTTTACAGTAGTTGAAACCTTACAAGAGGTATAACCAACAAAAAAAGTTATTTTAATAAGCCAAACATTTAAAAGAGATGTCAATTTATTGGATTTTATATAGATCGGATCGATTGGACCGATACATGCTTATCCTTTTTTTTTAAATATAAAAGAAAGAGGAAAAAACCTTTTGGTTTCCGTCATTGTGAATCTGAGGCAAGTCAACAAGTTCATGTAAGACATCCCTAGTGCAACAATTTGCAGCGACGATTATGGAGTTATTTGAGTTGGTTTCTTTAACTTCATTGTTTGCATACATTCGTAGAAGAAAATATAGAACGGACCATACATAGATTGCTTGAATCTGCATTGTTAACAAAATAAAAATAAAAATCATTATATTCACAATAATATATAAGACTGATTAGCAAAACTAAATGGGTTTCAATAATGAGAACATGAGGTTACACAATCAGAATGTAAGATATATATATATATATATATATATATATATATATTGAAGGCAAGTATCTACTTCGTACCTAAACTCCGTGAACCTTTTGGACTCTCTACGGAGTAGGGAGACAAAAAACCAAGGCTAAAATCAAGCATAAACACCTTAATAAATAATACCTCCACTGTTGAAGGAGTGAGACATTCTAAAGCATATACTCGCCCTCAACAATATATAAATTTGAAAATTGGAGATATTTTTATTAAAATTATTGATTATTTTTTTGTCGTATTATGTTTCCAACTAAAGTGAAAGTTGAGCTAGGTTAAAGCCCTTCTTAATGTTGTTATCTCCTTCCAAAATATTCAGACTTTAAACCTTACTTACTGAGGTATAGAAGTCCTTACCATTTGACTCAACATGTGTTGGTCGTAAAATATGTATTTTAAGGGTTGGGATCTTGTCTAATATTTTTTCATTCATTTCTTTTTAATACACTAATTTATTACCATTTAAATATGTAGGGCCCATATATAAATTGTGAAATTCATATTTGTAAATGATAATTAAAGTTATATTGAATAATAACGGACACAAAATAATGGAGGGAAGCCAAATATGTATTTTAATTGGCATCATTTAAGGGTGTATTTTCCTTAAAATATTTTGAGTTAATTGCATCAAACATTCTTAAACTATGACTTTTATTTTAAATTGGTCATTAAATTTTAAAATATTCTAACTACATCCTCAAACTATTAATGTTATATCAATAAGGTCCTTCCATTTCTAAAATAATTAATTTAATCGTTAAATGAGACATAAGCTCTTATGTGAAATAATTTAAAATGAAAATTTAAATAAAAATTAATATTGTAAAAATCTTGATTTTGAGGTTTTTGAAGCTTTTATAGAAACTATTGTTCACTCTCTCTCTTTTTCAATTTTACTTTAATTTTTAGCTTTTAATTTTAAAAGTTATGCGGTAACATTTTACTTTAAAATTTTAATTTTAAATTATGTCATTAAGATTTTGTATTATTTAGTGGTTAAATTAATGGTTTCAATAGTGGAAGGATCTAATTAATATAATATCGATAATTTGAAGATGTAATTAGGATATTTTGAAGATTACAGACGAATTTAGAATTAGCATAAGAATTTAGGGATGTATGATACAATTAACTCAAAATAATTTTGACTATCATTGTTAATTTACCTTCAATTCTTGTAAATGTCATCTTATTCCAAATACCACAAAATGAAAGAATGGGAAGGAAAAAAAAGTACCTCATGCTAAATACCATTTAAATACCTAGCTTTATCCATAATCACAATCCCTTCCTAATTTATAAATCAAATAAAAAATGCGCTTAAACACATTTGAGTTCACGTCATTTCAATTATTATATTAATAATAATGATAATTGAATTATAAAGTAAACTGGTTGAAAAAAAAAATCTTAATAAATGAGAACTTGTACAACTTAGTACATGATCCCATAGTGGTATTTTTCTTGTTTCCATCTAATCTATTAAGCTTAATAAAAATAAAAAGGTAAGCAACATAGTTGGTCAACCAATTTTTGGGGTTTTTAATTTTGTCATCATCATTAGAGAAATTTATCAATTTTCTTCTAATACATGCCACGTCATGTCTGACCAATAGCCTATGCCTTAAGTGATTAAAATGATAATTTTTTCTAACAACAATAATTAAATTGTAAATTTTTTTATTTGAGTGACCAAAATGAAAATGCTCAAAAAGTTAGATGATTAACTAAGTAGTTTACCCAAAAAAACCAAATATTTTTCATTAAAAATAGCCTCATCATTGACAAAAAATTCAGCTGGATAATGAAGGAGAAAGCATAATAGATGATATACCGCTAGAGAAAGTGAAGCATAAGCCTTTCCATTAGCAGAACAAGTGGAAGCTACTTCTCCAAATGGGTTACTCTTCTCTTCACATAGTGCTGGAAGTATGATGAGAAGCATGTTTCCCAAATTTGCTGCCCACACAAATTTATGGAATGAATTAAAGAAAAAAAAACTAAAAATCTAAAAAAATTAAAAATTATTGGGTTATTAAATATTGACCTGCAGAAGTGCAAGAAATGACAAGTCCCCATAGGTGTCGAGGAGGTTTTGTAACTATTACTAGAATCCATCCAAGAATTGAACCGATTACACATGTGATTAACACATTTACTGGTAAGAACCACCTAATGATCACATGGAAACCATTGAAAATGGACAAATTAAAAACCCTTTAAAATTGTTGTAATAATGAAGTGAAACAAAAGCATAAACAGAGCTTACAAGTCAGCTAAACCTTCAAGAGTCATTGTATCAGCAAGACTGCAACCAATGAGTGCAGGCAAGAACACATAAAACACCAGCTACATGCATAGACATGCATACATATTGTACGTATAAAGTTAGAATGTGTGGGACATGGATTTCTTCAAACAAAAAAACATGGTTTCGAAGCTCACGTTATTCAAATGGCGCCTTGCATCACACCCTAAAAGATCAAAACGTTGAGTTGCGAGGATTAAGCCAGCAATTATAACCAGAAGTACCTTTAGAACTGACATCAATGATATAATGAACAAACGGAATATATCCATTATTAGACAACTTTGAGAGTCGGTTATTGATAAAGCCTCATGAACAATAAGAAACACTGCGAGCTACCTGCATATCTCATAGTTCTATATATAGTTCTATGAGATACTGTTTGTTAATAATAAGTACATTTGTTTTAATTTTATTGGGTTTCAGTGGTTTTAATGCTGTTTTAATTGCACCTTGAATGTTCTTAATTAGACTTCTTTTTTTTTACGGTTGCAATTGTTTCAGGAGTATTTGGTATAGGACACAACTTGGGTTATGGTATGAAACAATTTTGATTCAAACAAAAGTCAATATTCTATTTCTTTCCCTTGTTTTTTCCTTTTAAAAAAAAATAGCTTTAAAAAATATTTAATATCCTAGCTTTTTCCATGCTATAGTTAATTCTTAAGTTTAGGGTTAGGTTTGCGTATTTTACATTCTTTTAAGACCTAAAACTTTTGAGCCATATCATTTCTTAACATATTATTTCTCTAATTAGCATTTTATCTTTAATCAAATATCTTGAAATGATCACTTATATCGAGTTATTTTGTGAAAAAATAATTATTTATTTTTAGATTTAAATGAGTTGTAATTAATTTTACCATGTTATTAGGTAAATTTTATTTTTTTTGGAAAAAATTACCAGAATTTACATTAACTTAAGGCATTAGATATCCCATGGATCCTCAAGAATTACCAAGCCCTCTTTTCTATCAAAGGTCATCTTACCTATACAATCAACATCTTTATTATTCTTTCTAGGAATATACGGTAGAAACCACTTACCAATCTTCTTCAACATTTGATGTATTCGCCTGATCAGTGCCGAATTCAAAGATGACATGGAACAGTTGTGAATAGCCTTTGTTGCTTCCATACTATTAGTTTGAATCAAAATATTCTCAAAGTTCCTACTCAACAGAATATTCAAACCAAAATTTCCCATAGTTCGACATAAAAAACTAACACTTACCTAGACATATATTATAGCCAGAGATCCATTTACCTTCCTGATCTCGCAAGACACCTCCTGAAGTAGCTTTACCAGATTTTACCTTAATAGCACCACCAGAATTTAACTGAACCCAATTATTCATCCAAGGGATTGCCCTTCTAACCTATTGTCACTTTGCCAAACCTTCCTTGTGATAAGAAACATACTGCTTAGCCTAACTGTACGATATTTTGATAACCTCGCTAGCATTCCATTATATGCCTTGAAAATAAAGAGATTATTGTTCTTCCAGATATGCCATGCAATTAGATCAAAGAGACTGGTCCACTCCACTCCATTCAACACCATTCTATGATGATTTCGTAAATTAGCTTCAAACCATTCATTCAAACTACTAGAAAAAAAACCCGCTCCTCCTATCCATCGAAATTACCTGACTCAAACTTGCTTTGCCATAGGACAATCTCTAATGGCGTGAAGATTGTCTTCTGAATCATGTCCACATAGTGCACATGAACTATTAGTCCCGATCCCACTCCTCACTCGTTCCATGTTTGTGAGTAGCCTTTGTTTAAAAACAAGCCAAATGAAGAACCTAACTCTTTGGGGCAGTTTGAATTTCCACGGGATATTCCAAGAAGCATCAGTTGAATATCCCATGACCACTCATCTACTTTCCGATATGCACTCTTAGTAGAATAAAATCATGTTGAGGTACCCATCCAAGCAATTTTATCAAGTCTCGTCAAGGGTTGCGGAGGAGGTATACTAACAATGTGATTAATAGTCTCCTCTGGGATCTAGATTCAAAACATGCCAAGATACCAAGAGCCATTTGTGTTTACTAGATTCTTAAGAGTGCACTCCAAATCAAGATTACCACAGGAAGGGATCTGATTAACCAAAGGTCCAACACCCGAAATCCAATTATCACTCCAACATCTAATCTTATTCCCATTCCACACAGACCAGAAAATATTTTTGCACAGTAGAGGCCAAATTTTAAAAAGAGCTCTCCATAGAAAGGAACACCTACCCCTATCAATAGAATTTGGTACATCCTCCTTTATCCCATATTTAAATCTTAAAACCCGGACCCACAGAGTAAAATAATTAGCTGCCAAATTAAAAGCCAATTTAAGCAAAAATGAGGTGTTATGAGCCTTCATTTACCTTAACCCAAGACCACCACAAGATTGAGGTTAACAAACCGACTTCCAACTCACCAGAGTCAACTTCTTCCTCCCACTCGAGTTCCCCCCAAATTAACTTCCTCGCCATACGTTCAATCTCTTCACAATCCCTTGCGGAATCATCATTGATTGCATAAATTAGCTAGGGATCAAAAGCAAAATCGACTGAGCAAGTGTAACTCTTCCTACCATCAATAATTGTTTAACATCCCAACATTGCAACTTGGCTTGAACCTTATCTACTACAAGTCTCAGAGAACTATTTGTTACCCTCTCATGGAAAAGTGGCACACCCAAGTAAGTTCCAAGGTGTAACACCCTAACCTGTATCCGTCGCCAGAATGGGGTTACGGGGTATTACCGAACAAAACACAACTTCTGGATATTCATGAACATATATAGAAATTAAATCATTCAAAAATCATCAAATATTAAAATAAACCGAAATTACTATTTGATACTCCTATAATAAACATCAAATATAATATAAAGATTATTTAATAATTAAAACACATTAACAAAGTCTCAAGCTAACTCATATCTAATTATTTTATTTATTAAAACATAAATCACTATTCATATGGTCATTTCATAAACTTAAACTTAATATTAAACAAGCTTAATAATTATACTCTATTTAATGTCAACTTTTGTTATACTTTAATCAATTCAAGTTAAAACATCTCAAGTCTATTTCATAAACCACAACTTATCCGTAACTTAACATATAACAATATTACTCAAATTCGTATTTATACTTTCTTTGACATATGATAGCCGAACTATACTCATTTTACTCTATACTCATTCACCATATACAAATATATATATATATACACCTAACATAAACATCATTTATCCATAGCACAAAACATCATAATCAAACATACTCAAACTAAACCAAACAAAACCAAATTCAAACTAATATGTTACGCCATTTTCGCATGGCTATATATACAAACACTTTCAAAATAATCTAATTCCAAGGCTAGCCTATACATTCCATAAGTCCGATTTCAATTTATAAAAGTACCGAAACAGTCGATAGTGTGGTGAACTTTGCTGACGACCCCCGAGCCTGTAACTTGAGTCCAAAAAAATCTATAAAACAGAATAAACATAACACACAAAGTAAGCTACTTTAGCTTAGTAAGCCTTAAGCAAATTAAACAATTAATGCTTAATATCATTTCAATACTACATCATTTAAATCAAATAATTCAACTTGTACATTTGTAATCACATTTAATTTTAAGCTTTCAATTCCATACCTATATAACATATAAATTCATAGAACAATTTCTCTTTAACCGGATGCTTATATAATCAAAATATTTACTCATAATCCAACCTTCCAAAATCAAAATGTCATTATATAACCAAATGTATAAACATTCATATACTCAAGCTCAATTATTACAATATAGCATCACATACACAAACTATCCATGTGGCCGAATATACCTGGTCTTGTATACACATATTAAAAGACCAAAACCACAATATTCATATAATTCATTTATAAAACCGAGAACACATATTATAATCATATATATAAACTTCATTTGCATCACATACAATTTGTAATAAATAACTGAGTTACTTACTTACCTTATTTTAAATTGGTAAGAAGTTAATTCATACCTGGCCATTTAGATTGATTAACATACTCAAATACCACATCAACATGAAATCTTTTAAGCATAAGCTTATAAGTAATCACCGGCATAAAGCCTGCTAGGCCTAAGCCTGTATCACGCACCGGCGCAAAGCCTGCTAGACTTAAAGTCTGATTTTATACACTGGCAATAAGCCTGCTAGGCATAAAGCCCGATTTAATTCACCATCACAAGGCTTGCTAGGCTCAAAGCCTGAATCTCATTATTATAGAGCTGACTCATAAAAAAAATTAATACATCGAACATTTCAGATATTCCATATAGTTTATACGGACTTTCAAACATTATAGCTCAATCGAATTAAACTTAAACACATTATTTCTATTCTTATTCACATTCGACTAACTCAACAATAATTCCACAATTTCCAAATCAGCATATTACTAAGTTACATTCAAAATTAACGATGTTTAATTGCTTAAAGACTTACCTCAGATATCGACGAACGATCTAACCGGCTATTCAACTATTTTTATTTTTCCCCGATCCAAGTCTGATTTCTTTGGTTCTTGATCTAAACATATTTAAATTAAGCTCATTCAAACATATTTTCATTCAATTTTGTCCAAAAACACATAAATTGGAAAATTACATTTTTACCCTTAATATTTCACATTTTCACAATTTAGTCCATATTGCACAAAACACAAAATATTTAAAATTTGACTACACTATAGTTGGGCCAAATTTTACCCATATTCATACAAATCCATACATGTCATTTATTTTTCATTTTAGTCCCTCAATTTATTATTTTTGCAATTAAGCCCTAATTACTCAAAATCACCAAAAATCTCAATACAAAACATGTTAATCTAAAACATATATTTCATATTTCATCAACTAACAACAAAAATCACAACTAATCATCAATGGCATATCTCAAAATCTTCATTAAATTCTAAAATTAGGGTATGGGCTTGATAGTATACTAAGTAACGATCTCAAAAACGTAAAAATTATCGAAAATCGAACAAAATCACTTACCCAATTAAGCCTCCAAAGTGTCGAACCTTAGATAGCTTTTCTTCTTTTATTTTCCTTTTATTTTCGGCAAAGATGAACATATAATGGCTTTGTTTTATGTTTATTTTATTAATATTAACCTAAATTATTAAATACCATTTTTAACCTTAATTAAAACATTAAAATTTACATATATCAAGGCCATTATTGTCCACTACCGTCCACTACCCTTTAAAATGGGTAAATTGCATTTTAAATACTCCCATTTAAAAAGACAACAACAATTCATCCCTTGCACATTAAACTATCAAATTTTCATTTTACGCGATTAAGCCCATTTTAATAATTCAGCACCCAAACGATAAAATTTTAAAACGAAAATTTAATACACACAAATTCACACATTATAAACACCAAAAATAATTTTAAAATATTTTTCTGACTCGAATTTGTGGTCTCTAAACCACCGTTCCGATTAAGGTCTAAATCAGTTTGTTACACAAGGTTTGTCACTCTTTGAAATCCAAGGACGTCACCCCAAACGATAAAATTTTAAAACGAAAATTTAATACACACAAATTCAAAGATTATAAACACCAAAAATAATTTTAAAATATTTTTTTGACTCAGATTTGTTGTCTCTAAACCACCGTTCTAATTAAGGTATAAATCAGACTGTTACACAAGGTTTGTCACTCTTTGAAATCCAAGGACGTCACCAATAGAATCCCTTAGCTCCTCCTCTACCCCACTTGAGAAGAGAACACTTATCTTCCTCGCATTAATTATATGCCAGATGAAGTACAGAACTGCTCCAAGATACTTTTAATTCTCTTGGCCAGTTCAATATCCGTCTGTCCAAAAATAACCAAGTCATTTGCAAATATTAAATGAGATAAGGTTAAACCTGACCTGGATAGTCAAATGGGACACCAAATCCCAGAATTAACTACTGATCAGATACTATGGCCAAGCCATTCCATATTGAGAACAAACAGGTATGGTGGTAAGGGACATCCCTGATGAATGCCTCTTACCAGTTTGAATTTCTATGCTGGGATCCTCTTCCACAAAACCTGCATAGATGAACCCATAATAGTGGACATAATAACCTTATGTAAAAAATTAGGAATACCTGCTACCTTCAATAAGACATCAATAAACTCCTAACTAACTTTGTCATAAGCCTTCTCGAGGTCAATTTTGATTGCCATCCATTCCATGCTCTTTTGTTTACTCCTCATAGAATGGATCACTTCTTAGGTGATCGCTGTAAAATTAGAGTTTTAAATATTTATAAAAGAATGATCAAACCTGGAGACCAACTCTGACAACGATATTAAGGCAAGTGTACCTATCGAACAGTAGTATAGCCTAGGCAAGACCGATTATCGAACCTAAAGGAACTAAAAGTATTAATACTCACTTTCTTTTTATTATTTAGTCTTAAAGTTAGAGTGAAGGTTGCTTGTTTAACTAAATCGACGACAACCAAACTAAGGACACAAAGACAAGAAGACGAGTAAGAAAATAACTTTGAGGAAAAACTCAGTTGATTACGGCGATACCCTCAGGAAGAATCCACCTAGACTTCACTCATTAATTAACCCTAAATTATATGATTTCTTTTACTTAGCTTGATCCGTGAGACTCCCTAACCTATATTATACCCTTTCTCGAGGCAAATAACGTCTAACCCTAGGTTAATTAGTGGAACTCTCGTTCACTTATAATAACCCCGTAGGATAGCAGTAAATCGATCAATGGACTCCCATATTAGATTTCACCCTAATCCGGCAAAATCTCGTAACCCTATCTCTAGGCGCCCGATCAACTCCGCTTAATTATGTTATATCTTCTTTTAGGCAGGGTTTATTCCAACTCCACCTAAGCACATTAGATTTGGATTAAGCAACATAATTAAGACCAAACTAAGTAATTTATCATATAACTTTAAAAATCAAATAATAAAATCCATCTAGGTTTCATCCCCTTCAGGTATCTGAGGGGTTTAGTTCATAATGAATAAACAAACCATCGCAAGAGAAAAGATAAAACAAAACATAGAAAAAACCCTAAAACCCCCTGAAGGAATCGAAGGAGAATTCTACCATCTTGAGAATAATTCCGGCTTCTTGGGATGGATCAACTAGCTATCCTTGCGTTATTCTCTAACTCTGACCTTTTCGGCTTGGCTCCTTGTCCTCGCTTTCACTCTCCTAAACTGGTGATACTTGGGGCATATTTATATGCTCTTGAAACGCGATTCTTTCTCCCTAAGTATCCTTTTCCGACTAAAATTACTCTTTCCAGCATCAGAGGCACGGCCATGTCACACGCCTGTGTGAATCCAGACCTGACCGTGTTCGGATTTCTCTTGAGGCACGACCGTGTGTGACGGAGTTGAGGCCGTGCTCTAGGTGTTCATCGAGGCACGGTCGTGTGTGCTTTGGGCCATGCCGTGTCGATTTCGTGCTAAGCGTATTTACTTCGTTTTAGGCCCGTTTTGTGTTCTTTTCATCCTCGGGTGCTTTCCTGAGTATAAAACATGAAAAGAAAGGATTAAGAACACCTTTTTATATAAAACAAGGGATAAATCATCCAAAAGCATATTAAATGTGGGATAAAAATATGTTACTTTTATGGTTTATCATTAGGCAATAATAACATTATTTGTAATGTTCCTTCCAACAATGAATCTCGCCTACTTCGGTACAATAATTTTTGGAAAGATAACTCTAAACCGATTGACTATTACCTTCATTACTAGTTTATAGATGATAGTGCATAGGCTAATTGGACGGAAATGAGCAAAACTCTCTGGATTAGTGATCTTAGGAATAAGGACTAACAGAGTGTTATTCAGCTCCGAATCAATACTTTGACCAGCAAAAACCTTCTAGACCCGCTCAAAAACCACCTTACCAACCAAATCCCACTAACTTTGAAAGAAAAATTCATGAAAACCATCACTACCTGATGCCTTCAGCAGTCATATAAAAAAGAGTTGCTTTAATCTCATCCACCATGACCTCCTTATTTAGGAAAAGGACATCGCTGTGATCAAGTCTTGGGAACATACTGGCCTGTACATCCTTTAATTTATTTGGTTACTCTCCATACAATCTTTAAAAGAATCTAATCGACTCTTGTTGAAGATCAGCTGCTTTAAAGATCCAGTCCCCTTCCCTATTTTTTAAGGGCAGAGATACTATTAGATTTCCTTCTCTGCAAAAGTTTTTAATATGTTTTATTATGAAAAATTTTTAAATATTTTTTCTATGGTTTTTAATAACTGTTATTTAACCATTTTTAATCATTTATTTCTGTGTTTATATAGGTGGATTAATATAGAGTGAAACCATCGGCTCATGCTATGGGAATTTCAAGAAGTTTTTAATTAATCTATTAATTAGAAGTAAAATTATTCTTTAAATAATAATTAAATTTTATTTGTAAAAGTAAAAAAATGAAAATGAAAATTTGAAGAAAAGATGCATTTTGAATGCACTTGATAGATTAGAAAAGGAAAAGGAAAAGGCTAAAAGAGTTAATAAGTCCCTGAACTTTAATGAAAAATCAATTAAGCCCGTCCGCAAAAAATGCACTCAGTTAAGCTCTTAAATTCTCAAAAAGCATCAATTAAACCTTTTGATCAATGGTTTCCATCTTTTATTGTTACAATGTTGACATGACGCTCCATGTCAGTGACAATTGTTGATGTGGCAATGCCACGTTAGCTGCCATGTTAGAAAAATAACAAATTCAAAAAGTTCTAAAAAATGAAAAATATATATTTAAATTTTTTTACTGGAATGAATCCGGACAACCATGTGTCTAGGTTTATTTTAGACTTAATTTTTTTAATTATAAATTTTTTTAAAAAGAATAAAAAATTTATAAAAATATTCAATAAAATTTAAAACATTCAAAATTTTAAAAATTAATAAAAGGGTAAAGGGTAAAAGAACTTCAATAAAAAAATTAATTGAACCCCTATGAAAAAAGTGCACCCAATTGAGCTATCAATGGCTAAAAAAAAATCAATTGTTCCCCTATAGCGGAAACTGTTAGTTGATCAGTTTGACTATTAACTACGATGACGCGACTAATGAAAGTAACCAAAAGTTGCCATGTGATAGTATGCTGACGTAGCATGCCACATCAGCAAAAATTTAAAAAATTATTTTTAAAAATTATTTTATTTTTTTTAATTTTTTTGACATAACAATGGTAGCTTCTAGTGACTTCCGATAACCACATAATTGCATATAATAGTCAAATCAGTTAACAGAATGGGCAAACTGATTTTTTTTAGTCAAGTAGGGCTTTAATTCGGTGCACTTTTTCATAACAGCACAATTGATTTTTTGATTTTTTTATTGAGGGCTTTTTTGAGCGTTTAGCCTTAATAAAAACCATTTAAAAGTTAAGTCCAAAACAAATTTGGACAACCATATGTCTAGATTCACTAAAGATGATTTTTTAAATAATACAAAGTTTAAAAATATTAAAAAAATTATTTAAAAAGATGATATGTGTATAATTATTCTAATTCTACTAGTACCTTTTAAGTTATAAACAAATATAAAAAATTGTAAAAATAAGTATATTGTTATGAATATCTTATTAAGTGGATTTCCATCATGATCAAGATAAAGTTTTAATGTAATTTAAATTCTAATAGTTATTATAATTAGATATCTACTTCTTTTATACTTCTTATGCCTATAAATAGAGACTCTGATAAAGCATTGTAATCACCCCTTTTGATCAATAAAGTACATTCTCTGTTACTTTCATATTTTCTTTGTTCTTTATTCTCCTAATCTCTCTTTATTTTATAACACGTTATTAGCACGATCTTGCTCAAAGTGATAGTTCCTTTTATCGATGATTAAATTTATCCTCCATGATTTTTCAATTTCTTTGACGGCAAGATGCAAAGTTTTTACAGGAAGTTTCTTTTATTTAATGTTTCATATCTGATTATTATTTTTCATTCTTCTTTCATTATATGTTATCATTGTTTTGATTAACTTATTTTACTTTTTGTTCTTAAGGATGGTGAAAGATTTGATGCCGTTATCTATATGAAATCAAGAATATTTTCGAACTATCTCATACCTTCTAGTGATGACAATGATGTTAAAGATCTTCAGGTATATTTTACTATGTTCTATTTATTGTTTATTATAATTGGAGACTAATCATGACAACATGCATAGATAGATTTTGATTTGAAATCTCACGCATGTTTGTAATAGTGATTATGAAATAAAGAATCTATTGGGATGTTTATAAGTTCATCCTGCTAGATTTGTTGTATTCCCCGAAGTGAATGTAAACATAAAGAAAATAAAAGATATACTCATGGACTACTAAAAGTGGGAACATAGTAATAAATAAAAGAACAATGAGAGTTCTCAAGATAACTTTTTAAAGGGTAAAGATAACTTATGTTATCAATGTGATATGAAAGATTATTAGCCACATATGTGGCGTATGCCCAAATATTTTGTTTCTGTTAATATTCTTTGAGAAATGATATGAAAATGTAGTAATGAATTCTATCATTGCAGATGGAAAATATTTATCTTATTTGGTACTGAAACAAATAAATTTTATTCTAATCTTTGGTAATACAAAATTAGTTGAAAGCTCCAGAAGAGCTAATATATCACTGTAACATCCCAAAATTGGGCCTAGTAGCAATGGGCCTTGGGCGTAGGAGTGTTTAAAATTTATGGGAATTTGAGAATGTCATTATTTCAAGTGGGACTTATTAGTAAGGTGATTTTGGAATGTTACGGAGTTCTATGAAGTTTCGAGTTCAAGTTTGGCCTTAGTGAAAGTTTGTGTTTAAGCCTATTAAGGAGAGATAGTAAGAGGCATCAAAGTTTAAGGAAATAAGTGAGTAAATTGTTAACATAAATGAACTATTGGTAAAGAGGTTATGGCATCAAGTGGAGAGCATGGAGGGAAGGGGTTCAAACCCCATCTTTTGCAAATTTTGGATTTATTTTTGTGTACTCTTCCAAGTGTCAACCATGACATTATTAAAGAAAAGAAATAAAAGAAAAAGAATAAAAAAAGAAATGGGAGAAAAAGGAATGATGGAGAGTGATTTGTGAAAAAAGGAATGATGGAGAGTGATTTGTGGAAAAATAAAAAAAAAATGTAATGATGAGATTGAAAAGAATGGGGTAGGTGAGAAAAAAAATGCATGGAGGGTGTAATAGCCCGATTTAGGGGATAGCCGGAACAGTATCACTAAACCGGGGATAGAGAAAATTATTTTCATGTTATTCTATGTGTATAACATGTTTATAAACATGCATGAAATTTTTGGTGTCTCAATTTTAGCGATTGAGGGCTTAATTTCGAAAAAAGGACTAAATCGCATAAAGTGCTAAAGTTTAATTTTATTTGCTAGAAGTGCCAAATAGCTATGGATTAGAAATTGGAGGTCCCAAATGTACAATTTGGCCTTGTCTAAATGAGTAGGCCGGCCATAAAAAAAGTATAGGGACAAGGGCATTTATTTTGGTCAAAATTGGTGGTATTGGTAGGTAAAATGAATAAAATAAGATGATATAAGCAAAGGTTATCATCTTTTCTTTTATTCTCCTTCACCAACCAAAAATATCAGTCATGGGAGGGCTTTTAAAGCTTGAAAATTTCAGCAACTCATTTTCTCTTCAAGTAAGTGATTTTGATGGGTTTAGTTGATAATTTTTGTATTTTTGGAGTCCTCAAAGTTTAATCTAGCTAATGAGGGGGCTAATTTGTAATATGGTTGAGAGTCTAGGGACTTTCCATGAGAGAGAGTTTATGCTGGTTGCAAGGTCTCGAAGTACTTTATCAAAGGTTCAATCAAAAACCTATCCCTCGTAATAGGTGACTCGGATTTTTGGTGTCGCGGAGAGCATCGCGTTACGGATTCCGAATAAGGTGTGTAATCTCATACCCTTCCATATACATATCTGAAATGGTGTGTAATCTCACACTTCTCTGAAAGCTTGTATGAAATATGCTGTTAATCGGTCGAAATACCGAAGAAAACTAAAAACAGGCATCCGTGATCACTCGGGCGTGCGTATGATCGTAGTGGTAATCGTATTTCGTAATAAAACAGTTTTAGTTAGAAGCAGTGACATGTTTTTGAAAAATCACTAAAAATAGGAGAAAAAGAATTAGAAAGTGAATAAGATACCAAATTAAATCTTACTGTGTCTATTTTAATATGGAAGAAATGGAGAAGGAAAATGAATTTTATATTCTGAGATATCTTAATTTTAGTGAGACTGGTTCTGATTTAACTTTGGGGTTCACTGATCTGTTTTGGTAAAATCATATAAAATTGTACAAAGTGAATCATGGGTTATAATTTATATGTATGGATTCCTTAATGAGCCTATTTTCATTAGAAACAAGTGGGATTAATATATGAAAACCGTACAGCGAGATATGTGAAATTAAGTTAAGAGAGGTCAGAATTGTTGGACAGTGAAACAAGGGAAGATTTAAGGAATAAACTGTACTAAATGGCTAGGCCAAAAATTCTGGAAATTTACAGTAAGAAGATATATGAGTCTAGTTTCAAGGAAATTTTACGGATCTAAATTTAGAGTTTCCTAACTCGAGTTATAGTCAATTTAGTCAGTATGACGCAGATGGACAGTTTCAATTTTTATGCCCCAAATTAGTAGTTAAGTCTGGAGTTGCGAAATTACACCGTTTGGGCCTAAAATGGATTTTTGACCCAATAGTTCCATAGAGACCCAAATAGAGTTCTGTGTTACTCGAGACGATAGTAGGCCATCGGAAACACCGTTAAATATGAAATTACCGAAATACCCTTGGAGGGTAAATTACCGAAAGACCCCTGTGTTACGAAATTACCGAAATACCCTTGGGTTGCAAAATTACTGAAATACCCTTGGAGGGTAAATTACCGAAATACCCTTGGGTTGCAAAATTACCGAAATACCCTTGGGTTGCAAAATTACCGAAATACCCTTGGGTTGCAAAATTATCGAAATACCCTTAGAGGGTAAATTATCGAAATACCCCTGTGTTACAAAATTACTGAAATACCCTTGGAGGGTAAATTACTGAAATACCCTTGGGTTGTAAAATTACTGAAATACCCTTAGAGGGTAAATTACCGGAATACCTCTGTGTTGCGAAATTACTGAAATACCCTTGGAGGGTAAATTATCGAAATACCCTTGGGTTGCAAAATTACCGAAATACCCTTAGAGGGTAAATTACCGAAATACCACTGTGTTGCAAAATTACTGAAATACCCTTGGAGGGTAAATTACTGAAATACCCTTGGGTTGCAAAATTACCGAAATACCCTTAGAGAGTAAATTACCGAAATACCCCCGTGTTGCGAAATTACTGAAATACCCTTGGAGGGTAAATTACCGAATTTACCTTTGGAAGGTAAATTACCGAATTACCCTTGGTGGGTAAAATTTCTGAATTACCCTTAGAGAGTAAATTACCGAATTACCCTTGGAGGGTAAATTACCGAATTTACCTTTGGAAGGTAAATTACCGAATTACCCTTGGTGGGTAAAATTTCTAAATTACCCTTAGAGAGTAAATTACCAAATTACCCTTGATGGGTAAAATTTCTGAATTACCCTTAGAGAGTAAATTACCGAATTACCCTTGGAGGGTAAATTATCGAATTTACCTTTGGAAGGTAAATTGCCGAATTACCCTTGGTGGGTAAAATTTCTGAATTACCCTTAGAGAGTAAATTACCGAATTACCCTTGGTAGGTAAAATTTCTGAATTACCCTTAGAGAGTAAATTATCGAATTACCCTTAGTGGGTACGATTACCGAATTATGAAAATGCCCTTAATGGGCCGAATTACGAAATGTCCCTATGGACCGAATTAAGAAAATGCCCCTAATGGGCCGAATTACGAAATATCCCTATGGACCGAATTACGAAAATACCCTTTATGGGCCAAATGTGATATTTGATATATGGGCAATTTGATATTTGTGATATGGGCCAGAGTGTGTAATTTCACACTTATCTCATGGGTTAGATATTATACCGTAAGCATTAGAATAAATCGTAAAATTTGTAAAATCAGAAAATACGGTATAATAACACTTTTTGTGTAAATGCATGAAACCGGTATTAAGGTTGTGGGAATTACGGATTTGCCCTTAATGGGTTATTTTGTTAAAAAGTGATATTTTGGGCCATATGAATTATTTTGATAAATTGGCCAAGTGTGAAATTTGAAAAAAAAAAGGGCTCATGTGATTAATGGGCCCAAATTTGCTAGATCGATTAATGGGCCAAAATTTGCTAGATTGCTTAATGGGCCAAATTGTTAAGATTGATTAATGGGCCAAATTGCTAGATTGCTTAATGGGCCAACTTGTATTATGGGCCTTATGATGAAATTATTCTGTGAATATTGTTATGCTTTGTATATGCATACATGATTGCATGGGTTGGGATAAAATTGAAGAGAAGTGCTAGTGGCTCTGCCACAATCTAGTTCGGTGACTCTGTCACAATCCAGTTCGGTGGCTCTGCCACAATCTAGTTCAATGACTCTGTCACAATCTAGTTCGGTGGCTCTGCCACAAACATTTTAAATGGCTTTATGCTTGCGATTGGTGTGTTGGCGGGGTGGGTTGACTTGATCCCCACAGGTGTGCTGGTTGGTACGGGTGGTGTGTAGCGGATGGAAATTAGGTTTGGTTTGGGATTTGCATATCATATACATATTATATACATGTTATTATGTTATAATTGTAATTGGGCTTAGGCCCAAAATATTGCTATGTGTGTTCCGACCCAGTGGATGATGGTAAGGGGATTACACACTGAGTTCTTGTAACTCACCCCGCTTTCTCTTAACCTTTTCAGGTAATGCTCAGTGACGTGGACTTGGGCCATGGATGACTCGGTGGAGGCCATACTTCAGAAATGGGTTTATTTGGACTTTAGACTTCTTTCTCGTTTATTTTATTACTTTAATATTTTGGGTTAAATGTTGTAATAAGGCCTCGGATTTTCTTTCAAAATGCTTCTGCAACTCTATTCCCAAACGTCCCATTTTTGTAAATTGTTTATTTCAAATATGTTTTCACAATCAAAAAGGTTTTTAAAGATAATTACGTTTTCAAGTAAATAACAATTGCTTAAGTGTTTTGGGTTTTAACAAAGAGGTTGTAATTCTCAAACAAGTTTTTAACAATCTCAAAGATGGTTTGAAAAAAAAAAATTCCATGTGACACGCCAGATTCAGGCCTAACTTCTAGGCCGGGTTTGGGGTGTTACAATCACTATCTAAAAAGCACAAAATTTGTGATGGTTAATACATTACATTTAAAAGTTATTTGTAATGGATCTCATATTGAGATTGTGAAAGAGGAAAATATTATATTTCATATGAATAAAAAAAGGGATTGAGTTATTAATTTATAATCTTTATGATATTCTTTTGTCATCATCCATATTAAAGGGTTGAAAGCAAAATATTTGACTGTGAAAAATCTATTCATGAGCAAGAGAATATGATAATTCTATCTAAAGCTTATTATGGTTGGATGCACCTAAAGTTGCAAGTATTTTTTAAAAACTGTGAGTATAACTCTACAGTATTCAGAATAAGTTCTTAATTAAAATTACGTGGTAAAATATTACTGAAGAGAACTTGCAAGAGAGAAAACTTATGTATGAAAAGTTATCGGTTATGTACCTGTTATACACATGGAAATAAGATCCACTCTCAAAGTTTGCTATTAATAGATTTTTGGACATTTGAAGATTTTGGCATATTCCCTAAAGCGAATACTGCATATAATTATTTGGAAATTATATTTATTGACTTGGTGGCATTATAGACTTCACATTAATTTAGACATTTTCAACAGTAAATGTCACAATAGTACTTATATGTGGATAAAAATTAAAAGGAATGATAATAAAATTATCAATTTGTTACAATTTAGTACAATTGAAACACATGTTAAAGTAAACTAGAAGTTTACTAATACAAATGCGTTTACTACTTGACGTGACCAGTTAGACTATTCTGGATCGTATATGATGCAAAAATTAATTGAGAATTCATATGGACATCCATTAAAGAACTAGAAGATTCTTTAATTTAAAGAATTCTCATTTGTTGATTGTTCCCAATAAAAATTGGTTCTTAGAAACTCACTAGCTAAAGTTGAGATTTAATATCTTGCATTTCTGAAATGAATATGGGCCCATTCCTCCACCTTGTGGATGTTTTTGATATTATATGATTTTGGTAGATGCATTTACAAAATAATCACATACGTTATCAACTCGCAACCTATCGTTTGAGAGATTGCTTGTTTAAATGATTAATTTCATATTATGCAATTAAAACAATTCATCTTGTTCATGTTGGTGAGTTTACATCCCAACTTTTCAATGATTATTGCATGTCAATTGGGATAAAAGTTGAACATTCTGTAACTCATGTTCACACACAAAATGATTTAGCTGAATTGTTTATCAAATGCCTCTAACTAATAGCTAAACCATTACTTATGAGAAAAAACTTTCTATTTCAGCATGGGATTCATACTTGTATTGATTTACATGTTGTACACATTAAGCCAATAAATTATAAATACTCCCCATTATAATTGATTTTTGGTCAAGAGCCAAATATTTCCCATCTTACAATTTTTGGATGTGCAGTATATGGTCCAACTGCTCCTGTAACACCCCAAACCCGGCCTGGACATTATGGCCTAATCTAGCGGCGTCACATGATAGTGCTTTAGAAAACGTAACTACGCTAAAACCAGCTTTAGGTATCTTAGGCTATTGTCAAAACGTGTCGTTTATTTATTTATTATCCAGTTCAAAACTTTATACATTTGCAGAAGCTTTCAAAAATAATTTGTGAATTCGTATGTATTATAATAAAACCTTTGTTTACTTTGAAAACTTGAGTTTTTCTATTTCTAACCGCAGTACCACTACGTCATAAAATTCCAAATTTAAAATAAAATACGTAAAGGCCTTATTACATAAAAATTACCCAGATTTAATCAAACCATAATGAAAAATAAAACCATAATTAAAACGTCTAGAACCGTGGTCACCGTCGAGTCCTCCGCCGTACCAATTCGTCTACTGTTGGGGATTACCTGAACAGATTAAACAGAAAAGAGGTGAGTTTTTGCAAACTCAGTGTGTAATCCCCACAGAAAACATACACACACAGAAACATCAGATAACAGACATCAATTCAAATTCGGGTCTGAGCCCATTACAAAAACGGTGTGGACCTGAGCCCACTCAGATACAGAATCAGACATATTACAGGGCCTTAGCCCATTTCAGACAGAATATACAGAAAACAGAGTCCTACCCACCAGCCTTTACACACCAACTCCGTCCAACCCAACACACCATCTGGGGATAAAATCAACCCACCCAACCCTACACACCATGTTGTACCAAACGCGGCACATAATTAGAATATTTGCAGCTGACCTGCCAGATAATATGCTTAAAAGCCTTTCAGATACTTCATCCAAATATCATCAATCCCACCCTGATGCAATGCCGCATATATAAAGGTCATGTGATCGCTGAAATAAGAGCTTTAAAAATTTATAACAGAATGATCGAACCTGGAGACTAACTCTGACAACGATTAAAGGCAAGTGTACCTATCGAACAGTAGTATAGCTTAGGCAAGACCGGATTATCGAACCCAAAGGAACTAAAAGTACTAATACTAACTTTCTTTTTATTATTTAGCCTTAAAACGGAGTGAAGTTGCTTTTAAACTAAATTGACGAGAACTAAACTAAGGACACAAAGACAAAAAAGGATGAATTGGAAAATAACTTGAAGAAAAACTCAATTGATCACAACGATACCCTCAGGAAAAATCCACCTAGACTTCACTTGTTATCTAACCTTTAATTATATGATCTCTTTACTTAGCTTGATCCGTAGGACCCCTAACCTATATTAAACCCTCTATCGAGGTGAATAACGTCTAACCCTAGATTAATTTGTGGAACTCTCGTTCGCTTATAATAACCCCCTAGGATAGCAGTAAATCGATCAATGGACTCCCATATTAGGTTTTACCCTAATCCGGCAAAATCTCGTAACCCTATCTCTAGGCGTTTGATCAACTCTGCTTAATTATGTTAGATCTTCTCTTAGGCAGGGTCTATTCCTCCTCCACCTAAGCACATTAGATTTGGATTAAGCAACATAACTAAGAACAAACTAAGTAATTCATCATATAACTTAAAAATCAAATAACAAGATTTGTCTAGGTTTCATCCCCTTCAGGTATCTGAGGGGTTTAGTTCATAATGAATAAAGAAAACATCGCAAGAGAAAAGATAAAACAAAACATAAGAAATTCCTAAAACCCCCTGAAAGAATTGAAGGAGAATTCTGCCGTCTTGAGTATAACTCCGGCTTCTTGGGATGGATCAACTGGCTATCCTCGTGTTATTTCCTGACTCTGACCTTCTCAGCTTGGCTCCTTGGCCTAACTTTCGATGCCTTTCAAAGGTGGTACTTGGGGGATATATATAGGCTCTTGGAATACGATTCTTTCTCCCTAAGTATCCTTTTCCGACTGAAATTGCTCTTTCCAGTGATAGAGGCATGGCCATGGCACACGCCCGTGTATATCGAGACCAGACCGTGTTTGAACTTCTAAAGTGAGGCACGGCCGTGTGAGGTGGAGTTGAGGCCGTGCTCTAGGTGTTCGTCGAGGCACGGCCGTGCGGGCTTTGGGCCAGGCCATGCTAATTTCATGCTAAGGCCCTTTTACTCCGTTTTAGGCCTATTTTGTGTTCTTTTCATCCTCGAGTGCTTTCCTGGGTATAAGACATGAAAAGAAAGGATTAAAAACACCTTTTTATATAAATCAAGGAGTAAATCATCAAAAAGTAAGCTAAATGTGGGATTAAAATATGTTACTTTTACGGTTTATCAAATTCCCCCACACTTAAGCTTTTGCTTGTCCTCAAGCAAAATTCTCAATTTACAATTAAAACGAACTTTTCGTAATTCCTAATTCCTATCAACAATGCCTCATCATAATTCATAGATAATTCATACATGGATAATTCAATTCAAAGAGTCCTAAAGATTTAAACTAGATGAGTCATGATTTTGTATCTTGAAAACATAGGTTCCTCCCTTTATTTAAATGACTACCTTTTCAATTCAAAACCGACAAGGATTGATGTCCTCACTAAGGATTTATTCAAATCACTCTAAAGTGTTTAAGGTTCGGGAAAAGATCGCTCATAAGTCGAACCTGAAAAGTTAATCCCATAGGCTTCCCTGAAAATCAAATCTCCACCACTATAATATGAGATGATAAACAGATCAAAAGGTCTTTGTTAGGGTTGTAACGGGGCTAGGGTTAAAGGTGTGGTTAAAGGCCGAAATTAGAAGGTTAGAATCGAGATCGAATTGACGAGTACCTACCAAAAAAAACTGAAATATTATCCATTGAAAAGTAATAATCCTACTAATACGAGCTTTTTTTTTGAAAATAGACTTTGATTTGGTAAGCTCTCTACTAATATTGAATTCTTTGAATATTTTTTAAGAACAAACTAAGTAATGCAAAATTTAAATATCAGAATAATAAACTTCGATAACTGATCAAATCAAATCTCGATTAAGGGATAGTCAAAAGAAAGGGTAGTAACAAACACAAAGGGGCTTTTGGGTTAATATTAGTAGGTAAGTCAATAAAAAGGGTTTTGTTATGCTCAACGGGGTTCTCTAGGGGTTAATTGTAAAGGTAGGCTATTTAGTGGTGTAAGTGGACTAAAACCTAGGTGCCTTTATCATCTCTGTAATATCAAATCAAAAATGTGGTCTCAACATGTATAAACGAGGCAAGTTCTAGAATAACAGTTCATAGTTGACACACTCATAATAAAAAAAATGAGCATGGAAAAGAATATTTGCTTTATAAGGTTCAAATACTCACAAAAATTATGGGTGTTTTGACATTATCCTTGTGAATTTCAAATTTCAAGGTAGTATTCAAATTTAGGTTAACAACCTAGCGAAATTTTAATTCGTGAAAAAGAGACTTATCATGCTTAATTCTCTAGTATTCCTTTAAATTTAATCATCAATGCATAATTAACTCTGACTTATTCTAAAACATGTCAATAACAATCACAAATCATCAGAAATTTCATCCTAATTAGTAATATGAAAACTTTGCATAAAAACAAGATTAAATCAGGGATTTGAGAATAATGAAAAAAGTTTGGCACTTTTATTCCACTTTTACCCTCAGGGATTTGATAATAATGAAAAAAGTTAGGTATATTTACCCCCCACACTTAAGATGTACATTGCCCTCAATGTACAAAGATAGATATTTTTATAGAAATCAAAAGTGAGGGTGAGAGGTACTCCCTGTATTCTTGGGCGGGTTTAGTGGAGGATGTGGTACCTACGGCGAAGGCGTCGGTATGGTGGTGGTGTTGGTTCCCGAGCTCTGTGCTAGATGAAGAAATTGGGGAACTCTTGAGGGATTAGCCAGGGGTTATTAAGATATAGTTAAGCTGAACTGAATATAAAATGAAAAATAAGAAAGAAAAAAGAAATGAGACTAAGAAGGAAAACAAAAATAAAAGAAAAGACAAATAGACCGGAGAGTCCTTATTGGAGGATGGTTCGCAAGGTGGGTGTGACTTCTAGGGCTATGAAGGTGGTGGCAGTGGTGAGAGTGGTGTAGTCATTTTGGTGGTCGGCGTGATTCCCTAGTAGCCTGGCGAACCTGACACTAAGAAACTAAAAGAAAAGTAAACGAAAAGAGCAGTGGAGAAGCTTAGATAAGGAAAATAAAGAAGAAGAGAAACAAAGAGGAACAATAAATTGGTCTCAAAGACCCTTGGCTTGGTGTTGAGATGAAGCTGCCGGCATGAACTCATGTTGATCGTTCTTTGAGGAACCTATGCTTAGCTTCTTCCGCTTCTTCAGCATGGTTTTGGCTTGCCAAGGATCTAGAGACTTAGTAAGTGGAGAATCTGAGATGGAGAAGAGTGAGAAGCAAAGAAAATAATGAAGAAATCAGATGGGAGGAAGGGGAATGGTTGTGCGGCCGGATTTGGGGAGAAGGGGGTTTAAAACTGATTTTAGGGTTTGATTTTGGGGAAGATGACGGTTAGATTTTATTTACAGGGGAGGGGCACGGTCCGTTGACACGCCCGTGTCATTTTGAAATCGCCCGTGCTTTTCGCGTTTTTCAGGATTGGGCGCGTTCAGGGTTATTGGCACGACCGTGTGTTCATTGGGCACGCCCGTGCTGGACAAGTCAGTATGTTGGCACGCTAAGTTTGCACGGCCGTGTATATCCCGTGTGTGACAAGTCAGTATCTCAGCACTGGAGTCAAGCACGACTGTGGGCGGCCCGTGGTGTGCAAGTTAGTAACTTTACACGGTTTAGAGGCATGGGCGTGTTCTGGCCGTGGTGTGCAAGTCAGTAGCTTCACATGGTTAGATTACAAGGGCGTGTTCTGGTATCGCAGCCCGTGTTGACGATAGAAATTTTTCCCTGGTTGGGCACGGCTTGTGGCACGACCGTGGGTCGTCCCCTATTTTGTACATGGTCATTGACACGCCTGTGTTCAAGATCGTGTTTAAATTCCTACATTTTCTGTTAGACTGTGTTAGAAAGATAAGAAAAATAAAGACAATGTTAATGTTTTAGTGCTCGGGTTGCCTCTCGAGAAGAGCTTGTTTATAGTCTTAAGCTAGACTTTCCCTGTTTTCAGTTCTACAAGAAGGCTCACGGAGTAGAAGCTCCTCTCTCATATCTCCAGGGTCTGCACCGTTATAAATTTTAAGTCGGTGACCATTTACCTTGAATGTGCCTTTAGTGGGATGAGTTACCTCGATGGTGCCGTATGGAAAAATTGTTTTGATCATGAATGGGCCTGACCATCTTGATTTCAGCTTTCCCGGGAATAGTTTAAGCCTTGAATTGTACAGTAGGACCAGGTCCCCTACTTTGAATTGTTTTGATCTCTTGAGACGAGCATCGTGACGTAGCTTTGTTGCTTTCTTGTACAGTTTTGAGTTCTTATAAGCTTCTGTTCTCTATTCGTCCAGCTCGTTCATCTGCATCATTCTTCTCTTTCCTGCAATTTTGAGGTCAGAATTCAGGAATTTTATTGCCCAAAAAGCTTTGTGTTCCAGTTCGAATGGTAAATGACAACTTTTCCCGTATACAAGTTTGTAGGGGGATGTCCCTAAAGGTGTTTTAAATGCTGTTCTATAGGCCCATTAAGCATCATCTACTTTTAATGCCCAGTCTTTTCTATTTGATTCAACGGTTTTTTCTAGAATACGCTTAAGTTCTCGGTTTGCTACTTCAACTTGCCCATTGGTTTGAGGATGATATGGGGTTGCTGTCCTGTGGTATACTCCATATTTTTTTAGAAAATTTTCAAATTGAGTATTGCAGAAGTGAGTACCCCTATCACTAATAATTGCTCTAGGTGTGCCAAATAGGGAAAACTGTTTCTTGAGGAATTTGACTACTACCCTAGCGTCATTGGTAGGTAAAGCTTCCGCTTCTACCCATTTTGACATGTAATCGACTGCCACTAGGATGTACTTGTTTCCAAACGAACTAGAGAATGGTCTAATGAAATCGATACCCCATACATCAAATATTTCACATAATAACATATATGTTTAAGGCATTTCATCTCGTTTAGAAATATTACCTGTTCGTTGGAATCTATCACACGAGGTAACATACCTGTTGGCATCTTTAAATAGAGTGGGCCAGTAAAAACTTGATTCGAGTATTTTGTATGCTGTCTTAATATCACTGTAGTGTCCTCCTGATGGTCCTGAATGGCAATGCTCTAAGATTTTGTTTGCTTCTATCTTTGTAACACATCTTCGAATTACCTGATCTGCACATATGCAGAAAAGAAAGGGATCTTCCCAAAAATAATTTTTCACATCAGCAAAGAATCGCTTCTTTTGGTGATGTGTTAATTTTTTTGGCAAGACGTTAGCTGCTAAATAATTCACAATACTTGCAAACCATGGTACCTCAGAATGTGTTATAGAAAAGGAGTTGTTCTTCGGGAAACGAGTCATTTATTTCACTTTTGTCGAGCTCTTTGGTGTGTGGATTTTCAAGTCTAGAAAGGTGATCTGCTGCAAGATTTTCGGCTCTCTTCTTATCTTGTATATCCAAGTCGAATTCTTGCAAAAGTAAAATCCATCGTATGAGTCTGGGTTTTACATCAGGTTTGTTTAAAAGATAATGAAGAGCTGAATGATCTGTGTAAATGACAACTTTAGAAAATATTATGTACTGTCTAAATTTATCAAAAGCAAAAACTACAACTAGCAGTTCTTTTTCTATGGTGGTGTAATTTTCTTGTGCTGGTGTTAATGTTCTGTTAGCGTAGTAAATTGGCTGAAAATGCTTGTCTCTTCGTTGTCACAAAATGGCACCTACTGCAAAGTCACTTGCATCACACATTAGTTCAAAAGGTAAATTCCAATCAGGTGCAATTATGATCGGCGCATTTATTAATCTATCCTTAAGGATATTAAATGCATCTAAACATTCCTGGTTGAAATCAAAAGGAACATCTTTTTTAGTAATTTTGTCAAAGGCTTAGCTATTTTAGAAAAATCTTTAATAAATCTTCTATAGAACCCTGTATGTCCTAGAAAGCTTCTAATAGCCTTAACAGAATTAGGGGGAGGTAGTTTTTCTATGGTTTCAACCTTTGCTTTATCTACCTCGATACCTTTACTAGAAATCTTATGTCCTAACACAATTCCTTCTCTAACCATAAAGTGACATTTTTCCCAAATCAAGACAAGGTTTGTTTCCCCACATCTCATTAGAACTCGTTTTAAATTTTTAAGGCAAAGATGAAAAGAATTACTGAATACCTAAAAATCATCCATAAATACCTCCATGATGTCTTCCACGAGTTCGTCAAAGATTGCCAACATGCAACGCTAAAAAGTAGCAGGAGCATTACATAATCCAAAAAGCATTCTACGATAAGCAAATGTACCATATGGGCATGTGAATGTCGTCTTTTCTTAATCTTCAGGAGCTATAGGGATTTGGAAGTAGCCGGATAGTCCATCCAAGAAGCAGTGGTACATATGCCCGGATAATCTTTCCAACATTTGATCTATGAAAGGTAGAGGGAAGTGATCTTTTCTGGTGGCGTCGTTCAGCTTCCTATAGTCTATACAAACTCTCCACCCTGTAACTGTTCTTGTGGGAATTAACTCATTCTTTTCATTGGGCACTACCGTCATTCCTCCTTTCTTTGGAACTACCTGCACAGGACTTACCCAAGTGCTGTCAGAAATAGGATAAATTATTCCTGCATCTAGAAGTTTAATTACCTCAGCTCTGACAACTTCTTTCATGTTAGGGTTTAACCGTCTCTGAGGTTGCACACATGGCTTATATTCTTCTTCTATTAAAATTTTGTGGGTGCAGAATGTAGGGCTTATTCCCTTGATGTCAGAAATTTTCCAGGCTATGGTTTTTTTGTGCTCTCTTAGTACCTTTATCAGCTCCTCTTTTTCCTTGGGTTCTAGTTCTGCAGAGATGATTACTGGTAGCGTAAAATTGTCCCCGAGGAATGCATATTCTAAGTGTTTTGGTAACTGTTTTAATTCCAATTTAGGGGGCTCTTCGATGGAGGGTTTCTGTTTTAATTCGTCATCATTTTCTGTGCTTTCTTCTTTCATTTGTTTGGATGATGATGTATTCAGATTCAACTCATCGTCCCCATCTCCTTCCCCCTCTTCTTGAGTCAGGCACAGTTCCATCATGTTGTCATGTATGATTTCTTGTAATGAATGTTGAATGATATGATCATAGTATCAACAAAATAACAGGAATCATCTTGTTCTTTAGAATAGCGCATGGCATCATAAATTTGAAAAATAATTTCTTCATCACCTATCCTCAGTGCGAGTTTACCATCACCTACATCAATAACAGTTCTAGCAGTGGCTAAAAAAGGACGGCCTAATATTAAAGGAACATTAATGTCTTCATCCATGTCTAACACAACGAAATCAACAGGAAAAATAAATATATCAATTTTTACCAAGACATCTTCGATAACTCCTCTAGGATATTTAATGAATCTATCTGCTAACTGAATACTCATCCTAGTGGGTTTTGGTTCCCCAAGATCTAGTTGTTTAAACATTTTGTAAGGCATTAAATTAATACTGGCACCTAAATCAGCTAATGCTTTCTTAATATTCAAGCTACCAATTAAACAAGGGATAGTAAAACTTCCTGGGTCTTTTAGTTTGGTTGGCAACTTATTTTGGAGGATGGCTGAACACTCCTCATTAAGTTCCACTGTTGACACTTCTTCAAGCTTCCTCTTATTCGTCAAGAGTTCCTTTAAAAATTTTGCGTACTTCGGCATCTGTGAGATTGCTTCAATAAAAGGTAAGTTAATATGTATTTGTTTGAAAAGTTCAAGGAACTTACCGTATTGGGCATCAATTCGTTCCTTTTTTAACTTTGTTGGATATGGAATTGGTGGTTTGTTCTAATTGCATAATGGAGTTACTTCTTCAATCCTCTCATCACTTGTTTTGTTGTTCTCGTTTGGGGTTTGTTTCTTCGATTCTCCTAATTCCTTTCCACTTCTTAGTGTGACTACTTTTACCTGTCCTGTCCCTTTAGGAAAATTTTCAACTCGTATCTCACATATCATCTTAGTAAGCATTCCAACTGTCTTAGTGAGTTCCCCAAAAAACTCGGTAAATTTTTCAATTGACGCTTGTTGATCTTTAAGGGTTCTCTTGATATCTTGTAGGTGTTTTTTTGTATTTGCCGATTCCTCCTTGTGGATTTGTTTCTTCTCTTGTGGATAGGGCAAATTTTGGAAGTTTTGAGGAGGTTGTTGCCGTTGATTTCCTTGATTGCCTTGACCTCCCCATGAAAAATTTGGGTGGTTCCTCCAACCTGGATTGTAAGTGTTACCATAAGAATTATTATTGGATCGAAAATTATTACCTATATAGTTCATTTGTTCGTCCTCTGTTCCTGGTTGGTAAGGTGGGTACTCCGGATTCGCCACGTTTCCACCTGTGTCGCACTGCATGACTGGATGTGCCTGTGAAGAACATAAGCTGTCAAGCTTTTTGTTCATCATCTCGATCTGCGTTGATAGCATGGTCATGGCGTCAACGTTGAAAACTCATGCTGATTTCGTCAGTTTAGTCCTTGAAGCCTGCTATTGGTAATTATTTAGTGACATCTCCTCAATGAACTCGTAGGCTGCTTCTAGAGTTTTGTTGTTCAAGGTTCCACCGGTGGCTGAATCGATCAGTTGCCTTGTTGAGGGGTTTACACCGTTATAAAAAGTTTGGACTTGTAGCCACAAGGGTAGGCCATAGTGTGGGCACCACCTCAAGAGATCCTTAAATCTCTCCCATGCATCGTACAACGTCTCTAAATCCATCTGCACAAAAGAAGAGATATCATTCTGTAATTTGGCTGTTTTGGCCGGTGGAAAATATTTCATTAAAAACTTTTCGGTTATTTGATCCCATGTAGTGATTGACCCTCGTTGTAACGAGTTTAACCACTGTTTAGCTTTATTTCTTAATGAAAAAGGAAATAACCGAAGACGTATGGCATCATTAGAAACGCCATTTATTTTGAAAGTATCACAGAACTCTAAAAAGTTAGATATATGCGTGTTTGGATCTTTGTCCTGCAAACCATCAAATTGAACAAACTATTGAATCATTTGTATTGTGTTAGGCTTTAATTCAAAATTGTTAGCAAATATAGCAGGCCTAACAATACTTGATTCTGCTCCTGTTAAATGCGGTTTCGCATAATCAAACATTGTGCGTGGAGCATTATTTTCCCCTCCATCGCGTGGTGGTGGGTTGTTTTCGTCCATCCCTTCAGTAGGATTGGATCTACCTTCTTCCTCCTTTTCTATGTAATTTAGGGCTCGCCTGGTTTCCCAACGATTCTTACGAGCGGTCACTTCAATATCACTATCGTATACCAAAGGTCCTCTCGGGTTCCTTTTAGTCATAAACTAGAAGTACCTGCTTGGAAAAAGAAAGAAAGAAATTTTCAGCAAAATAAAGATAAAAATAGAAATAAAAATAAAAAGTTATGGCTAAAGTGATAAAAGTAGAGTTTTCTTAATATTTTAGTTCCTCGGTAACGGCGCCAAAAACTTGATCGCTGAAATCAGAGCTTTAAAAATTTATAAAAGAATGAACGAACCTGGAGACTAACTCTGACAACGATTAAAGGTAAGTGTACCTATCGAATAGTAGTATAGCTTAGGCAAGACCGAATTATCGAACCCAAAGGAACTAAAAGTACTAATACTAACTTTCTTTTTATTATTTAGCCTTAAAACGGAGTGAAGTTGCTTTTAAACTAAATTGATGAGAACTAAACTAAGGACACAAAGACAAAAAAGGATGAATTGGAAAATAACTTGAAGAAAAACTCAATTGATCACAACGATACCCTCAGGAAGAATCCACCTAGACTTCACTTGTTATCTAACCTTTAATTATATGATCTCTTTACTTAGCTTGATCCGTAGGACTCTCTAACCTATATTAAACCCTCTCTCGAGGCGAATAACGTCTAACCATAGGTTAATTAATGGAACTCTCATTCGCTTATAATAACCCCCTAGGATAGCAGTAAATCGATCAATGGACTCCCATATTAGGTTTCCCCTAATTCGGCAAAACCTCGTAACCCTATCTCTAGGCGTTCGATCAACTCCGCTTAATTATGTTAGATCTTCTCTTAGGCAGGGTCTATTCCTCCTCCTCCTAAGCACATTAGATTTGGATTAAGCAACATAACTAAGAACAAACTAAGTAATTCATTATATAACTTAAAAATCAAATAATAAGATTTGTCTAGGTTTCATCCCCTTCAGGTATCTGAGGGGTTTAGTTCATAATGAATAAAGAAAACATCGCAAGAGAAAAGATAAAACAAAACATAAGAAATTCCTAAAACCCCCTGAAGGAATTGAAGGAGAATTCCGCCGTCTTGAGTATAACTCCGGCTTCTTGGGATGGATCAACTGGCTATCCTCGTGTTATTTTCTGACTCTGACCTTCTCAGCTTGGCTCCTTGACCTAGCTTTCGATGCCTTTCAAAGGTGGTACTTGGGGGATATATATAGGCTCTTGGAATGCGATTCTTATCCTTTTCCGACTAAAATTGCTCTTTCCAGCGATAGAGGCACGGCCACGGCACACGCCCGTGTGTATCGAGACCAGACCGTGTTCGACCTTCTAAAGTGAGGCACGACCGTGTGAGGCGGAGTTGAGGCCATGCTCTAGGTGTTCGTCGAGGCACGGCCGTGCGGGCTTTGGGCCAGGTCGTGCGGGCTTTGGGCCAGGCCGTGCTAAGGCCCTTTTACTCCGTTTTAGGCCTGTTTTGTGTTCTTTCCATCCTCGGGTGCTTTCCTAAGTATAAGACATGAAAAGAAAGGATTCAAAGCACCTTTTTATATAAATCAAGGAGTAAATCATCAAAAAGTAAGCTAAATGTGGGATTAAAATATGTTACTTTTACGGTTTATCATCATGCCAATATGCAGATAATAGTTCACATATTCAGATCAGCATAAGTGCTTAGTACAGAAATCAAATAGTCAGAACATTAATTTAGGGGTCTAAGCATTGCTTACCGGCCCTACGGTAGGTCCACAGTCGACTTGGGCGACCCGTAACCTTACAGGGTTTTCCAAAAAAATGGGCTCACATGCCCATGTGGCCTATTCGTGTAGGCCCACATGCCCGTGTGGCCCACACGGCCCAAATTGGCCTTGGCCGTATGGATTACACGGCTTAGCTCGTCGATCACACGGCTGAGTTCGTCGATCACATGGCCGTGCTCGTCGATCACACGGTCTAGCCCAAAATTCTACACACCTGTGTGGCCCACATGGCCCAATTGGTCTAGCCCGTGTGTCGCACACTGCCTCGCCCAGTTGTCACACGGTTGTGTCGCTCACGCATGCTCTGGTTCGTCGATCACATGGCCATGTGGTGACTAATAGTCTTGCACTCAGCCTACCATACGGGAGACCACACATTTGTGTGCCGCCGACAGAAAGGTTTTCGGCTTTCACCGAAACCTCGTTCTCTGCGTTTCCAGGTACACACCTGGTATCGAATTGATGCTAACAGAATCCCGAAGTCACCAGCACCTATGATTGAACATGTTTTACTCATTAATTGTAACGCCCCAAATTTTTTGGGCCTAGTAAAATTGGGCCTATTGGGCTTTGGGCATGGGAGCGTTTAAAATTTTTGAGAACAAGATAACGACACCAATACAAGTTGGACCTATTAGGTGAGTGATTTTGGAAGGTTAGGGGGCTTCCATGAAGTCCCTGGTTCAAACCTGGGCTTTAGGAAAAAATTTGGTTTTAGGTGAATAAAACCCTGGGAGTAAGTAAGTAGGCTTTAAGAATAAATTATGGGAAAAAATAACACAAGGAAGTGAGTGGTCTAGTGGAAAGGCGTAATTAAGGTTGCAATGGAGCATGGGTTCAAGTCTTGGCGCTTGCAATTCATTTTGATTTCCTTTTAAATGAACTTAGACTTTGGCCCATAGGCTTATATTTAGTTGCGCATGTTTTAAGTCACAAAAGGAGCTTGTGTTGTGGTGGCATGTAGCGTCTGGAGCATAGGAGAGGGCAAGGGTTCGAATCCCATTGCAAGCAAAAAGGGATATTTATTTTGCTAAGTTGGGACGGCAGGTGGTTGTGATGGAATTAAACTCTGTTGAAGGTGAAATCCCACATCAGAAAGCTAGCATGAGAGTAGGCGAGAAGCTGGCTTTAAATAGAGCGGTCTATAAGGAGAGTAAGCATACCTTGGTTGGCGTTTGGGCATAGGAGTGTTCGGAGCGCGAATTAACTCCAGATTCCTATCAGGTGTGTATTTTGCACTACTCTAGCTATAGAACGGCAAATGCCGAAATACCGGTCGCACGACGATGGTAGCCACACGAGCGTGCGAGCGCATGTGTGGGAGCTTCGACGCGATAGTTGAGGCCTTCATAAGTGTTCTCATGGGTTTAGGCTGCCTTGGGCCAAGTGGGCCCAATGGGCCCATGGGCCCATATGAATAAATTATATGATTGTATAGTAGATATTGGACTGGTCTATGTGAATCTCATATCTGTGGCTAGATTTGGGCTAAATGGGCCACACGAAATACTTGATTTGCGAAATTACCGAAATACCCTGAGATTGTAAAATTACCAAAATATCCCCAATTTACAAAATTACCGAAATACCCCAAATTTACAAAATTACCGAAATACCTCGATTTACAAAATTATGGAAATACCCCAAATTTACAAAATCACCGAAATACCCTCTGATTGTGAAATTACCGAAATACCTCAATTTTTAAAATTACTAAAATACCCCTGTAGGGTAGAATTACCTAAATACCTCTATAGAGTAGAATTACTGAAACACCCCTGAAGGGTAGAATTACTAAAATACCCTTAGAGGGAAAAATGACTGTTTTGCCCTTGTGGGTAAATGACTGACTTGTGCTATGATTTGACTGATTTGACTGTGATCGTATGACTGTGTTTTAACTGACTTGATTGTGGGCGTGTGACTGATATGCTGTTAATATGTGTTGAAATGACTGTTACTAAGCATGGCCATTTTGCATACACGTGTAATGATTGAGCATGACATACACGACATATTGCATGGGGTTGGGACATTGATACGGAGGAAGTTCTGATAGGGTCGCACGGGTCGCATGACGACTGTGGATCCAATATTGATCTGATAGGGTCGCATGGGTTGCATGACGACTGTGGATCCAGTATTGATCTGTTAAGGTCGCACATGTCGCATAAGACGACTGTGGGCCAACGGACGGCTTACAGCCGCGTACTCTGATTATGGCTCTGTGCCAACCTAAATATGGCTCTGTGCCATCTTGATTATGGCTTTGTGCCAATCGTATTTACCCGTGACTATGTGCCTAACTTATATATTGATGACTCTGTGTCGATCATAAGTACCCGTGGCTGTGTGCCGGTTATATTACCGTAGCTGATAGCTATGTGCCGAGCTTATTACAGTTATTGATGGCTAGGTGCCAATTATGAGACCATTACTGAAGGCTTAAAGTCGCATAAATACTAGTAGCTATGCTGCGATTTTGGTTAGTGCCGCAACCGGTGCTAACTTTGGGAGTGTAGGGATGGCGTGGGTGATTTATTCCTCGCAGGTAGTGCAGGGTTGGATGGAAGCAAGTGCAGGGTTGGATGGGATGGGTTAGCATGCATCACATATTATGCATATAGAATTGATTCTAACATGGGCTAGGCCCAACAGTTATTGATATGGAGAAGGGGCTAAGCCCAATTGATTCTGATAAGGGTCGAGACCCGAGTGAAATTGTACTAGGCTTAGACCCATACACGTTGTTCTGTTCCTGTATTGAGCTCCGGCCCAGACTGACTCTGAATTCTGTCTGTTTTACTAACTGTTTTAGTTAGGAGGGGATTACACACTGAGTTTTCTAAACTCACCCCGTTTTTAACTGTGCAGGTAATACTCAACCTTAGACAGATTGGAGCTCCGAGGGACTCGGAGACGACCACACAGCCACACATGTTTTTCTATTTCATTCACTTATTTAAGCACTTCGGTTTTTAAGTTGGGTTGTAATAAGGCCTCGCTATTTTTAACTTTTATTTGGGATATTTACTTAAGTATGTTTAATATCTACTAGAAATAGGACACGATTTTTCCAAAACAATAACTGCTTTCAAACACTACGTTTTTGCAACCCAATTTTTAAATATCATGTTTCCATAAATCATTTATTTTAATTAAGCTTCCGCAATTAAAAGGATATTTTGGGAATAAAGTTAATAATTTTTCAATGTCCCGCGTTTTAAGAAAAACTAACGTAACTGGGATTTTTACTTAAGTTTTTTTTTTTCTTTTTAAGAAGGGTTTTCAATGAAAACAAGGTTTTTGCAAAAACACTTCAATGTGACACGCCAGATATGGGCCTAACTTTTAGGCCGGGTTTGAGGTGTTACATTAATCTCATAAACGATCGAATCAAACTAAATCTCAAAATAGAATGCTCATCTAGCGAGCGACCAACTTACCTTCAAGCACGAAGTAGTGTTTGTTTGCGCACAAGAACTCGATTACAGCCCTCGAGTAGTACCTAGCGTGAGTAACGCCATTCCTTCGTTAATCGATTAATCAAAATAATGCTAGATCATTAAAGAAAACACTTACCGAACATGGGCAGCGATAGCTGCACAATAGAACTCGATTGCATGCAAAATCAAAAAGAGAAAAGTGGGTTTTCGACAGCCAAAAAGAGAGGGGAACACGACCAGAAAAGAGAAGAGGAAGAGAGGGGGAGGGAGCCTAATATTGCCTACTGAAACACTGCTCAGATTCTGATAACTTCCCCCTCTCAATTCCTTAATTCTCTCTTTCAAACACTCTACCATCAGTGATTAACTAAAACTCAAACTCTTCCACCACACTAGCAGCAAAATAATTCCCTTGCTTGCACAGGGATTCGAACACAAGACCTCCCCTACAATAACACACCACCTAGCCACCAGACCAGCAGGCCCATTCTGTTATTTACTTACACACTTTAACTTATAAGCCTACTAACCAGAGTTTGGGTTTTATTCATAAAAATACCAAAATTTACCCAAGTTGAGACTTGAACTTGGGACCTCTCACACACACCCAAACACACTCAAATCACTCAACCACTAAAACAGATAGGTATTTATGTCTTGAAATTACAAAAGCTGAAATTAACGAGAAATTGGGGCGTTACAACTCTACCCCCTAAAAGAAAATTTCGCCCTCGAAATTTTACCTGATCAAAAGAGGTGAGGATATTACTGCCGTATCGAATCCTCCGGCTCCCAAGTGGCCTCCTTAGTGCTATGATTCTACCATAGCACCATCACTAAGGGATAGATTTCCTCCGCAGAACCTTAACGTCGCGCTCCAAAAAATGAACCGGCTCTTCCTCAAATGTCGAATCTGGTCTAACCTTGATGTCCTCAATAGGAACAACATGCGTGGGATCAGAGCGAGTGTCTCAACATCGAGACGTGGAACACATCATGAATGTGATCCAACTCTGGAGGAAGCTTTAGCTGATATACGACTGGCCCCACTCGCTTCAGAATACGGTATGGCCCAATAAACCGAGGGTTCAGCTTACCCTTGCGACCGAACCTCAAGACCTTCTTCCATGGCGGGGCTTTGAGAAAAACTAATTCCCCCACAGAATACTCAATATCCTTTCTCTTTAGATCAGCGTATGGTTTCTGCCTATCAGATGCCACTTTTAGTCGATCTCGAATCAATTGGACCTTATCTTCAATTTTAGAAACCAATTCCGAACCCAGAATATGTCGCTCCCCCAACTCAGTCCAACATAAGGGAGTGCGACACCTACGACCATATAAGGCCTCATACGGTGCCATCTGGATACTAGCCTGATAGCTGTTGTTATAAGCGAACTCTGCCAGCGGTAAATACTCCTCCCAACTGCCTTAGAAATCTATAACACAGCTCCTCAACATATCCTCTAGTACTTGAATCACCCTCTCTGACTGACCATCTGTCTGAGGATGGAAAGCAGTACTGAAATCTAATCTCGAACCCAGTGCTTCGTGCAATTTCTTCCAGAACCGAGACGTGAAGCGAGGATCCCTATCAGAGATGATTGAAACGAGAACCCCATGCAGTCTTACTATTTTTGATACATAGAGCTTAGCCAATTTCTGGAGTGAAAAGTCTGTCCTGACCGGAATGAAGTGAGCAGATTTGGTCAATCGATCCACGATGACCCAGATATAATCTTTCTTAGTGGGTGTTAAGTGCAACCCACTAACGAAGTCTATCGTTACTCGTTCCCATTTCCACATCGGTATCTTCACCGGCTGCAGCAACCCCAAAGGCAACTGATGCTCAGCCTTAACCTGCTGACAAGTCAGACAGCGAGCAACAAAGTCAATAACCTCTCGCTTCAACCCTAGCCACTAGTATAACTCTCGTAAATCCCAGTACATCTTTTTCCTGCAGGGATGCATAACGTAAGGGCTACTATGCGCCTCCCTCAGAATCGACTGTCTCAAATCTTCATCATTCGGTACACAGATCCGACCACGGAAACAAAGTACCCCATCACCGTTAATTTCAAAATCCGTAGTATCCCCATTCTCAACCTGACGGAACCTCAACTCGAGAGACTTATCCCTTATCTATTTACCTCTGATTTGATCAATCCACGTAGGCTTAACCTGAAGTTCCGCTAACAGATTTCCATCGTCGAATAAATTGAGTTGAGCGAACATCGCTCTCAAATCAGTCATTGCCCTACGGGTCAAAGCATCTGCCACCACATTAGCCTTACCCGGATGGTACTTGATGGTGCAGTCATAATCCTTAAGCAGTTCAACCCATCTACGTTGCCTAAGGTTTAACTCCTTCTGCGTGAGGAGATATTTGAGGCTATTGTGATCAGTGTAGATAGTACACTTCTCACCGTATAGATAGTGCCTCCATATTTTCAGAGCGAAGACAACTGCAGCCAGTTCCAAATCATGTGTCAGATAGTTTGCCTCATGCGTCTTGAGCTGACGAGACGCATTAACTACCACTTTACCATCCTTCATCACAACGCAACCCAGACCCACTACGACGTATCACTGTATACCATGAAATCTTTCCCAGATTCAGGCTGTATCAAAATCGGAGCCTACGCCGGAACAAATTTAAGCTTATCGAAGCTCTCTTACTGCTTATCGGTCCAGACAAAAGGAACTCCTTTACGCAGAAGCTTGGTCAATGGTGTTGCGATCAAAGAGAACCTTTCTACGAAGCGTCGATAATAACCCGCCAGCCCTAGAAAGCTGCAGATTTCAGACACATTCTTCGGCTGTTTCTACTCCAACATAGCCTCAATCTTACGCGGATCAACTCGAATCCCCTCCGTAGAAACTACATGCCCCAGAAAGGTTATTTCTCGGAGCCAAAATTCACACTTACTGAATTTCGAATACAACTGTTTCTCACGAAGCGTCTGTAATACCACTTGAAGATGCTCATCATGTTCGTCCTCAGTCTTCGAATACACCAGAATGTCGTCAATGAAGACTATCATGAATCGATCCAGATAGGGCTAGAACACTCGGTTCATCAGATCTATAAAAGTTGTTGATGCATTCGTCAGTCCAAATGGCATTACTAGGAACTCGTAATGACTGTATCGAGTCTTAAATGTCGTCTTATGCACATTAGTCTCTTTCACTTTCAGTTGATGGTATCCCGATCGCAGATCGATCTTGGACAACACAGAAGCCCTTCTGAACTGGTCAAATAAATCATCTATTATCGATAGTAGGTACTTGTTCTTAATGGTCAACTTATTCAATTGGCGATAGTCGATACACATATGCATGGACCCATCCTTCTTTTTCACAAATAGCACAGGTGCTCCCCATGGAGACACACTAGGCCGGATGAACCCACGATCCAGTAACTATTGAATCTGAGCCTTAAGCTCCACAAGCTCCTTCGGTGCCATTCTATAAGGGGCAATGGACACCGAAGCTGTACCAGGAAAGAGCTCAATCCCAAACTCTATTTCGCGGTTCAGAGGTAGACCTGGTAATTCCTCAGGAAAAAATTCGGAAAGTCCCTTACGATTCTAATGTATTTAACTAAAGAGTCCTCAGAATTTGAAACACTGATGTAGGCCAAGAATGCCTTACATCCTTTTCGTACCAACTTTTCCGCCACCAATGCAGAAATCACATTCGCCAGATAATCTCGACGTTCCCCAATCACCACTACCTCATTCTCCTCCTAGGTTCTCAGAATAACCTTATTTGTAGCATAGTCCAAACTTACCTGATGCTTGACCAGCCAGTCCATTCCCAAAATCAAATCGAACTCCCCAAATGGGAGCTCCATCAGATCAGCCAGAAATACTGTCCCTTGAACCTCTTGTGGAACATCTCTAAGCAATTTACTAACCCGGATAGATTGCCCCAACGGACTCACAACAGTTATCTCGCTCGAAGTACTCTCAACAGGAATCCCCAAAGTTTCAGACACAAAGTTAGCTACGTAAGAGTGTGTAGAGCCTATGTCTATCACTGCAGTGTATGATACATCAAAAATTAAGAACGTACCCGTAAAGACGTCCAGAGCATCACCATCTTTTCGGTGACGTGTAATATAAACCAGTGCAGGCTGCCTCACCTCAGCCAGTCTCGCACCTCTGCCCGGTACTCTCTGTCCTCGGCCCATGCCATTACCACCCCTAGCCTAACCTCGACCCCTAGGTGGTTGCTGAGCTACTCTCGGTGCCTGCGCAGTACCAGTACCTGCAGCTTGCATTTGATCAGTCCTCAGTGGACAATCCCGGACATGATGCTCAGTCAACCCACATCTCAAACATGCCCCAGTCATCCTCCAACACTCGCCCGGATGGCATCTACTACAATGTCCACAAAATGCCTCCCCAATAGGTGCAACAGAAGGCCCAACTCTCACTGCCCATCCGGTGTGGCCTTTTTCTTATGCCTCAACATAGAATTTGAAGGCTCCGATTCCCTCTTATTCTTTCCTTTCTTGAGGTTTTGGCGCTCAATGCGCTTAACCTTCTTGGCGATCTTAGCCTTATCCATCAGAATAGAAAAATCACTCTCTCTCTCTGCGGAGCTATCAAAACTTGTAGGCTGTCCCTGAGTCCATCCTCGAAACGGACACATCGCTCATATTCAGTCGCCACCATGCCCCAATCATAACGGCTCAGTCTCGGAAACTCGGCCTCATACTCGGCCACTGAACAATCCCCCTAGGTGAGATTAAGGAACTCACGCCTCCTAGCATCAATGTAGCTGGCTCCCACATACTTATTCTGGAAAGCCGTCTTAAACTAATCCCAAGTCAGATGGTCGGGCTGAGTGCCCTATTTAACAGTTAGCCACAACTGGTAAGCCTCGTTACGAAGCAGGGAAACAACCCCCTTAAGCTTTTACTCAGTAGTAAAGTCCAAATCGTCCATGATTCTTTCCGTGGCCTCCATCCAGTACTCGGCCATGTTAGGGGCGACTCCACTGACACCCCTAAATAACTCAGCCCCATTGGACCGGAGTTGTTCCGTAACTGACCCTCGGCCCCCAGATCCAGTGTTGCGTCCAGCGACCCTCTTTAAAATTCGTAGCATGGCTCGGGATAGTGCGTCATCCCCAGCGTCATAATTATGAGACCCAGTTTCTGTAGCAGGTGAGATTGGCGTCTCGCTCGTATCCAGATTGGGTAGATTCTCAGATGGGGAGGACCCAACTTGAGCCCACTTACTTCCTCTAACACGGCCTCTAGTACCCCGTCTGCGGATACCTCGTGTGCTCATCGTAAATATGAAGTTTGTCAGTATTAGTAGTTTTATGCATTAGTTACAGTTCCAATATTTATTAACAAATGTTTTATGCAGAATAGTATCAAAAGTTCAGAATTCGTTATCGCGAATTCCAATTTTACTACGATTTTCAATTTTGCTAAAGTTTTCAACTACCTAAAGTGTTTCAGTATAGTATACTACCTAAAGCTGTTTCAAGCATGCAAGTAGTATTTCAGAAAAATTTAAACAAAACTCAAAATACTTACTGGATCGGTGCCGGAGACTCTATGTACCACATACTCAGTTCAAAAATATTTCGAATCATTTAAAAATCATTTCGGAAAAACCAATTTAAAACCCAAATCCACAACTGCGTTTTGCAACCTGACTCTGATACCATTAAATGTAACACCCCAAACTCGGCCTGGACGTCATGACCGAATCTGGCGGCGTCACATGATAGTGCTTTAGAAAACGTAACTACGCTAAAACCAATTTTACGTATATTAGGTTATCGTCAAAATGTGTCGTTTATTTATTTATTATCCAGTTCAAAACTTTATACATTCGTGGAAGCTTTCAAAAATAATTTGCGAATTCGTATGTATTTTAATAAAACCTTTGTTTACTTTGAAAACTTGAGTTTTCCTATTTTTAACCGCAGTACCACTACGTCATAAAATTCAAATTTTAAAACAAAATACATAAAGGCCTTATTACATAAAAATTACCCAGATTTAATCAAACCATAATGAAAAATAAAACCATAATTAAAATGTCTAGAACCGTGGTCACCGTCGAGTCTTCTGCCGCACCGATCCTTCTACTGCTGAGGATTACCTGAACAGGTTAAACAGAGAAGGGGTGAGTTTTCGCAAACTTAGTGTGTAATCCCCACAGAAAACATGCACACAGAAATATCAGATAACAGACATCAATTCACAATTTGGGCCTGAGCCAATTACAGAAACGGTGTGGACCTTAGCCCACTCAGATACAGAATCAGACATATTACAGGGCCTTAGCCCATTTCAGACAGAATATGCAAAAAACAGAGTCTTACCCACCAGCCTCTACACACCAACTCCGTCTAACCCAACACACCATGTGGGGATAAAATCAACCCACCCAACCCTACACACCATGTCATACCGAACATGGAACATAATCAGAATATTTGCAGCTGAACTGCCAGATAACAGGCTTAAAAGCCCTTCAGGTACTTCCTTCGAATATCATCAATCCAACCTCGATGCAATGTAACATACTTAAAGGTCATGCCAATATGCAGATAATAGTGATAAACCGTAAAAGTAACATATTTTAATCCCACATTTAGTATGCTTTTGGATGATTTAAGCCTCAATTTATGTAAAAAGGTGATCTTAATCCTTTGCTTTCATATTTTATATCCAGGAAAGCACCTGAGGATGAAAAGAATGGAAAACGAGCCCAAAACAGAGTAAATGGGCCATATCACGAAATCCACACGGCCTGGGCCCAAGACCACACGACCGTGCCTCGTCAATCTACTAGAACACGACCCGATCTTGATTCACATAGTCGTGCCTCATTAAAGAAGTCCGAACACAGTTCGAAGACTAGTCACACGGGCGTGTGACATGGACTTGTCCCTGTCATGGCAAAGAGAAATTTCATTCGGATTTGGATACTTAGGGGTGTAGAAACACATTCCAATAGCCTATATAAACCCCCTAAGTGTTAACTGAAAAGGGGCGATTAGCTGGGCCAAGGAGCCGAGCCAGAAAGACCAGATTTGTGGAGAATCACTCGAAGATAGCTAGTTGATCCATCTCTAGAAGCAGGAATTGTACTCAAGACGGCGGATATCTCCTTCAATTCCTTCAGGGGGTTTTAGGGATTTCTTATGTTTTGTTTTATCTTTTCTTCTGAGATTTTTTATTTATTTGATATGAACTAAACCCTCAGATACCTGAGGGGGATGAAACCTAACATAGATCTTGTTATTGTTTTCTGAAATATATGATAAATATTTGACTTGTTCTTAATTATGTGTGCTTAATTCTTGTGTTGATATTTCCGGGATATTGATTCAAGTATGATGTGCTTAAGTGGAGGAGCAAAAGTCCCTGCTTAAGAGTAAATCTAGCATAATTAAGCGGAGTTGATCGCACGCCTAGAGATAGGGTGACGAGATTTTGCCGGATTAGGGTGAAACCTAATATGGGAGTCCATAGATCGAGTTAATGCGATTCTAGGGGTTTTAATTAGAAAGAGATTTCAATTCATCAACCTAGGGCTAGATGTTATTCGCTTCGAGAGAGGGTTTAATATAACTTAGGGAATCTTATGGATCAAGTCAAATGAATACTTCGTCTGGTTCAGTGTTAGATAACAAGTGAAGTCTAGGTGGATTCTTCCTAAGGGTGTCGTCTTAATCAACTGAGTTTTTTCTTCCAAGTATTTTTCCCAATTCACTCTTTTTATCTTTGCGTCTTTAGTTTAGTTAATAGTTAAATTTAGATTAGATAATCATTCACTTAATTCTTAGGCTAAATAATAGAAAGAGAGTTAGTATTAGTACTTTTGGTTCATTTGGGATTCCATATTCCGGTCTTGCCTAAACTATACTACTGTTCAATAGGTGCGCTTGCCTTACAATCGTTGTCAGAGTTAGTTTTCAGGTTCGATCATTTTCTTTATAAATTTAAGACTCTGATTCCAGCGATCAAGTTTTTGGCGCCGTAGCCGAGGAACTAAAATATTAAGAAAGCTTAATTTTTATTACTTTAGCCATTATTTTATTTTCTGTAATTTACTTTTATTTTTAGGTTACATTTTAATTCTGCTAAATTTTCTTTCTTTTGTTCCTTTCAGGTACCTTTAGTTTATGACTAGAAGGAACCCGACAGGACCTTTACTTTACGGCAGTGATATTGAAGGTACCGTTCGAAGAAATCGCAGAGAAATAAGACGAAGCCTAAACTACATAGACGAAGAGCAAGAAGCCGAACTAAATACCACAGAAGAGATGGCTGAAAATAATCCACCACCTCCAGAGATGGTCGAACATCATGCTCCACGTACTATGTATGATTATGCTAAACATAGTTTGACAGGAACTGAATCTAGTATTGTTAGGCCTACTATCGCTGCAAATAATTTTAAACTGAAACCTAACACTATACAGATGATACAATAGTTTGTTCAGTTTGATGGTTTGCAGGATGAGGATCCTAACATACACTTAACAAATTTCCTAGAATTTTGCGACACCTTCAAGATAAATGGCGTTTCTGATGATGCCATCCGTCTTCGGTTATTTCCGGTTTTCCTGAGAAATAAATCCAAACAGTGGTTACATTCTCTTCCACGAGGATCAATCACTACATGGGATCAAATGACCGAAAAATCCCTATTGAAATATTTCCCACTGGCCAAAATGGCCAAATTAAGGAATGATATCTCTTCTTTTGTGCAGATAGATTCAGAGACATTATACGATGCATGGGAGAGATACAAGGATTTGTTGAGAAGGTGCCCACACCATGGATTACCTTTGTGGCTACAGGTCCAAACTTTTTACAACGGTGTGAACCCTTCAACAAGGCAGCTAATCAATTCAGCCGCCGGTGGAACCCTGAACAACAAAACTCCTGAAGCAGCCTATGAGTTCATAGAAGAGATGTCACTGAATAACTATCAGTGGCAAGTTACAAGAACAAGGCCAGCCAAATCAGCCGGAGTTTTCAACATTGATGCAGTAACCGCGCTATCAAATTAGGTAGAATTGCTACATAAAAAGTTTGATAGTTTCTATGGTTCTTCACAGGCACATCCAGTTATGCAGTGCGACACAAGTGAAGGAGTGGGGAATCCTGAGTACCCACACCACGGACAGGGCATGGAGAGCGAATATATGAACTATATGGGTAATAATTTTCGATCTAACAATAACCTTTATAGTAATACTTATAATCCAAGTTGGAAGAACCACCCCAATTTTTCATGGGGCGGTCAAAGAAATCAAAGATCACAACCATCCCAAAACTTCCAACAACAGCCCTACCCACAGGAAAAGAAGCCGAACCTTGAAGAGGTCCTGACAAACTTCATAATAACCCCAAACACACGTTTCCAGAAGATAGAAACAAAACTTGAAGCATTGTCACAAGAATTCAAGGATCAGATCAAGCAACTTACCAGGTTAGCTTCTAAAATACGATCAGAAATTCTACCTAGGGAAAAAGAGCAGGTCTAGGCAGTGACACTGAGAAGTGGAAAGGAGTTAATCGAGACAAAGAAGGAGGTACCACATGAACTCGATATTCAGCAAAGTTGAAGAAAGACCGCTTAGACGCACAATATGGTAAATTTCTTGAACTTTTTAAAAAGATACATATTAACTTACCTTTTGTTGAAGCTATTTCGCAGATGCCTACATATGCAAAATTTTTAAAGGAGCTTCTAACAAATAAAAGGAAGTTTGAGGAAATTTCAACAGTAGAACTTAATGAGGAATGCTCAGCTATCATCCAAAACAAGCTACCAGCCAAATTGAAAGATCCAGGAAGTTTTACTATTCCCTGTTTAATTGGTAGTTTGAGTATAGAACAAGCATTAGCTGATTTAGGTGCCAGCATTAATTTAATGCCTTATACAATGTTTAAGCAACTTGGTCTTGGGGAACCAACACCAACTAGGATGAGTATTCAGTTAGCTGACAGATTTGTTAAGTATCCCAGGGGAATTGTTGAAGACATTCTGGTAAAAATAGATAAATTTATATTTCCCCTTGATTTTGTTGTGCTTAACATGAATGAGGATGTAGAGGTACCTTTAATTTTGGGGCGACCCTTTCTAGCTACTGCTAGGGCTGTCATTAATGTTGGTGATGGTAAACTCGCATTAAGAGTAGGAGATGAAGAAATTGTGTTCCAAATTTATGATGCCATGCGATATTCTAGAGAACAAGATGATTCTTGTTACTTTGTTGATGCCACTGATCACATTTTTCAAGAATCTTTGCAGGAAATCATGCACGGTGACACGATGGAACTATGTCTTTCATAAGGTGAGAGGAATGATGACGATACCGATGAAGAGAATTCCAATGCATCACCCTCTAGACAGATGAAAATAGAGGACATCAAGATTAATGACTAATTAAAACAAAAACCCTCTATTGATGAGCCACCCAAGCTAGAACTAAAGCAATTACCAAAGCACCTAGAATATGCATTCCTAGGGGATAATTCTATGCTACCAGTAATCATCTCTTCGAAACTAGGACTTCAGGAGAAAGAAGAGTTGCTAAGGGTACTAAGGAAACACAAAAGGGCCATAGCATGGAAAATGTCAGACATTAAATGAATAAGCCCATCATTTTGCACCTACAAAATTTTAATAGAAGATGAGTATAAACCGTGTGTGCAACCTCAAAGACGGTTAAACCCCAATACGAAAGAAGTTATTAAAGCCGAGGTAATTAAACTTCTAGATGCAGGAATAATTTATCCCATTTCTGACAGCACTTGGGTAAGTGCCGTGCAAGTAGTTCCAAAGAAAGGAGGCATGACTGTGGTAACCAACAAAAAGAATGAATTGATTCCCACCAGGACAGTCACAGGTTGGAGAATCTGTATAGTCTCTAGGAAGCTGAATGATGCAACCAGAAAAGATCACTTCCCTCTACCATTTATTGATCAAATGTTAGAAAGGTTATCTAGGCACATGTACTACTGCTTCTTGGATGGACTCTCCGGCTACTTCCAAATCCCAATAACACCTGAAGATCAAGAGAAGACAACATTTACATGCCCATACGGTACGATTACTTATCGTAGAATGCCTTTTGGATTATGTGATGCTCCTGCTACTTTTCAGCGCTGCATGTTGGCCATTTTTTATGAACTTGTGGAAGACATTATGGAGGTATTTATGGATGACTTCTCGGTGTTCGGTAATTCTTTCCACCTTTGCCTTAAAAATTTAGAACGAGTTCTAAAAAGATGTGAGGAGACGAATCTTGTCTTGAACCGGGAAAAATGTCACTTTATGGTTAGAGAAGGGATTGTGCTAGGACATAAGATTTCTAGTAAAGGGATTGAGGAATAAAGCAAAGATTGAAACCATAGAAAAATTACCGCCTAGTTCAGTTAAGGCTATTAGAAGCTTCATTAAGGATTTTTAAAATAGCCAAGCCTTTAACAAAATTACTAGAAAAAGATGTTCCTTCAATTTCGGTCAGGAATGTTTAGATGCATTCAATGTCCTCAAGGATAAACTAATAAATGCCCCGATTATAATTGCACCTGATTGGAACTTACCCTTTGAACTAATGTGTGATACGAGTGATTTTGCAGTAGGTGTCTAACCCTAGGTTGATTAATTGAAATCTCTTTCTAATTAAAACCCCTAGAATCGCATTAACTCGATCTATGGACTCCCATATTAGGTTTCACCCTAATCTGGCAAAATCTCGTCACCCTATCTCTAGGCGTGCAATCAACTCCGCTTAATTATGCTAGATCTACTCTTAAGCAGGGACTTTTGCTCCTCCACTTAAGCACATCATACTTGAATCAATATCCCGAAAATATCAACACAAGAATTAAGCACACATAATTAAGAACAAGCCAAATATTTATCATATAGTTCAGAAAACAATAACAAGATCTGTCTTAGATTTCATCCCCCTCAAGTATCTGAGGGTTTAGTTCATATCAAATAAAGAAAACATCTCAAAAGAAAAGATAAAACAAAACATAAGAAATCCCTAAAACTCCCTGAAGGAATTGAAGGAGAGATCTGCCGTCTTGAGTATAATTCCGGCTTCTTGAGATGGATCAACTGGCTATCTTCGAGTAATTCTCCACAAAAATGACCTTTCTGGCTTGGCTCCTTGGCCTAGCTAACCGCCCCCTTTCAAGTAACACTTAGGGGGTTTATATAGGCTCTTGGAATGTGTTTCTTCACCCCTAAGTATCCAAATCCGAATGAAATTACCCTTTGCCACGACAGGGACACAGCCATGTCACACGCTCGTGTGACTAGTCTTCAAGCCGTGTTCGGATTTCTTTAATGAGGCACGGCCGTGTGAATCGAGATCAGGCCGTGTTCTAATTGCTCAAGAGGCACGGCCATGTAGTCTTGGGCCCAGGCCGTGTGGATTTCGTGATATGGCCCATTTACTCCGTTTTGGGCTCATTTTCTGTTCTTTTCATCATCGGGTGTTTTTCTGGGTATAAAACATGAAAACAAAGGATTAAGAACACCTTTTTACATAAATTGAGGCTTAATTTATCCAAAAGTATACTAAATGTGGGCTTAAAATATGTTACTTTTACGGTTTATCAGTTACCCTTGACACCCACTAAGAAGGATTCTGTTTGGGTCATCGTGGATCGATTGACCAAGTCAGTACACTTCATATCGGTTCGTACTAATTATTCTCTACAGAAGTTGGCGAAGCTTTATATTTCGGAGATAGTGAGACTACATGGGATACCGGTTTCGATCGTCTCTGATAGGGGTCCTCGCTTCACGTCTCAGTTTTGGGGGAAGTTGCATGAGGCTCTGAGTTCAAGATTGGACTTCAGTACTGCGTTCCATCCTTAAACCGATGGTCAGTCAAAAAGGGTGATTCAGATACTGGAGGATATGTTGAGGAGCTGTGCTATTGATTTCCGAGGCAGTTGGGAGGATTATCTATCTTTAGCGAAGTTTGCTTATAATAATAGCTTCCATTCTAACATCCAGATGGCACCTTACGAGGCACTATATGGTCGTAAGTGTCGCACTCCTTTATGTTGGATTGAGTTGGGCGAGCGACTTGTTCTGGGTCCTGAGTTGGTTTTTGAGATAGAGGATAAAGTTAGAGTGATTCGGGATCGTTTGAAAGCGGCTTTTGACAGGTAGAAATCTTATGCGGGTTTGAAGAGGCGTGAGATCGAGTATTCTGTAGGGGACTTCGTCTTTCTCAAGGTCTCGCCATGGAAAGAAGTACTGAGGTTTGGTCGTAAGGGCAAGTTAAGTCCTAGGTTGATTGGCCCTTACCATATTTTGAAGCGAGTGGAACCGGTTGCTTATCAGTTGGAGCTACCTCGGAAGATGGATCGTATTATGATGTGTTCCACGTCTCAATGTTGAGACACTACCGTTCTGATCCTACTCATATTATCCCTGTTGAGGAGATTGAGGTTAGGATAGACTTGACCTTTGAGGAGGAGCTTGTCCAGATTCTAGATCGTGACTTAAAGGTTATGAGGAGGAAGTTTATCCCTTTGGTGAAGATTCTATGGCGTAATCATAGCACTAAGGAGGCCACCTAGAAGCTTGAGGATGCGATGCGTCAACAGTATCCTCATCTGTTCTGATCAGGTAAAATTTCGAGGCTAAAATTTTCTTTTAGGGTGTAGAGTTGTAACGTCCCAAAATTATCTGTATATGCTTCGGTTATTAATGACACAAATATCTGTATGCTTTAGTGGTTGTGTGTTCTAAGAGTGTTTGAGAAATCCTGGGTTCAAGCCTTGACCTGGGCAGAATTTTTGTTTTTATATGAATAAAGCCCTATCTCTAGACAGTAGGCTTTTAATTAATTGTTTGTAAAAACATGTTAGAATGGGCCTGTTGGTCTGGTGGATAAGTGGAGTATCATTATGCTAGAGGCATTGGGTTCGAGCTGTTGATTGAGTATTATTTTTGCTAGTGGTGCCGTGAAGTGTTTAAACTGAACTAAAATGCTAAAGTGGTAGAGGGGTAGTGGGAATTGTGGAGAGAAAATTTAGGGATTTGGATAGTGGGAGTGGTTGGACGATTTTAGGAGAAATTTGAGAGATTTGGGGATAATGGGGCTGAATTTTTTATTTTGTTATTTTTAAATTCCCAAAGTCTGTCCATTCTTTTGTCAATTTTCTCCCCCCAGCTCTGCTGAACCTTTGCCAAAGTTTCTTTTTTCTTCTGCATTCATGCCGATTAATTTCTCCCTTTCCGTCATTGTTCCTTTTCTTCTTCGTTTATCGCATTAAGTTCTACCGAATTCAAGTCTCCCAATTCTGATCGTCAAGGTTTCGGTAAGTCCTAGTAGGTAATTTGTCTCTTTTTGATAACTTCCTTTTTGATGTGTTTCGTATATGACATTAGGGGGGAGGTTATCAAGCATCTGTGGTCACCAACCGGAGTTCTATATCATGTGGAAAATTTAATTCATTGATTGAAAGTGAGAGGTTAGTCACTTTTGGGTTAAATCTTGATGCGAGTTCATTACGGATCGTTCTTTTTAATCAATATACTATCTTGGATTTCGTAAGTACCATTGTAGTTTGATTTTGTTATTCGTATTATCTACTCCGGCTGATTAAATTCAATAGAAATCACTTAATTGTGGGATTGACTGTTAGTTCTTTTGTTGGTATAGGTGAATCTCTTTAAGCACCCAGTCTTTCGACGTGATAAGTGTTGGGCTGTATCGAGTCGTCTATGGTAGGCACTTTGGAATTAGAGAAAATAGTATGATTACTTGTTTTTAGGTCTAATTTAGTGTTTTAATCAGAAAATTAGGTGTTGGTGTTCTAAGAATTGTGTTGGCCGTGAAACGAAACCAGGTGTGTGTAACCAAAATGCTGAAAATGAAAACTGGCGAATAGTTGAAAAATGGGGCTGTCGACGCCACACGGGCACGTGGCCGTCCATGTGGTAGGCAATGTGACAGAACATGGGTGTGTGATCAACGAAGTGGGCCGTGTATGACACACGAGCCAGACCAAATTGGGTCTTATGGCCTACACGAGTGAACCATACGAGCGTGTGGGATTTTTGGGCCAGGTCGTGTGATCCACACGACCAAGGCCATTTTGGGCCGTGTGGGCCACACGGGCGTGTGGGCCCACACGAGTAGACAACATGGGCATGTGAGCTCATTTTTACTGCTTTGTTGCTAAGGTTGCATGGTTTGCCCAAGTCGACTGTGAACCTACTGTAGGGTCAGTAAGCTTACCTCAACCTCTAATTGAAGGAAATGACTGTATGACATATATATATATATATATATATATATATATATGCATGTTATTGAGCATGATGAGATTCGACTGATCTAATATTGTATGTACTGTTACCATGAGATAGCATGTCATAACTGTATATTGCATTGCATTGGGTTAGGGGTTGATGTTAATCGGAGGAAGTGTACTGAAAGGCTTCGAGCCTAACTTACTGGCAGCTCAGCTGCAAGCTATTATCCAATGTCGCTTACGGTACTATTTGGAGTGTAGGGATGGATGGGTTGATTATATCACCACATGGAGTGTAGGGTTGGATGGAGATGGTGTGTAGAGGCTGGCTTGGTAGGATTCTGTGACTGCATATCTTTTATTATTACTGTTATTGTGAGAGGCTAATGCCCTACTACATGACTTCTTCTGTACTGAAATGGGCTAAGTCCCAAACTGATACTGTTACTAAAAAAGGGATTAGACCCAGACTATGATTAATTACATACTGTCTGTTTATCCTTATGGGGATTACACACTTAGTTTACTTAAACTCGCCCCTTCTGTCTAATCTGTACATGTAACCCCCAGACTTAGGCGGATCGATGCGGCGGAGGACTCAGCGGTGGCCCCACGACCTCTTTGACACTGTTTCGTACTTACTTATCATTTTAAATTTTATTTGGGTATTTTATTATAAATATGACCTTTGTGGATTTTTATTTATTTTAGTTTGGGATTTTTTGTTGTTTATGGTTTATAACAGCAAGTATTAGGATCTCTCGGGTTTTCAAAAGAAACAAACGTTTTAACAAAATACTCACAAATACACAAACTGTTCTAAAAGCTTCCGCATTGAATAAACGTTTGGAAAACTTTTGATTGATTAAATAACACGATTTTAGGATTAATAAGCAATAATAAAAAGTTTCTAAATGGGAATTATTTTAAGCAAAGTTACGGTTTTCAAACACACTATCATGTGACATCGCCTGGTTTGGCCATAACATCCAAACCGAGTTTAGGGTGTTACATCAACTCCATCAATAACATTTTTTTTATGAAACATCCAAAAAATCTAGATCCACTTACTCTAGATCCACACAATTATATATATATATACATATATATATATATATATATATATATATATTAGATGAAATTTCAATCTTATATAAATTAATTTGAAAACATTAAATAATAATTTTAATTAAATACTTAATTTGTGCTTGTCAATTTTATTTCCTTTAGAAATTGTACATCTCATAAGATTTTAAACACTATGTAAATACCAATCACCCACTCAAAAAATCTTTTGAATTTTAAACTCTTTCTTCCCAATAATAGCATTTAAACCAAATGCTACTTTTGTAGTGCAATAATAATCATGAAAAAAAAAATAACATTAATACTCATACCAATTATTATTTCAAAATTGAAATTAAAAATTTTAGATATTCAAATTCAAAGGAGTCATAATTTTATACTCAGTTGAATTGAAAAACTTTTTGAGTTCATCCCATTTCTACATCGCAGAACATACATTAGAGAAACCAAATAAGAAATCTTTGTCATGTTTTTGGAATGGTCCGCAATTCTTAAAATTATTTTAAACATTTGGTGTTGCATCAAACCTCCTACTCTAATTCTCAAAGGATTAAATGTTAAATCCATAATTATTTCTCCACTGTCAGCATACTAGAAGATGCTTATATCTATAAAACAAAATTAATACATTCATTAGAATAACTTCAACATTCACCTTTCACGGCATTTTTAAGAATCTTATTATCCAAATCCGAAAATAAAAAAATATGTATTAATAAATGTTGGATTTTAAAGCAAATAAACACTATAGTTATTAAAAAATAAAATCAATTACCAAATTTAAAAATTCAACTTATCCTCATGAACATTGATTACAATTACACTTGATTGGAGGCCACCAATCAAATGTAACACAAATAAAATCATCATACGTTTAAGTAATGGAAGTTGCTCCTTCAATTTTTTAGGCTTTTGAGAGGAAAAGACATGACAAAAGCCCTATCAAAAGTATTATATGCCATTGAAATTCTAATCGCCAGGGGCGAAGCTAGGACAATTTTGTAGGAGGCCGGATGAAATTTTATTTTTTTATAGTTTATATCTTTCTAATTTGTAAATGATTAAATCGAATTTTTATAATTTTAAGGGGGGAAAAGTGCAATTTTACCTTTACTAATTTAAAATTTTTTAAAAATTTGAAAGGCCTAAATAAAAATTTTACCTTTTAGGGCGGCTGGGGCCCATGCCAGCCCCATAGCTTCGCCCCTGCTAATCGCAAATAAATCAATCATTGAGTATTTGTAAATTAATAATTCAAAGTTGCATTAGATTTATCTTCAAACCAAGATTAACCTCAAACAATTAAAATATTCATTTATCTTATAAAATTAAAAATTAAAAAATAAATGTAAATTATAATATCTCAAGAGTAAGGATTGAGATAAAAGTACTTTTTATTCATCAATTCCATTTTATGATTTATTTTTGTGAGAATAACAGACGACAATTTGTAGTTTAATACTAAATAATGGAAAGTTTAAACCCACAATCACATGGTTAAAAGCCACGAGTTCTCTACCAGCTGAGCTAAGATGGTTTGGTTGTCCCAAAATGAGAATGATATTTATTAATACAATATAAAATTAGCACAGTTTTATTTCCACACTACATCAAAATAGGTTTTTAGCGGCGCTTAGATAAAAAAATGCCACTATAGATCGAGATTAGCGGCGCTTTTGAAAAACGCTGCTATAGGTCGACCATGGCGCTTTTTGAAAAACGCCGCAAAAAATTAAGCACAATGCCGTCGTTTTATGTTGAGCTTGAAGGCATTAGCGGCGCTCTTTAAAAATCGCCGCTATAAGTCGACCATTAGTAGCGCTTTTTGAAAAACGCCGCTATAAGTCGACCATTAGCGGTGTTTTTTGAAAAACGCCGCAAAAAAAAATTAAGCTAAACAACTTGGTCTTCCCCTTTCTACATGCTAATACTTGTGGCCGTGGGACACGCAGATGTTTTTGCTTCTTCCTTTTTTTTTTCCCTTCATTTGTAATAAAAAAAATATTCTAATGGATCAATGATATTTTTGCAAAATATTTTAAAATAATGTAGTTTAATATTTTCTAAAATATATATTTAAATTTACTTGCTTAAAAAGTTTATAGTATCAATGAAGTTTTTCAAAAAAATATTTTATTTTAAAATATAAATTTAATATTTTAATCAATATTTTTTAAAAATATTAAAATTTAAGATACTTGTTAAATTCAATAAATGTGATAACTATTGCAGTAAACTTTTTAAAACTTTACTCATTTTCTACAAAAAATATATATGGTATTGATGAAGTTTTTCTTTTAAAAAATATTACAGAATTTATATATTTTTAAAGATATCTTATGTAAACACTCTTTAGTTACTATAATGTTTTTTTTTTCAATAAAGTTATCTTTAAATTCCAACTTAGGTTTTCTCTTAATATTTGTTGTTAGTTAGTACAATATTATGATACAGGAAAGAAAGCTTTTCAATTTTAGAGTAAACTATATTTAAAGTTATTAAATTATTAGTAAATTTATGTTTTGATCACTTAACTTTAAAAGTTATAAAATGATTATTTAATTATTTGAAAGTTTTCATTTAAGTCATTGAATTATTTTAAAGTTTTTATTTAGTCATTGAGTTATTAAGTCTTTTCTTAAAAAGTTCAGATAGTGAGCTTCAAACAATGGTTCGACAATCGGTACGGTGAAGAACCTATTGATGAGTAAAAAAATATATGTTTTTAGATCTAAGTTGATTTGACGGTTAACATCGGTGATCAAAGAAAAAAGTTGTTTGGATTTTGATTTGCAAATTTGTAACATTTAATATTATTTTAAGAAAAAAAGTTAAACTATAGAAGAGAAATAGAATGAGAACCTTCGATTGGTGCAAATAATCTTAATAATCTTTAGCGGCACTTTATCAAAAATGCCGCAAGAAACATTTTATCTGTCTATTTATTATTTATCTGGTTTAGTGGTTAGGGGTTAAGGGTTAGATGTTTTTGTTTTATGATTTAGGGTTTAGGGGACATGAGTTAGGAGTTTAGATTAATTAGTGTCTTTTAATTTATATATTAAATAATTTCTTATATAATTGTAAAAGTGATAATATTAATTTTAATATATTAAAATTATGATTATAGTTTAAATTATTTAAGAGATAATAGATAGACTTTATATATATTAAATGATTTAGGATTTAAGATTTAGTTTAGATAAACAAATTTTGGAAAGTATTTAAAAGAAAAAATATTTAATGAGAATTTTAAAATTGATTACAACTTTCTAAAGAAATTATTAAGGAAACATATTTAATAAAATTTTTAAAGGAAATGAAATATTTAGAGGAAAAAATATTTAAGTTGATGTCAGTGGCATCGAGGGAATTTTTATTTTCATATATAAATTTTTACTTTGAAAGTTTTAATAATTAATCAATTAAATAGAGTAATTTAAAAAAAAAAGTCGGAAGATGAGAAAGTGAAAAACCCTAGAGTAGACACAAAAATCAAAGAAGCCAAATCCCTCTAGAAAATCCCAAAGACAAACCAAATTCCCTCCCTTTCTTTCTTTTTCCAAACCCAAAATAAAAAAAGAAAGGGAAAAAGCATAAAAATATATCTAATGCCCCAAAAATCGCCCTCTTTGTCTCAGGCACGTCAATTTTCCTCTGTTTTCTCTGTCCTTAGTTTTTTCTTCTAAATTTTTGTAGTTATTATTACTTATAAATTGAGAGAAAATTTAAAATAAAAGGATCTTTCTTTGCATGCTCGATCAAAATATTTGTATTTTTTTTATGTTTTTTATCTTCTGAGTTTGAGATATCTGAAATCTGTGAACAAAATTTTATTTATATTTTTATTACAGAGAAAGTAAAGTAGCAATAATGCCAGCCCCTGGCTTCGCCCCTGTCGCAAATGAATCAATCATTGAGTATTTGTAAATTAATAATTCAAAGTTGCATTAGATTTATCTTCAAACCAAGATTAACCTCAAACAATTAAAATATTCATTGATCTTATAAAATTAAAAAATACATGTAAATTATAATATCTCAAGAGTAAGGATTGAGATAAAAGTACTTTTCATTCATCAATTCCATTTTATGATTTATTTTCGTGAAAATAACAGACGATAATTTGTAGTTTAATACTAAATAATGGAAAGTTTAAACCCACAACCAGATGGTTAAAAGCCATGCCTTCTACCAGCTGAGCTAAGATGGCCTGGTTGTCCCAAAATGAGAATAATATTTATTAATACAATATAAAATTAGCACAGTTTTATTTTCAATCGGTGTCCTTTTCAACTAAAAACACTTGGACTTTAAAAACAAGGCCCCTATAATTTTTGTTACACCCAAATAAACCCTAAACTCTTCATGTATACCTAAACAAACTCTTAACATAAACTAACCCTTAATTATATTTAGATAGCGCTTTTAATCATAAGCTAACATTTCATTTGAAATTAAGGCTAAACCATATATGGTAAGTTGGATGCGAGGATGGAAAGATTCATGAAATTTACTAAGACAATAGGTTTTTTTTCTACAAATATACTTAGTGACTTTGTAGTGGTGATTTTATTGAAATAATGCGGTGTTTGGAAAATTGAGTATTCATTTGAAGATTGAAAGGAAATTGGAAGATTTCTAAGTAACACTCAAAAACTATGATTTAAGGTTTACAAAGAGTTAGTTTATTGAAATGAATCTGAGCCATTAGACTTTGCAATGTTATGTACAAAATTATTTCGAAAATACTTGCGAACATATTCAAAACTGTGGTAGATTGTTGCATTGAAAAATTCCATAGTGCATTTGTATTGGGAAGATTCGTATCCAACAATGTGTTAGTTGCTTACGAGATACTTCATTCGAGAGTTCAGACTTCAAAATTCATTCTAAATGGATTTCTACTATTATGAATTGTATAACTACAATTTCTTGACCAAGTAAGCATGTATCATAGTATATTCATATACTAACTCGTAACTATTTGATTTATTTGTATAAATACACGAAATAATTTGCAAAGTCGTTTGCATATACGAAATTCATACAATACAAATGTAGATGGCAACATGAAGTGATATTGAAGAGGATTATCAAAAACTTCTAAATGACAAGCCACATATAGAAGGCTATCCAGAAGGTAAGGGTCAATATTGCTACAATATAATTCCAAAGCATAATCATTGAAAATTCACTCTCACCACTTCCTAACATCTGGCTTATGGTACCTGCCATTAACATAGTTTATTGCTTGTCAAGCGTGATTGTAAGTGTAATAAAAACAATTATATATTTTTATTGATACTTTCATTTTCCCGAGTTTGAGCACCTTTGGATAACAAAAGCTTTGAGGGGTTGGTTGGTACTCAAAGAAGATAATGACGAGCTTAGAGAAATGAAATCACATTATCGATCGAGTTGAAGTTAATGTACCTATGTTCATTGCAGGTGGAATGGCATATTGAATTAGCAAAGTGAAGAGATAAAAGGAGTCTTCATCCACCAGGCTCAAATGCTTTGCAGCTTTAATAACACCAATGCCAGATACAGGTAAGAAAATGTTCCTTATGATAAGGATTCCTATAATAACAGATGGCCCTACACCTGATCCACTTAACCCTGAAAGATTGAAAATAATGAATCTAGGCTCATTAGAGTGACTCCCTAATAAATTGAAATAAGTCAATCTTTCAATTGTACAAGTTGATCATGTCAAATTGAGTTGGAGTCAATTAGAGTTTAAAATTTCAAATCTACTTCAGGTTCTAATCACTTTAGTTTGAGGTTTGAGTGTTCCAAGTTTTAGACGCTTTGAGTTGTTGCATTTTTATGCTCAATCGGGTTAGATTAGATTTGTGTTCTAGTTGAATCAAGCTTTTGATTAGGTTGGATTTTTGTGTTTGTCAAAATTGACAAGTCTAATTATAAAGGGTAGACTATATCATTACTCACTGAATTATGGGTAAGTTTTCGTTTCGGTCACTTAGCTAAAAATGTTACAATTTTGTCACTGAACTATTCAAAATTTTTCATTTAAGTCACCAGGTTGTTAAAATCAATACTATATGGCTTTCTCTGTTCGCACTGCTTGCACCTCTCTTTTCCCTTTTCTTCTACAATTCAAATTTTTTCATGAAACAACTTTGGACGTCATTAATTTGTGAACCAAAATTCAAATAACTTTTTTCTCCGATCTCCAATAGTGACCGTGGAATCGACTTGAATCTAAGATATGTCCTTCTAATCATTGATGGGTACTAATCCATCGTACCGATCATTGAATCGTTACTTGGAGCTCGTTGGTGGAATTTTTTTCTTAAAAAAACTTAACAATCCAGTGACTTAAATAAAAACTTTTGAATAGTTTAGTGAATTAAATGAATATTTTCAAATAGTTTAGTGACCAAAATGTAACTTTTTTAGTTAAGTGAATAAAAAAATACTTACCCATAATTTAATGACTAATGGTGTAGTTTACCCTAAACTATAACCAAAGATATTCTACATAGCATAAGAGAATGAGAGGGAAAAATAACTTCTCTGGAAAGTACCTTTAAGAAGATTTGCTCCTACTATCAGAGTAATGGATGGGATACCAGCATTTCTACACAAGTGTATACATGCATACATACATAAAATTAATCCAAATTGTCGACATATATACACCAATATAAAATTAAAACACACACAAACACATTGAATCTTAAGATGTATATACCCTATTAATTCAACAGCACTGTAGATAACACGAAGTGGAGCATTATCACCAATGAATGTCTTTCGGATTGGAGTTGCTATTCCGATAAGGAACCCAACAATCTATGTAGAAAATTAGAAGGTTAGTGACAAGAACTTTTTTTTTTCAATTGATCACAATAATATCTATTATATTGTAATACGAAAATGTGGGAACATCATGAGCATACAGTTGCAATTGTAGCTGGTGAAAAAATCTTTCTTAAGCTCTCACTTCTCATAATCTTTATAAACAAATGCTTGAACTTTACAGTAGTTGAAACCTTGCAAGAGGTATAACCAAAAAAAAATGTTATTTTAATAAGCCAAACATTTAAAAGAGATGTCAATTTATTGGATTATATATAGATCGAATCGATTGGACCGATCACATGCTTATCCTTTTTTTTAAAATATAAAAGAAAGAGGAAAAAACCTTTTGGGTTCCGTCATTGTGAATCTGAGGCAAGCCAATAGGTTCATGTAAGACATCCCTAGTGCAACCATTTGCAGCGACGATTATGGAGTTATTTGAGTTGGTTTCTTTAACTTCATTGTTTGCATACATTCGTAGAAGAAAATATAGAACGGACCATATATAGATTAACTGAATCTGCATTGTTAACAAAATAAAAATAATCATTATATTCACAATAATATATAAGACTGATTAGCAAAACTAAATGGGTTCAATAATGAGAACATGAGGTTACACAATCAGAATGTAAGATATATATATATATATATATATATATATATATATATATGTTGAAGGTGAGTAGCTACTTTGTACCTAAATTCCGTGAACCTTTTGGACTCTCTTCTGAGTAGGGAGATAAAAAAACTAAGGCTAAAATCGAGCATAAACACCTCAAGAATAATACCTCCACTGTTGAAGGAGTGAGACATTCCAAAGCATATAGTCGCCCTCAACAATATATAAATTTCAAAATTGGAGATATTTTATTAAAATTATTGATTTTTTTTTTGTCATATTAAGTTTCCAACTAAAATGAAAGTTGAGCTAGGTTAAAGCCCTAAATAGGGGACAAAGCTTTCTTACTGTTGTTATCTCCTTCACTACAGCAATTTGGACTTTTAGCGGCGTTTTTTTAGGCCTTTAGCGGCATTTTTAAGCGCCACTAATAGTCTTTGCGGCGCTTTTAAAAATGCCACAAAAAACGCCGCTAAAAGAGGCGCCGCAAAATTTAGCGGTGTTTATGAGAAAAAAACGGCACCGTTTTTTAGCAGGGAATAAAACAACACCGTTTTTTGTATAAAATTTTGTAATTTTTTGTGGCGTTTTTGTAAAAAACGCCACTATAGCTCCATGACTTGTGGCGTTTTTGTGAAAAACGCCACTATAGCTCCATGTTTTGTGGCGTTTTTGTAACGCCACTATAGCTCCATTTTTTGTGGTATGCAATTTTAAATTTTTTTTTATTTTTAACCTATATTCTTTTTCAAAATTTTTGTGTTCAGATTACCATTTTTTTTTAATTTTTAATTTTAATATTTTGAGTATTGAACTTTTTAACAAAAATATTAAATATTAAATATTTAAGTTTTTAAGATTTTAATTTTTTAATTTTTTATTATTAAATTTTAAAAATTTAATTACCATTACCAACTCTTTTACGAATTTCTTTTTTCTTCTTTTTACATTAACATTATTTTTTGAAGTATAGTCTACATTAGTTGTTTAGATTTTTATATAAATGGCATTTAATTATATGTATACATCTACATCTCAGAATTATATATGAATTTTGGTTTAATGTGTAATTCTAGATGTGAAATTCTAATTGTGGTTTAAATGTATAGTTGAAACTTTAATTTTGATTTAATCATGCATACACATTATTTTAAAATATAAATACATCAATATATTTTATATTGAATAATTATAAATTTTTATGTATGCAATATATAATAAAAAATGATGTTAATATATCAATAATTGTGTTAATATTTTACAAGATCTGGATCAAATTAAAGTTCATGTATATAATTGCACACTAAACCATTGTTCATGTATGCTTTTGGGATTTAACCCATTTTGATATATATTTTTTAAAAATAATAATTTACATTTATCTTATTTTGATTTATATTCTAAAAAATCCATGATTAATCCCTAAATCATAAACCCTAGACCACAAACACCAAAACATAAACCTCAAACTCAAAACCCCAAACCCTAAATCTTAGACTATAAAACTCGAACCCTAAACTCTAAACTATAAACCTTAAACCATTATCCGAGACCAACATTTTGGGAATTCATGTGGCCAATGTTAGTGTAGTACAAAACATATATTTTAATAGCTAACACATTAACCATAAATCCCTCTTGAGGGATTTCAGTTTCGGGATTTGGGGTCATATAGCTAACACCCTAAACTTTAAACCCTAAAATCCTAAACCTAAACCATAAACTCTAAACTCAAAAACCTAACACATTAACCATTTCCCTCCAAACCCCTAACCCTAAAACCATAAATCACAAACCTTAAACTTAAAACCCTAACCCATTAACTATTTCCCCCTAAACCCTGAACCCTAAACTTTAACCCCTGACCACTAACACTTAAACCTGAATACCGGTAAACACTAAGATATTAAACAATTTACAATAAACCCAAACAACAAACTTTAAAACACTAAACTCATACACCATAATAACAAACCCTAAACCATGAAATTAACTTATTAAACATTAAACCCTAAATCAAATTTAATAGCTTAATTTGTACCTTAAATGAAAACTTCTAAATTGTTTAGTTAGCAATTTGTAACTTTTCATAATTAAGTAACTAAAATGAAACTTTCTCATTGCTTATAAGTGAATTTGTCAAAATAAAATATAATTCAAAGCAAGAATAAGAAAGAAATATGAAAAACTTTTAGCGGCGTTTTTGTAAAAGTGCCGCTAATGCTCGAACCTTTAGCGGCGTTTTTCCAAAAGCGCCGCTAATGCTCGGACCTTTAGCGGCGTTTTTGTAAAAGCGCCGCTAATGCTCGGACCTTTAGCAAAACGCCACTAATGCTCGGACTTTTAGCGGCGTTTTATCCTTTTTAGTGGCGTTTTCAAAAAAAAAACGCCGCTATTGCTCATTTTTTGCGGCGTTTTCATTCGAACGCCGCTGTAATCTAATATTTGCAGCGTTTTTCTTTAAAACGCCACTAAAAACGCCGCTAAAAGTCTGTTTTGGTGTAGTGCTTCCAAAATATTCAAACTTGAGATCTTACTTACCTGTGTTTAGAGGTCCTTACCATTTGACTCAACATGTGTTGGTCGTAAAATATGTATTTTAAGGGTTGAGATCTTGTCTAATATTTTTTTCATTCATTTCTTTTTAATACACTAGTTTATTACCATTTAAATATGTAGGGTCCATATATAAATTGTGAAATTCATATTTGTAAATGATAATTAAAGTTATATTTAATAATAACGGATACAAAATAATGGAGGGGAGCCAAGTATGTATTTTAATTGGCATCATTTAAGGGTGTATTTTCCTTAAAATATTTTGAGTTAATTGCATCAAATATTCTTAAACTATGACCTTTATTTTAAATTGGTCATTAAATTTTAAAATATTTTAATTACATCCTCAAACTATTAATGTTATATCAATAAGGTCCTTCCATTTCTAAAATAATTAATTTAATCGTTAAATGAGACATCAGCTCTTATGTGAAATAATTTAAAATAAAAATTTAAATAAAAATTAATATTGTAAAAATCTTGATTTTGAGGTTTTTGAAGCTTTTATAGAAACTATTGTTCACTCTCTATCTTTTTCAATTTTACTTTAATTTTTAGTTTTTAATTTTAAAAGTTATGCGGTAGCATTTTACTTTAAAATTTTAATTTTAAATTATGTCATATAAGATTTTGTATTATTTAATGGTTAAATTAATGGTTTCAATTGTGGAAGGATCTAATTAATATAATATCGATACTTTGAAGATGTAATTAGAATATTTTGAAGATTACAGACGAATTTAAAATTAGCATAAGAATTTAGGGATGTATCATACAATTAACTCAAAATAATTTTGACTATCATTGTTAATTTACCTTCCATTTTTGTAAATGTCATATTATACCAAATACTACAGAATGAAAAAATGGGAAGAAAAAAAAGGTACCTCATGCCAAATACCATTTAAATATCTAGCTTTATTCATAATTATAATCCCTTCCTAATTTATAAATCAAATAAAAAATGCGCTTAAACACATTTGAACTCACTTCATTTTAATTTATTATATTAATAATAATGATAATTGAATTATAAAGTAAACTGGTTAGAAAAAAAAAACATATCTTAATAAATGAGAACTTTACAACGTAGTACATGATCCCATAGTGGTATTTTTCTTGTTTCCATCTAATCTATTAAGCTTAAAAAAAAAAAAAAAACAAAGGTAAGCAACATAGTTGGTGAACCAATTTTTGGGGTTTTTATATTCGTCACAAAAAAAAAATGTAATTTCGTCATCATCATTAGAGAAATTTATCAATTTTCTTCTAATACATGCCACGTCATGTTTGACCGATAGCCTATGTTGGTCAATTAGTTTCCACGTGATTATATCAAAATTTTCCTTAAGTGATTAAAATGATAAATTTTTCTAACAACAGTAACTAAATTGTAAATCTTTTTATCTGAGTGACTAAAATGAAAATGCTCAAAAAGTTTGATGATTAACTAGGTAGTTTACCCAAAAAAACCAAATATTTTTCATTAAAAATAGCCTCATCTTTGACAAAAAAATTCAGCTGGATAATGAAGGAGAAAGCATAATAGATGATATACCGCTAGAGAAAGTGAAGCATAAGCCTTTCCATTAGCAGAACAAGTGGATGCTACTTCTCCAAATGGATTACTCTTCTCTTCACACAGTGCTGGAAGTATGATGAGAAGCATGTTTCCCAAATTTGCTGCCCACACAAATTTATTGGAATGAATTAAAGAAAAAAAAAAACTAAAAATCTAAAAAAATTAAAAATTATTGGGTTATTATTAAATATTGACCCGCAGAAGTGCAAGAAATGACAAGTCCCCATAGGTGTCGAGGAGGTTTTGTAACTATTACTAGAACCCATCCAAGAATTGAACCGATTACACGTGATTAACACATTTACTGGTAAGAACCACCTAATGATCACATGGAAACCATTGAAAATGGACAAATAAAAAACCCTTTAAAATTGTTGTAATAATGAAGTGAAACAAAAGCATAAACAGAGCTTACAAGTCAGCTAAACCTTCAAGAGTCATTGTATCAGCAAGACTGCAACCAATGAGTGCAGGCAAGAACACATAAAACACCAGCTACATGCATAGACATGCATACATATTGTACGTATAAAGTTAGAATGTGTGGGACATGGATTTCTTCAAACAAAAAAACATGGTTTCGAAGCTCACGTTATTCAAATGGCGCCTTGCATCACACCCTAAAAGATCAAAACGTTGAGTTGCGAGGATTAAGCCAGCAATTATAACCAGAAGTACCTTTAGAACTGACATCAATGATATAATGAACAAACGGAATATATCCATTATTAGACAACTTTGAGAGTCGGTTATTGATAAAGCCTCATGAACAATAAGAAACACTGCGAGCTACCTGCATATCTCATAGTTCTATATATACATTTGTTTTAATTTTATTGGGTTTCAGTGGTTTTAATGCTGTTTTCATTGCACCTTGAATGTTCCTAATTGGACTTTTTTGTTTTTTACAGTTTCATTTTGGTTCAACCAAAAATCAATATTCTATTTCTTTCCCTTTTTTTTTTTCTTTAAAGAAAATTGCACTAAAAAAATATTTAATATCCTAGCTTTTCCCATGCTATAGAACTTAGTGACCATTTTATAAATAATATTAATTCCTAAGTTTAGGGTTAGGTTTGCGTATTTTACATTCTTTTAAGACCTAAAACTTTTGAGCCATATCATTTCTTAACATATTATTTCTCTAATTAGCATTTTATCTTTAATCAAATATCTTGAAACGATTACTTATGTCGAGTTATTTTGTGAAAAAATAATTATTTATTTATTTATTTATTTTAAATTCGACTGGATTATTATTAAAACAATAAAATTCAATAACAAAGAATACCCACCTGCTGAGTTGGGTCCACTCCAGCAAAGCAGGCTTAACTGAAGCAATAAAATAAAACAAACCTATAACAAAAGGCCCAGCAGATTTTAGAAAAGAAAATGAAAAGAAAAGCAATTAAATAAGCCTACATCTAATCTTCCAGTCGTCGTTTAAATGAGTTGTAATTAATTTTACCATGTTATTAGGTTTTTTTTTTTTTTGAAACCAAAAATTTACATTAACTTAAGGCATTAGATATCCCCCTAGATGGATCCTCAAGAATTACCAAGCCCTCTTTTCTATCAAAGGCCATCTTAGTTATACAATCAACATCTTTATTATTCTTTCTAGGAATATACGGTAGAAACCAATTACCAACCTTCTTCAACATTTGATGTATTTGCCTGATCAGTGCCGAATTCGAAGATGACATGGAACAGTTGTGAATAGCCTTTGTTGCTTCCATACTATTAGTTTGAATCAAAATATTCTCAAAGTTCCTACTCAACATAATATTCAAACCAAAATTCCCCATAGTTCGACATAAAAAACTGAACACTTACCTAGACATCTATTATAGCCAGAGATCCATTTACCATCCTGATCTCGCAAGACATCTCCTGAAGCAACTTTACTAGATTTTACCTTAATAGCACCATCAGAATTTAACTGAACCCAATTATTCATCCAAGGGATTGCCTTTCTAACCTATTATCACTTTGCCAAACCTTCCTTGTGATAAGAAACATACTGCTTAGCCCAACTATACGATATTTTGATAACCTCGCTAGCATTCCATTATATGCCCTGAAAAATAAAGAGATTATTGTTCTTCTAGATACACCATGCAATTAGACCAAAGAGACTGGCCCACTCCACTCTATTCAACACCATTCTATGATGATTTCGTAAATTGGCTTCAAACCATTCATTCAAACTACTAGAAAAACACCCGCTCCTCCTATCCATCGAAATTACCTGACTCAAACTTGCTTTGCCACAAGACAATCTCTAATGGTGTGAAGATTGTCTTTTGAATCATGTCCACATAGTGCACATGAACTATTAGTCCCGATCCCACTCCTCACTCGTTCCAAGTTTGTGAGTAGCCTTTGTTTAAAAACAAGCCAAATGAAGAACCTAACTCTTTGGGGCATTTTGAATTTCCACGGGATGTTCCAAGAAGCATCCTTTGAATATCCCATGACCACTCATCTACTTTTCGATATGACTCTTAATAGAATAAAATCATGTTGAGGTACCCATCCAGGCAATTTTATCAGGTTAGTCAAGGGTTGCAGATGAGGTATACTAACAATGCGATTAATAGTCTCCTCTGGGATCCAAATTCAAAACATGCCAAGATCCCAAGAGCCATTTGTGTTCACCAGATTCTTAAGAGTGCACTCCACATCAAGGTTACCATAGGAAGGGATCTGATTAACCAAAGGCCCAACACCCGAAATCCAATTATCACTCCAACATCTAATCTTATTCCCATTCCTCACAAACCAGAAAATATTTTCGCACAGTAGGGGCCAAATTTTAAAAAGAGCTCTCTATAGAAAGAAACACCTACCCCTATCAATAGAATTTGGTACATCCTCCTTTATCCCATATTTAAATCTTAGAACCCGGACCCACAAAGCAAAAGAATTAGCTGCCAAATTAAAAGCCAATTTAAGCAAAAATGAGGTGTTATGAACCCTCATTTGCCTTAACCCAAGACCACCACAAGATTGAGGTTAACAAACCGACTTCCAACTCACCAGAGTCAACTTCTTCCCCCCACTCGAGTTCCCCCAAATAAACTTCCTCACCATACGTTCAATCTCTTCACAATCCCTTGTGGAATCATCATTGATTACATAAAGTAGCTAGGGATCAAAAGCAAAATTGACTGAGGAAGTGTAACTCTTCCTACTATCGATAATTGTTTAACATCCCAACATTGTAACTTGGCTCGAACCTTATATACCACAAATCTCAGAGAACTATTTGTTACCCTATCATGGAAAAGTGGTACACCCAAGTAAGTTCCAAGGTTTGCCACTCTTTGAAATCCAAGGACGCCACCAATAGAATCCCTTAGCTCCTCCTCTACCCCACTTGAAAAGAGAATATTTATCTTCCTCGCATTAATTATATGCCCAGATGAAGTACAGAACTACTCCAAGATACTTTTAATTCTCCTGGCCAGTTCAATATCCGCCTGTCCAAAAATAACCAAGTCATTTGCAAATATTAAATGAGATAAGGTTAGACCTGACCTGGATAGTCAAATGGGACACCAAATCCTAGAATTAACTACTGATCGGATACTATGGCCAAGCTATTCCATATTGAGAACAAACAGGTATGGTGTAAGGGACATCTTTGATGAATGCTTCTTACCAGTTTGAATTTCTATGTTGGGATCCTATTCCATAAAACCTGCATAGATGAACCCATAATAACCTTATGTAAACAATCAGAAATACCTACTGCTTTTAATAAGACATCAATAAACTCCTAACTAACTTTGTCATAAGCCTTCTCGAGGTCAATTTTGATTGCCATTCATTCCATGCTCTTTTGTTTACTCCTCATAGAATGGATCATTTCTTGGGCAATAATAACATTATTTGTAATGTTTCTTCCAACAATGAATCTCGCCTACTCCAGTACAATAATTTTTGGAAAGATAACTCTAAACCGATTGACTATTACCTTCATTACCAGTTTATAGAGGATAGTGCATAGACTAATTGGACGGAAATGAGCAAAACTCTCTAGATTAGTGATCTTAGGAATAAGGACCAATAGAGTGTTATTTAGCTCCGAATCAATACTTTGACCAGCAGAAACCTTCTAGACCCGCTCAAAAACCGCCTTACCAACCAAATCCCACTAACTTTGAAAGAAAAATTCATGAAAACCATCACTACCTAATGCCTTCAGCAGAGTCATGTAAAAAAGAGTTGATTTAATCTCATCTATCGTGACCTCCTTATTTAGGAAAAGGACATCGCTGTGATCAAGTCTTGGGAACATACTGGCCTGTACATCCCTTAATTTATTTGGTTGCTCTCCATACAATCTTTAAAAGAGTCTAATCGACTCTTGTTGAAGATCAACTTCTTTAAAGATCCATTCCCCTTCCCTATTTTTTAAGGGCAGAGATACTATTAGATTTCCTTCTCTGCAAAAGTTTTTAATATGTTTTATTATGAAATTTTTTTAACTATTTTTTCTATGGTTTTTAATAATTGTTATTTTACCATTTTTAATCATTTATTTGTGTGTTTATTTAGGTGGATTAATATAGAGTGAAGCCATCGGCTCATGCTATGGGAATTTCAAGAAATTTTTAATTAATCTATTAATTAGAAGTAAAGTTATTCTTTAAATAATAATTAAATTTTATTTGTAAAAGTAAAAAAAATGAAAATAAAAATTTGAAGAAAAAGTACATTTTGAATGCACTTGATAGATTAGAAAAGGAAAAGGAAAAGGCTAAAAGAGTTAATAAGCCCCTGAACTTTGATGAAAAATCAATTAAGCCCCTCCGCAAAAAATGCACTCAGTTAAGCTCTTAAACTCTCAAATTGCATCAATTAAGCCTTTTGATCAATGTTTTTCATATTTTATTGTTACAATGTTGACATGACACCTCATGTCAACGACAATTGTTGATGTGACAATGCCACGTTAGCTGCCATGTTAGAAAAATAACAAATTCAAAAAGTTCTAAAAAATGAAAATATATATTTAAATTTTTTTACTGGAATGAACCCGAATAACTATTTGTCTAGGTTTATTTTAGATTTAATTTTTTAATTATAAAAAATTTATAAAAATATTCAATAAAATTTAAAACGTTCAAAAAATTTAAAAATTAATAAAAGGGTAAAGGGTAAAAGATCTTCAATAAAAAAAATTAATTGAAACCCTATGAAAAAAGTGCACCCAATTGAGCTATCAATGACTAAAAAAAATTCAATTGTTCCCCCATAACGGAAACTGTTAGTTGACCAGTTTGACCATTAACTACGATGACGTGGCTAAAGAAAGTAACCAAAAGCTGCCATGTGATAGTATGCTAACGTAGCATGCCACATCAGCAAAAATTCAAAAAAAAATTTAAAATTTGTTTATTTTTTTAATTTTGCTAACATAACAATGGTAGCTTCTAGTAACTTTCGATAACCACATAATTGCAGATAATAGTCAAATAAGTTAACGGAATGGGCAAATTGATTTTTTTTAGACAAGTTGGGCTTTAATTGGGTGCACTTTTTCATAACAACACAATTGATTTTTTTGATTTTTTTTATTGAGGGCTTTTTTGAGCGTTTAGCCTTAATAAAAACCATTTAAAAGTTAAGTCCAAAACAAAGTTGGACAACCATATGTCCAGATTCACTAAAGATGATTTTTTAAATTATACGAAATTTAAAAATATTAAAAAAAAATTATTTAAAAATATGATATGTGTATAATTATTCTAATTCTACTAGTACCTTTTAAGTTATAAACAAATATAAAAAATTGTAAAAATAAGTATATTGTTATGAATATCTTATTAAGTGGATTTCCATCATGATCAAGATAAAGTTTTAATATATTTTAAATTCTAATAGTTATTAGAATTAGACCTCTACTTCTTTTATACTTCTTATGCCTATAAACAGAGACTCTGATGAAGCATTGTAATCACCCCTTTTGATCATTAAAGTACATTCTCTGTTGCTTTCATATTTTCTTTGTTCTTTATTCTCCCCATCTCTCTTTATTTTATAACACGTTATTAGCACGATCTTGCTCAAAGTGATAGTTCCTTTTATCAACGATCAAATTTATCCTCCATGACTTTCAATTTCTTTGACAGCAAGATGCAAAGTTTTTACAGGAAGTTTCTTTTATTTAATGTTTCATATCTAATTTTTATTTTTCATTCTTCTTTCATTATATGTTATCATTGTTTTGATTAACTTATTTTACTTTTTGTTCTTAAGGATGGTGAAAGATTTGATACCGTTATCTATATGAAATCAAGAATATTTTCGAACTATCTCATACCTTCAAGTGATGACGATGATGTTAAAGATCTTCAGGTATATTTTACTATGTTTTATTTATTGTTTATTGTTTATCTATATGAAATCAAGAATATTGTTCCACGATTTTCTTTGATTACCTATCGAGACGAATATTCCTCTATGTAAAGGTTTCTGCATGTCCAATTGGACTATAAGTTGACAAAAAGTCTCGTTTTATTTCATATTTGATTACCCCTCTGAAAGTAACTCCAATGGCGTGCAAGAGATCTTTTTTGTCAAATTCTGGCAAGTATGGTCCAATCTTGAGCCAATACGGAGAGGAAGAAAGCCGGATCTAACTTCTTTCCACCGGTGTAACCAAACGATCGAAAATAATGAGTTGCTTTAGAAAAAGCCATGGCCGACTCTCCATAACCGTCTCTAGATCCTCTTCAGTTTCAAACACGACCAGAAACAAATTTTGCCTAGCCACTTGCATCTCAATTTTTTTCCTAGTCTTCCTACTTTTCATTTGTGCCCTAAAACTATCTAGGTTATAAGATTTCTTTGTCCATATCGAGCATAACAGAGTCAGATTTTCACTTGGTACAACCATCGAACTTTTAACCGTTAATTGAACAAGCTCTTCCTCCAGAAGGGAGATCTCATCCCTTCCCAATCTCTCCATGCCACTACTTTCCTCCATCGCAACCATAGAAGTTACTACTTTATCTGAGACACTAAGAAAAGCACTCTTAGCTTAGACTTAGGTCATTATTAGATCAATAAATAATATTAATCCTAATTAATTTGCAATAAGTTGATGGAATAGTTGTAACAAACCTAATGATCTATATTTTTTTTTAACAGAAAAAACTCCACTGATCATTAAAAGTAATAAACCCTTCAGTACACCCTCTGACTTAGTAATTACTAACCTTTCATCCTTATTGGCCAATAAGGTTGGTACACCCTAATCGAAGAAAAACAAAAACCATACAAAAATTAAAATGATAAGTCATTTGAAAAAAAAAAAAACTAAAACAAAACAAAACCTAACAATAAAAAATAGGGCCGTTGAAACAGTTTCCATTTCTTCCCGAAATCTGCTTCTACCAGTGGGTAATTCGACAATCCAATCTTGCAATCATCCTTTTTTTATGAGCACTTGATAGTCCTGATTGCTTGTTTCCTTGCTGATCCATAACTCATCAGGACTTTTAAACTCATTTTCCCCGATTTCATTCCGCATTTTTCTCATTTCCATCCATCAGCCTTCGTCGTCTATCCTCCGCAACCACCTCTTCCACTCTCGTCAGAGCCTCTTCAACCCAGTACCTGGCCGTCTCAAACTTTATTAATTATGTTTAAATGTATACTTAAGTATGGTCCCTTAAGCTAAAACTTGTACACCTTAATTAATTTATTGGTAAATTAGCATTGTGAATTAGGTGAAAAATGAGGTCATATTAAAAGATTTAATTTGATAGCTTTTAATAATTAATGTGCGCATTAAGGTTAATTTGATAATTTATTCACCTAGTTAAATAAATTTGGTAATTGATTACTTAATATGTAAATAATTTATATATAATTTAAAATCAACTGTGAAGAGAGTTTTGAAAGTAAATAGAGTTAAGCGGGTTGCACGTCTTCACACAACCGCTTCTAATGATGCATGACATTTTGTTACAAGATCAGCATTAAATACTGATATTAATTTTTTGATTGAGGCTTAAACTCAACTTCGTCTTTTGTAAAAAATAGAAAATAAAAAAATAGAGCGATATTTCTCTCTTTATTTATTTATATATATATTTACTTTTTTATTATTAATCTATACCTATCTAAATTATATATTATATATAATTTATAGTAAGGCATTGATGCATATTTAAGGTGTGATTACGTCTTGATGATTTTTTTTAACATATAAACAACTTTAAATATATAATGTATTTAATTTTTTATTTACTTTAAAATTTTAACTATTTACCTCTTAATTTTCTATCCATAAAATTATTGGTTATTAATTTTGTTTAAGAATTGACTTCATTTTATTCTAATTAAATATGTGAGCACCCACGAATTGTGTAAAAAATCTACAATTGGTTTAACATTGAAGGCATAAAAAATAATATTATAAAAAAACCGTGGAATGTAAATTATGAAAATTTTAACTATGTTTGCAATATGTAATTTATGAATTATTTCATAATTTTTTTAAAAGAGATATTTTTAACTGTGTTCCATGAAATGTAAAAAAGATACCATTCTCTATTTGGAACATATAAAAATTTGGAAAGAGAGAAAAAAAATTATAATTAAATTATTAAATTTTTATTTTAAAATAGCCTTACATAAATTACCATTATATTACTTATCTTACTCATAATTTATTATTTAAATATAATTTGTTTAAATAATTCTCGTATGTGATAGTTAAATTCATCGCTCTTTAAAAAATCTTTATATAATAGATTATATTTATTTACTTTTAATTTTTTTCATAACTTTTATATGTAACTTTCCAACTTGGCCTAGACGTTAGACCCGAATTCAAAAGATTACATTAGTTACCAAAATGACTCGATAAGTTATTGGAGTTTTAAAAACAATCATTTTAAACATTTATTTATCTTTGGAAAAAAACATAATTAATTACTAGTTTATTTACTACTCAAAATTCTTATTTATAATTTAGCAGCGGAAAAGTGATAATTGTTTGTATTTTTAATAACAACCGAAGTTCATACACAACTAATTAATATTCATATTTCGATATTCTAAAATCAAATTAAATGGCATGCATGCTAAAAGAAAACAAATCCTAAATCTCATACCACAATTCAAAATAAAATGATATAGTATTTGAATAATTAAACGATCAAATAAAAATTCTAAAATATTTTAATAAATAGAATCCGAGTCGAGACCCTCCTGATGCCGCGTCCATGTCCTAACTTGGTGGGTTATCTATAAGGATGGAAATAAATGGGGGGTGAGTTATGACACTCGCGGTGTGAGTTCAATCACAAAACAATCAGTGCAAATGATTAAAGATATGAAAATGTATCATATAGAAATAATTTACATTGGCAATATTAGAATATCGATGTTCCATATCATTCAACAATATACATATATAAAAACCGAAATTCCAGTTTTGTATGCACATGTTTTTGTGGATGCCATATAGTTTCGATTTTAACAAAAAAGATCTTATCCCACCGCTACACACCACAATGAGAGTTTCTCTAAACTCCAACCACCAACACATTAGATTGTGGTTTAACTACCAATGGTTTGCAAATTAACTACCAATGGTTTGCAGCAAAACATCGCAGATGGAATTTGCCTATGGCTATGGATACACAACAAAATAATGCAAGTAAAATATGTCACTGGTTGTGGATGCACAACATGTTTGCAGGTAATAGATACCACTGAGTTGTGGATGCACAAAAAAATGTTGCAGATGGAATCTGCCTATGGCTATAGGCACATAAAAAGACCGCCGCGGATGGAATCTGCCTATGGCAGTAGGAACACAACAAATAATGCAAATAAACTATCAATACTTTCCTCTGTTCATAATGTCCCACCCATGCAATGCAATATGGCATGCTCAAAATAGATCAATACAGTAGCATTTAATAGGTTGTTAATAGTTCGATACAGTGGCAAATATTATGCTTATGACATTTCGTTACAGTAGCCAAAGGCATGCTTATCATGCGTTCAATTTAACGATAACATAAGGTAGGCTGTACGAACAGTTACAACTATAGATACAATAGACATATGTATTATTCACAATTCATGCAAATATATATAGCATCAATTCAACCAATCAAATCATGGATTCTAACATTATTCATGCTATCAAGGACTTAGTTGAATAAATTAAACATTAAAAATAATTTGAAAACCATTCAGGGACTAAATTGAACAAATCTTAAAATTTTGGGCAAAAATTATAAAATCTAAAAAATAGGGGACACACGTCCGTGTGCGATGCTATAGACCGTGTAGAAGGGTTACACGACCGTGTGGCCAAGCCGTGTAATAGGTTGCGGCTGTGTGGTAATTGCAAAATCAAGATACAAGGGAGATACGACTGTGTGGCAGGCCATGTGGAGGGTTCTAAGCCGTATGAGATTCAAACTATCCTAGGGTTTCAGAGGCACATGGTTGTGTGTGCGGCCATGTGGTGCACACGCTCATGTTGTGGATCGTGTGGCCCTATCCTAGGTACGATTTTGCCCCGATTCACTTGTAAAAAACACACACCTTTCACCAAAAGGCCAAACGACGTCCCCTTGAATCAAATTTGATCCGACGCACCTAAAACAAGTCCTTAAAATGACATTTATACAAGAGTTAATGATTGATTTCAAGATTCGTCAAGATTGTCAAAAGATTCAACAAGTATCGAAAAAGATTGAGTAATTGAATTGAGAGATTAACGTCGAATAGAAATTCTACAAAAATTTGGGATTTAAACATAAAAAATGAGATGTACTTATCGATTCTTGGAAAAGATAATGGATGTTTATTGATGGAAAATCTAAACTATAATAGAAAACGATTGAATGAGAAATGATTTGATTCAGGGTAGCAAAGTAATCAACAAAATTTGGGATGAAAATATGGTTTAAAGAAAAGGGAAGAGAATAAATAGAACGAAAGAGAGCAAATTCTATTGGGATTTGAAAAGAGGCAATATGAAAATCTAATTAGGAAACAGAGATAAAAAAAATATGGTGGAATTCCTGTTTTAATGGAATTTTGAGGAAGGAGCAAGTTGTGAATTCTAATTAGGAATGAATTGGTCAAATTCCTAGGGTTTGTAAACACTAAGGGCGTCACCTGTAATTTTCCTAAAATTTTGTCGAATTTTGAAATTAAAATTAAAGGGGGAAAAGAGGTGGAGGCTCAAACTTGGGTTCATAAGGGGGAAATTAACGCTTTAATTATTGAGGTGTCGCCCATTTTTTGTTTATTTTTTACTCTTAATTATATTTGTACAAGCCCATTTTTGCCCGGCCCATACACAAGCAGGCCCAATTATCCTTAACCAAAAACCCAGACTAAACCCAAACAACAAACTAACCCTAGCCCATTACAAGGAAAAGAAAACAAAAAAAAAAAACCTAAAGCAGCCACCTGCCCTCTGACGTCCGCCACAGCCATCAGCGCAAAAGGAGCACCAATTCTGCCACCGCCCCAACCACCTGCAAAACAAAGGCAAACACGCAACAGCAACAGAGGCAAACTAGAACAGTAGTATACACATCTGTAATCGGCTATAAAAGCCGAAAATCTAATGTAACCCGAAAATTTTTTTTCGGAATTCAAAAGAAAAACGAATACAAAGAAATCAAAAAAACAAGAATAAAACTTTCAAGGTTGATTTTATTTTTATTTTTCTATCATTACTTACTGTTTTTTTATTATTTTATTTTCGTTATTTCAAAACTTTACAAACAAAAATAAAAAAAAAGGAAAAGGGACATACCTGAAACTCCCTCGGTCGTAGCCTCGGAGCCCATCTTCTCCGTTGACGGAGCTCGGCGTGAGGAGGGGCGTTGAAGGCCCTTTTTCCTCTGTTTTGGGACACCGAGAGTTCGTCCCTCAAAAAGGGGTTTCAAACAGTGCCCTAAGGCTCATCCTCGCGCCTCGTCGGCCACCTGAAACGATGGTGGTGCGACGGTGATGTAAGAAGCCCCGATCGTTAGGCGAAATGAGAGAGAGGGGGTTGTGGCTGCTGGTCTCTCCCTAAGAAAATATTAGGGTTAAAAATCTGATTTTTCAGAAAATTTGGGCCCTTATATATGATTAACAAAACGGTGCCGTTTGGATGCAAGGGAAGTTGCCATTGTCCCTTAAAAGGGATATTTGGCGATGGATCCCTCCCCATTGCAGCGCTATTCAATCGGCCCCTTTTTGTTATTTTTCCTTTTTACAGATTTTACCCTTAAATTTCTTTGGTTTTTCAATAGGGTCCTTAACCCATGGACGCTCAAAGGGAATGGGAGTAATTTCCCATATGGTCCCTACCCTTTTGCGCGCATTTTAAATAAGCCCTTCGAGTATTTTTTTTATTTTTAAAATCTATCCCTTTTACTTTATTTTAACTTCAATCTAGTCCTTTATGTTGTTTATCTGCTTGTTTTAGACTCTAAATTTTATAATAACTTCAATTTAATACTGCTGTAACACCCCAAACCCGGCCTATGCGTTAAGACCAGACTTGGCATGCCACACAATTCGAACTTACGTCCAGTCATCAATGCTTTTAATGAAAACAATTTTTTTTAAAACGATTTTGAAGACGGAGTTTATCAAAAATCGAGATTTATTTGAAAACCATGACTTTAAAACATGAGAGTTTACAATTTGATTTTCAGAGAAATAATTGGTTAAAAACTTAAATAATCGGTTGAAATAAATTTATAAAAGAGTTTTCACGGGAATTTTACGAGTAAGTGATATTTAAGAAAAACCATTTTTTATACGTAAGTTTAAGAAAACATTTATAAGAATTAAACAGCCCCATTTAAGTAACTAAAACATATTAAAATCCATCCACGAATAAAAATCCATAAAAATAATACCAGAGGCCTTATTACATCGCAATTGAAATAGTACTTAGATAAAAAAATACTTAAAAGAAGTTCAAAGTTTTTATAACTCATCATTCGTAGTATGGCCTCCACACGAAGTCATCCCCGGCCCAAGCCTCCATCAATTGTCATTACCTGAGAAGGGTAAGAAAACGGGGTGAGTTACTTAGAACTCAGTGTGTAACCCACTTACCGTGTCCACTGGGCCATAACCATATAAACATATATTTGGGCTTGAGCCCATTTACAAATGTACATTATATAAATCAAATATAAAAATGCATGTGATATGCAATTCCCAACCAAGCCTAATTTCCATCCGCTACACACCACCCGTACCAACCATCACACCTGTGGGGATCAAGTCAACCCACCCCGCCAACACACCAATCATAGGCATTAAGCCATTTAAAATATTTGTGGCATAGCCACCGAACTAGATTTTGGCAGAGCCACTCGAACTAGATTTTGGCAACAGGCCTTTCTTCTCTTCATCAATTTTCCCAACCCATGCAATCATGTGTATATATATATATATATATATAAAACATAACAATACATTCACATGATGAATTTTAACAAAATGCCCATGTTACAAGTTGGTTCATATTTCAGTTTATCAATTTGGCCCATTAGTCAAAAATAGCATTTAGCCCATTTAACGATCTAGCAGTTTTTGGCCCATATATCGATCTAGGAGTTTTTTCCAAATTTGCCCATATAGCAAATTATCAATTTGGCCCATATAGCAATTTATCAAGTTGACCCATTAAGGGTATTTTCGTAATTTGGTCCATTAGGGGCATTTTCGTAATTTGGCCCGTAAAGGCGTTTTCATAATTCGGTGATCGTAACCACTAAGGGTAATTCGGTAATTTACCCTCTGAGGGTATGATGGTAATTTTCGTAACCTAGGCTTAATTACTAATTTGGGGCATAAAATCAAAACTGTCCATCTGCATTGTACTGACTAAACTGACTATAACTCGAGTTGGGAAACTCGAAATCTAGATCCGTAAATTTTCCCTGAAACTAGTATCATATAACTTCTTACTGTAATTTTTCCAGAATTTTTTGTTTAGTCAATTAGTACAGTTTATTCTTCAAAGTATCCCTTGTTTCACTGTTTGACAGTTCTGCCCTCTCTTCACAAAATCTCAGATATCTTATTGTACAGAACTCAAATACTGATTTCGTTTGATCCAAATAAAAATAGAGTCACTAAGGATTCCAATAATGTAAACCATGTCCCGTAATTATTTTTCTACAATTTATAGTGATTTTTCCAAGTCAGAACAGGGGATCTCGAAATCACTCTAAACTAGTCTCACAAAAATCTAAAACTCTCAAAATATACTAATCCTTTACTTGCTCCGTTTCTTTTATAAGAAAATAGACTCAATTATCTTTCAATCCATATTCGCTTTCTAATTCAATTTCTACTATTTTTGGTGATTTTTCAAAATCACGTCACTGCTGCTAACCAAAACTGTTTTGTTACAAAATATGGTTACCACTTCGAACATACGTACGCCCGAGTGGCCATAGATGCTGGTTTGCGGCTTTTCAGTCTTTCGACCGAATCACAGAACATTTCATGCAAACATTTAGAGAGGTATGAGATTACACACCCCATTTCAAACATGTATTCGGAAAGTAAGGGATTACACACCTGATTACGGTAAGGACTAAACCTTTTTGATCGTCGGCACCTACGACACTCACTATTTCCGAAGGATTAACAAATAGAGAATATCGAGTGACTTTGTCCCTAAAAAAAATAATCAATTAGTCGAAACTTCGATCCGATTTGTAACATATCCAAATAGAGATATAACGAAAAATCCAAGAAGAACTCCTTACCTTAACACTTCGACTCGATTTCTAGCTAGTCACTATGATAACGAATACTCCGAGTTCGGCCTTCTTTATAACACGATTGCTTAAACGAAGGTTGAAAGAAAATAAAAGATGAAAGAAAGATGATGATGATGATGATGATGATGATTCGGTTTACAAGAGGGAAAAGAGAAAGAAAAGAAAAGAAAAGAATTTAGGAGCAATATGCATTCGACAATGGGGAAGGAGAAGGAAAAAGAATGGCCTTTTTGTGTTGGTAGTTTCGGCACTAGGAGGAAAACACCAGAATGATTAGCAAAGAAATCACCAAATGGTCAAAAAGATGACCAAAAGAAATAAAGCAAATGTTGTTTTCTTCTACCAATACTTTCGGCCAAAGGAAGGAAAAGATGAATGGAGGAAAAAAAAATGTTTTCAAACAAAACAAAAATGACCAAAAGAATTCTAACAAGCTACCATCCTACCCTAAGCTAATCACCAAATTTCCACCACCCAAAATTTGCTCCCCCCTTTAGTCCACAAAACCGTCCCCATTCATGGTCAAAATGGTTATGAAAAAAAAAATATTATCAAGACATCATCCTTGATTTAAGCCTTGAAATCCTCCATTATCCTAAAGTTTGAGGAATCTTATCCCCCTAAATCAAGCAATTCCATACCTTAATCATGCTTGCCATAAACTTTAATATCCTTACCATAAAAAAAAATTTAGTCCATCTTATCCATAATTGGTGCTTGGCTGACACATGCTAGGAAAAAGCAAAAATAAAAGTTCCCAAATTGCAAGCTAGGAGATTCGAACCTCTCCCCTCAAGTCCAACTTATGACGCCATCACCACTTTGCCAATTACTCATCTTATGCCATCTTTTATCACTTAAATAACTTAAACTCCAAGGTTACCTGATTCCTTTTCACTAAAGTACTCTTTTACTAAAATTGATTCTCATTCCAAGTAAACCCGAGCCTTCTCAAGACTATATTTAGCACATAATAAAATCATGTTCGAGCTAACACCAAAGACAAGCAACATATTGATACTCAAATTTTTAAGATGTTACAATACTACCCTCCTTAAAGAAAATTTCGTCCTCGAAATTTACCTGATTAGAAGAGGTGAGGATATTGTTGCCGAATTGCATCCTCAGGCTCCCACGTAGCTTCCTCCGCTCCTTGATTACGCCATAAAACCTTGACCAACGGCACAGTTTTCTTTCTTAGCACCTTAACATCTCGATCTAAGATTTTCACTGGTTCCTCCTCGAAAGACAAGTCTGATCTCAACTCCACTTCTTCTACCGGTACTATATGAGACGGATCCGATCTATAGCGCCTCAGCATGGAAACATGGAAAACATTATGAATTTGACTCAACTCCGGAGGTAATTCAATCTGATAGGCCACTGGACCAACACGCTTCATCACACGTTATGGTCTAATGAACCTAGGGCTCAACTTGCCCTTCCTTCCAAATCTGAAAATTTTCTTCCAATGTGAGACCTTCAGAAAGACCTGCTCCCCCACAGCAAACTCAATATCCTTACGCTTCAGATCCGCATACGACTTTTGTCGATCCGAAGCTTCCTTTAACCGTGCTCGAATCACCTTTACCTTTTCTTCTGTCTCAGATATCAACTCAGGACCCAACAACTGTCGCTCCCCCAATTCAGTCCAACAAGTAGGGGTACGACACCTACGACCATATAAAGCTTCATAATGCGCCATTTGAATACTGGATTGGTAACTTTTATTATACGCGAACTCTGCCAACGGTAGGAAATCCTCCCAACTACCTCTGAAGTCGGTTACACAACCACGTAACATGTCTTTCAAAATCTGAATTACTCTTTCTGACTGACCATCTGACTGAGGATGAAAAGCCGTACTAAAGTTTAACTTTGTTCCCAAAGCCTCATGTAAAGCTTTCCAAAACCGTGATGTAAACCTGGGATCCCTATCCGATATGATAGACACTGGTACCCCATGCAACCTTACGATCTCAGATACATACAGCTTAGCCAATTTCTGCAGCGAGTAATCCGTACGAACTGGTAGAAAATGAGCAGTCTTCGTTAATCGATCAACTACCACCCAAACAGAATCTTTCTTAGTAGGTGTTAAGGGTAACCCACTAACAAAATCCATCGTTATCCGTTCCCATTTCCATAGAGGAATCTTTACCGGTTGCAATAATCCCGATGGTAATTGATGTTCCGCCTTAACTTGTTGACAAGTCAAGCATTTCCCCACCAATTCAGTAACCTCCCGTTTCAACCCTGGCCACCAATACTGCTCACGAAGATCCCGATACATCTTATTTCCTCCGGGGTGCATAGCATAAGGACTACTATGCTTCTCCCGTAGAATCATTTGTCTCAAATCCGAATCCATGAGCATACAAACTCTTCCACGAAAACATAGCACGCCATCCTTGTTCAATCCAAAATCCCCTATTATACCACTTTCAACTTGTTGCATCAAAGGACCCAACTTTTCATCTGATAACTGCTTTTCCTTGATTTGCTCCAACCACAGAGGCTTCACCTGAAGTTCCGCTAGCAGACTGCCATCCTCAAACAAATTGAGATGAGCAAACATTGCTCTCAACTCCGATACTACCTTACGACTCAACGCATCTGCCACCACGTTAGCCTTTCCAGGATGGTACTCGATTGAGAAGTCATAATCTTTTAACAACTCCAACCACCTTCGTTGTCTCGAGTTCAACTCCTTTTGAGTAAGGAGGTACTTAAGACTCTTATGGTCCGTATAAATGATCGATTTCTCACCGCAGAGATAGTGCCACCAAATCTTTAAAGCAAACACCACCGCAACCAACTCTAAGTCATGAGTAGGATAGTTGACTTCATGCGGCCTCAACTGACGAGAAGCATACACCACCACTTTCCCACTTTGCATCAACACACATCCTAAACCCGTATGTGACGCATCACAATAAACGGTAAACTCTTTTCCAGCCTCAGGTTGAATCAGTACTGGCGCTTCCATCAAAATCTTCTTCAGTTTCTCGAAACTTTCTTGTTGTTTATCGGTCCACACATACGGTACTCCTTTTTGCAACAACTTAGTTAGGGGTGCAGCAATCAATGAAAACCCCTCAACAAAACGCTGGTAATAACCAGCCAACCCTAGGAAACTCCGAATTTCAGCCACTGACCTCGGTAGTTTCCATTCCAACACAGCCTCTACCTTCCGAGGATTAACTCTTATTCCTTTGGCTGACACCACATGCCCCAAGAAATTCACTTCCTTCAACCAAAATTCGCATTTACTGAATTTGGTATAAAGTTGCTTATCCCGCAAAATTTGCAACACAATGCGCAAATGTGAGTCATGCTCTTCTTCATTCCTCGAATATACCAAGATATCATCTATGAACACTACTACGAACTGGTCTAGATAGGGTTGAAAGACTCGGTTCATCATGTCCATAAATGCAGCTGGTGTATTGGTCAAACCAAACGGCATAACCAAAAACTCATAATGTCCATAACGAGTTCGAAATGCCGTCTTATAAATATCCGCCTCTTTTAACCTTGAGTTGATGATAACTCGATCTCAAATCAATCTTGGAGAAAACTAAAGCTCCTCTCAATTGATCAAACAGGTCATCGATTCTCGGCAATGGATATCTATTCTTGATCGTCAATTTATTTAACTGCCTATAATCAATGCACATACGCATCGACCCATCCTTCTTCTTGACGAACAAAACTGGTGCTCCCCACGGAGACACACTCTGTCGGATAAATCTCCGATCTAACAATTCTTGAATTTGAGCTTTAAGCTCCGCTAACTCCTTCGGTGCCATTCTATAAGGAGTAATTGACACCGGAGTCGTTCCGGGCAAAAGCTCAATACCAAACTCTACTTCTCGATCTGGAGGTAGACCCGGAAGTTCTTCGGGAAAGACATCTGGAAATTCCTTCACCATTCTCACACCTTCCACGGATAATTCCTTGGCATCCGAAGCACTAATGAAGGCTAGGAATGCTCCATACCCTTTCCGCACCATCTTTTCTGCCTTCAAAGCAGATACCACATTTGCCAAAAAGTTCCTTCGCTCACCAATCATAACTACCTCCTCATCATCCACAGTCCTTATCAACATCCGCTTTTCAGCACAATCCAATTGCGCCCGGTGCTTCACCAACCAATCCATTCCCAAAATAAGATCGAACTCGCCAAAAGGCAATTCCATCAAATCCGCCAGAAATATTTCTCTTTGGATTTCTAAGGGCACGTCTCTAAATAGTTTATTCACAATTACCGACTGTCCTAAAGGACTAAGTACCGTCATCTCTCTATCGGTAATCTCAGATCTAATATTCAGGTTTCCAGATATGGCACTAGCAACATACGAGTGGGTAGACCCGATATCTATCAAAGCAGTAACAGGTACATCAAAGATGAAGAACGTACCAGTTATCACATCAGGTGCATCGCCATCTTCCCGACGCCTAACCGCATAGACCAACCCCGGCTGTCTTGCCTTCGCGTTACCTCTAAAGCCATTTCCTCGACCCGGTACACCTTAACCACGTCCAGCACCATTACCACCACGACCTAGTCCACGGCCTCTCGGTGGCTGCTGAGTGCCTCTAGCTGGCTGAGCATCAGGGTTACGAGCTTCTGAAGTCATATCAGTCCGTCGAGGGCAATTCTTATACTGATGATCTTTGGAACCACATTTATAGCAGGCACCAGTTTTCCTCCAGCATTCCCTGGGATGTCGCTTCCCACATTCAGTACAATCTTGACTCTGTTTAGTAGTCACAGGTGCTCTAGCTTGAGCTGGCTCATCATTTCGGGGCCTCTTCTGAAACCTTTTAGCAGAACCCGTGTACTTAATATCCCTCTTGTCTCTAACTCTTTCCCGGTTCTGGCGTTCTGATTTCTTAGCCTCTTCGGCTATCTTGGCTTTCTCCACAAGCGAGGCAAAAGTCCGTACTTGTTGTGGGGCTATCAGTACCCGAAACTCATCATTCAGCCCATCTTCAAAGCGTACACAGCGCTCATGATCAGTCGACACTATTGTGCGAGCATAACGGCTCAAGCGAAAAAATTCTGCCTCGTAGGCTGCCACCGTCTTATTTCCTTGAACCAAATTTAGGAATTCCTTCCTCCGAGCATCTACATAACTTGTCCCGACGTACTTCCCTTGGAAAGCAGCTTTGAAGAAATCCCAAGTAATCAATGCAGCCTCGGTGCCTTCTCGAACCGTAAGCCATCATTGATACGCCTCGTCCTTTAGCAAAGACACAGCCCCTTTCAGTTTTTGCTCGACAGTGCACTCCATATCATCCATAATCCGCTCTACAACCTCGAGCCAATATTCTGCAACATTCGGAGCTACACCCGAGACACCTCTAAAAACCTCGGCACCACTTGATTTAAGTCGTTCCGAGATTGATCCACGAATTGCTAGACCAGTTCTAACCCCAGTAACCCTTTCTAGGAATCGCAACATTGCTCGAGTCAAAGCATTATCCTCTCTCATATGATCATGAGATCCAGTCTCACTCCCAGGTGACACAGGTGCATCCATTTCCGGCATAAGACCCGACGCTTCAGATGCAACCCTAGCACTTCAGCCTCTACCACTGCCACGTCTACCACGTCCACGTCCACGTCCTCTAATGCTCATATTGGGTATTTCGGTTTAATTTGATTACAAATTTTATGAATCAGTATACAATTTCAATATTTATTAACGATATTTTATGAGATATAAGAGGTAAGGTTGTTTTCGCAATCATATCCTATAGTCTCAATCTATACCGTTTTCAACATCTAAAACCAGAAGTTCTAGAGTGTTCCTGTGGTCATATCACAATAATAAATATTTAATATACAAATACTTACTTGACTAGGTGCCGGATGCTCGTGGTGTCATACTACCTTTAAAACATAAAGTCTAAAAATTTAAACAGTTTTAAACGATTTTTTTAACCCAAACCACAGCCGAGTTTTGAAAACCGAGCTCTGATACCACAAAATGTAACACCCCAAACTCGGCCTATGCGTTAAGACCAGACTTTGCATGCCACACAATTCGAACTTACGTCCAGTCATCAATGCTTTTAATGAAAACAATTTTTTTAAAAACCATTTTGAAGACGGAGTTTATCAAAAATCGAGATTTATTTGAAAACCATGACTTTAAAACATGAGAGTTTACAATTTGATTTTCAGAGAAATAATTGGTTAAAAACTTAAATAATCGGTTGAAATAAATTTATAAAAGAGTTTTCACGGGAATTTTACGAGTAAGTGATATTTAAGAAAAACCATTTTTTATACGTAAGTTTAAGAAAACATTTATAAGAATTAAACAGCCCCATTTAAGTAACTAAAACATATTAAAATCCATCCACGAATAAAAATCCATAAAAATAATACCAGAGGCCTTATTACATCGCAATTGAAATAGTACTTAGATAAAAAAAATACTTAAAAGAAGTTCAAAGTTTTTATAACTCATCATTCGTAGTATGGCCTCCACACGAAGTCATCCCCGGCCCAAGCCTCCATCAATTGTCATTACCTGAGAAGGGTAAGAAAACGGAGTGAGTTACTTAGAACTCAGTGTGTAACCCACTTACCGTGTCCACTGGGCCATAACCATATAAACATATATTTGGGCTTGAGCCCATTTACAAATGTACATTATATAAATCAAATATAAAAATGCATGTGATATGCAATTCCCAACCAAGCCTAATTTCCATCCGCTACACACCACCCGTACCAACCATCACACCTGTGGGGATCAAGTCAACCCACCCCGCCAACACACCAATCGTAGGCATTAAGCCATTTAAAATATTTGTGGCATAGCCACCGAACTAGATTGTGGCAGAGCCACTCGAACTAGATTGTGGCAGAGCCACTCGAACTAGATTTTGGCAACAGGCCTTTCTTCTCTTCATCAATTTTCCTAACCCATGCAATCATGTATATATATATATATATATATATATATAAAACATAACAATACATTCACATGATGAATTTTAACAAAATGCCCATGTTACAAGTTGGTTCATATTTCAGTTTATCAATTTGGCCCATTAGTCAAAAATAGCATTTAGCCCATTTAACGATCTAGCAGTTTTTGGCCCATATATCGATCTAGCAGTTTTTTTCAAATTTGCCCATATAGCAAATTATCAATTTGGCCCATATAGCAATTTATCAAGTTGACCCATTAAGGGTATTTTCGTAATTCGGTCCATTAGGGGCATTTTTGTAATTTGGCCCGTAAGGGCGTTTTCATAATTCGGTGATCGTAACCACTAAGGGTAATTCGGTAATTTACCCTCTGAGGGTATGATGGTAATTTTCGTAACCTAGGCTTAATTACTAATTTGGGGCATAAAATCAAAACTGTCCATCTGCGTTGTACTGACTAAACTGACTATAACTCGAGTTGGGAAAATCAAAATTTAGATCCGTAAATTTTCCCTGAAACTAGACTCATATAACTTCTTACTGTAATTTTTCCAGAATTTTTGGTTTAGTCAATTAGTACAGTTTATCCTTGTTTCACTGTTTGACAGTTCTGCCCTCTCTTCACAAAATCTCAGATATCTTATTGTACAGAACTCAAATACTAATTTCGTTTGATCCAAATAAAAATAGACTCACTAAGGATTCCAATAATGTAAACCATGCCCTATAATTATTTTTCTACAGTTTATAGTGATTTTTCCAAGTCAGAACAGGGGATCTCGAAATTACTCTGAACCAGTCTCACAAAAATCTAAAAATCTCAAAATATACTAATCCTTTACTTGCTCCGTTTCTTTTATAAGAAAATAGACTCAATTATCTTTCAATCCATATCTCCTTCGCTTTCTAATTCAATTTCCACTAGTTTTGGTGATTTTTCAAAATCACATCACTGCTGCTAGCCAAAACTGTTTTGTTACAAAATATGGTTACCACTTCGAACATAAGTACGCCCGAGTGGCCATAGATGCTGGTTTGCGGCTTTTCATTCTTTCGACCGAATCACAGAACATTTCATGCAAACATTTAGAGAGGTATGAGATTACACACCCCATTTCAAACATGTATTCGGAAAGTAAGGGATTACACACCTGATTACGGTAAGGACTAAACCTTTTTGATCGTCGGCACCTACGACACTCACTATTTCCGAAGGATTAACAAATAGAGAATATCGAGTGACTTTGTCCCTAAAAAAATAATCAATTAGTCGAAACTTCGATCCGATTTGCAACATAGCCAAATAGAGATATAACGAAAAATCCAAGAAGAACTCCTTACCTTAACACTTCGACTCGATTTCTAGCTAGTCACTATGATAACGAATACTCCGAGTTCGGCCTTCTTTATAACACGATTGCTTAAACGAAGGTTGAAAGAAAATAAAAGATGAAAGAAAGATGATGATGATGATGATGATGATTCGGTTTACAAGAGGGAAAAGAGAAAGAAAAGAAAAGAAAAGAAAAGAATTTAGGAGCAATATGCATTCGACAATGGGGAAGGAGAAGGAAAAAGAATGGCCTTTTTGTGTTGGTAGTTTCGGCACTAGGAGGAAAACACCAGAATGATTAGCAAAGAAATCACCAAATGGTCAAAAAGATGACCAAAAGAAATAAAGCAAATGTTGTTTTCTTCTACCAATACTTTCGGCCAAAGGAAGGAAAAGATGAATGGAGGAAAAAAAAATGTTTTCAAACAAAACAAAAATGACCAAAAGAATTCTAACAAGCTACCATCCTACCCTAAGCTAATCACCAAATTTCCACCACCCAAAATTTGCTCCCCCCTTTAGTCCACAAAACCGTCCCCATTCATGGTCAAAATGGCTATGAAAAAAAAATATTATCAAGACATCATCCTTGATTTAAGCCTTGAAATCCTCCATTATCCTAAAGTTTGAGGAATCTTATCCCCCTAAATCAAGCAATTCCATACCTTAATCATGCTTGCCATAAATTTTAATATCCTTACCATAAAAAATTTAGTCCATCTTATCCATAATTGGTGCTTGGCTGACACATGCTAGGAAAAAGCAAAAATAAAAGTTCCCAAATTGCAAGCTAGGAGATTCGAACCTCTCCTCTCAAGTCCAACTTATGATACCATCACCACTTTGCCAATTACTCATCTTATGCCATCTTTTATCACTTAAATAACTTAAACTCCGAGGTTACCTGATTCCTTTTCACTAAAGTACTCTTTTACTAAAATTGATTCTAATTCCAAGTAAACCCGAGCCTTCTCAAGACTATATTTAGCACATAATAAAATCATGTTCGAGCTAACACCAAAGACAAGCAACATATTGATACTCAAATTTTTAAGATGTTACAACTGTGTTCCTTTAATATTAAATTTTATATATTCTCTATGTATTATTTTCATTATTTCTTTTTTATTTTTATATTTATTTTATTTCATATATGGATAATCTTATTTTTGTTTCCTTATTATTTTTACTTTTAATTCATATTATTTTGAATTTCTTTATTATTATTACTACTATTATTATTTTAGTTTTATTTATTATTATACATATTTTTAGTATTAGTCTTATTTATTTAGCTTATTGTTATTCGTTCATTAGTATATTGCTTATTATTATTTTTACTATTATTTAATATTATTATTATTATTATTATTATTATTATTATTATTATCTTTACTCTATTATTATTTTTATTTTGTTCTTTTATTATTATTTCCTTTTACTATTTTCCCTATTGTTATTATTATCACCATTATTTATTTTAAGTTTTTTTAAAGCTATTATTATACATTATTATCATTATTCTTATTATTATTTCTATTATAATTACATTTTCGTTTTGTGTCTATTTACTTGTTATTTTGTTATTAATTAATTAATTATTATTGTTATTATTATTATTATCATTATTTTATTTGTCTAATATCTCTATTGTTTAATTTATTTGCTCATTTTTTATTCAAATGTACGTTTGTCGTTTACTTTTAGCTCTTTGTAGTTCGTTTCTTTTTGTGCATTTTATCTTTATATTTTCGCTTATATCACTTTTATTTTATTATTGCATTCATTTCTGTTATGTATATTAACGCCATAATTTATTTTTCATTACCAATTCGTGTTACATTAAAGACGTTGTTACAAAAATCGATGTTTCGTATTTGGAAATTTGAGAAAATTGTGCCCTAACTTACTGGGTTTCGATTTTTCTCGTTTAACCCAAATAGCGGAATATCCTTTTAAAATAAATAAGTTTTAAATAAAAAAATCTATTCTCGGGATTTCAAAAACATTGTGTCCTAACTCATTGGATGTGACGTTTAGTTATCTCGAGGTAAGGATTTCTAAATAATAAGGCGATATTTCGCGTTTTGAAAATCCGAGAAATCGTGCCCAATCGTGCTGGGTTTCTATTTTCTGGTTTGGCCAAATAGTGGAATACCCTTTTAAAATTGCAATGCATGAATTTTGGAAATTAGGAAATGATCTTGGTATCGAGGGTTGAAACATCGTGTCCTAACTTGCTGGATGTGGTATTTCATCTTTTTGGAACAATAGAATTTCGATATTCAATTTGAATTATCCAAACATTTTCTAAAGGATTCGTATTTTAAAATCTTTTCAAATTTTTAACATTAAGACATTAATTAATCAATTAGGTACCAATTTTGGGCGTATCGAGGGTGCTAACCCTTCCTCGTACGTAATCGACTCCCGGACCCGTTTTCTAAATTTTGTAGACCAAAACTGTTGTTTTAATAAATTAAATTTATTATTAAAATGATTGAATTACGAGGTGAACCGATCACACCTCATCAAAAATGATTGGTGGCGACTCCCGTTTTATTTTCGGTTTCAAAATCAAAGTTGATTCCCGTTTTCAAAAAAAATGGTTTCGACAGCTTGGCGACTCCATTGGGGATATAAAGAGAGTCAGGCCGTAAATTAATTATTTTCTATCCTATTCGAAAATTTGGAAATTCAATTTGGAAATTTGGAAATTTGATTTGAAAATTACGATCCTTTTGTTGCATTTGTTTGTTGTTTTCTTGCGCACATTGCATTGCATGACCGTTGTGGTCGCACCTTTGAGTGGGAGCGAGAAGCTATTCCTTCGTGAGGTTTTAGTGGATTGCTTTCAGGATACATCCGTACCTATGTGCTTCATGAGATTTTCATCTCTGCATAGCCATAGGGAAATGTATTCCCCTGAACTGAACTCGGCCCGTATGAGCCTATAATGGGTGAGGATCGAGGAATCTGCTAGTTCGGGTACCTCTCTTTAGAACCAAACCACATATAGTGAACCCTAAGAGCCTACCCTAGGTAGAATTGTACCAAACCCTAATAGTCACCCGGATAGGTACTCTATTTTGTTTATTTCTCCTGTGCTAACCTGTTTTGTTTTGTTTATGATTGCATTGCATTGCATCACACCGCATCATCTTAGAAATGAGGTGTTGATTCATATTTGATTGCTAAATAGAAGAGTTTGTCATAAGGAAATGGGTTACTTGATAAAGTGGATTATAATACGGTCGTCCGAATATAGTCTAAGTAAACAACTAGAGAAAGCTGATAGTTCGTAGAAGAATACAAGACTCTGCCTAAGGATTCAAGCTGAAAAAACTATTCAAGAGCTGTCACATCTTGATTTCCTTAAAGAAACTAACAAGCATCACGAGGATGGATGAGCAATAGGTCGTAATCCAGATCAGTCAAAAAGGAGCTAGTAAAGACGTCAAAAAAATTTTTTGCGAGATTGGATCTTAGCACCCCCAAGTATGAAGAAAATGGTCAATGTCTTCGCTTTTGAGCATGTACAAGCTAGATGTTTTCCTTAAAACACTGAGGGCACATGGATGAGATAGTTTCAGATTTGTTTGATAAACTTGACAAAAGAGTCATGCCCGTCCTTGTAATTTTGGCCGAAACATTTCGATCCTTGAATACATACCGAGGAGCTGTTGAAGGAAGATTCGTTTGGATGTGCACAACTCTTGTTGGTGTGGTTCCATAGCCCTTTTTGGAGAGTGAAAAAGGTTTCTTATCAAGTATTCTCTGAGAACTACTCTCAATTGAAAGAATTAGTTGCTCAAATAAGAGGTGGCCAATCATCGGCAACCATAGCAGTTCAAGCTGACATGCTAAGTTTAAAGTGAATTAGAATCAGATCAGGGTTAGGAGTTAACTTGACTCTTTAAGGAGGCTAAAGCTTGGAATATGAGGGCAAGGCCACATATGTAATCCGTTTTATGTAAAGGAATCTATCTTCTAGAAAATTTCTTCTAATGGAATTGAATTCAGAATCAACGCCTCTCTTTCTTTTTGCATTCATTCCATTGCATTTCATACATTTGCATTGCATCTCATCATATGCATTAAAATTTGTAGAATCCAAGCCCTTGCATGTTTCGAAGTGTTTTAAACAATAGGATTGTGGAAGAGATTCATGTATTTTTAAAGCTTACTCAGAGTAATGTTCGGAACACGATTGTTGCTTTAAGCCTAGAGGCAATAAGAGTCCTTTTGTGAAATAGGCTTGCGTCCAGAATCTCTATTTCAATAAAATGCATCTTTTTGGGCAAATATTTTTCCATTCTTTCTATTTATAGATTCTTTTGTACCTTGGATTTCTATTCAAATATTATTTCATTCTTTATTCATGATCATATCATACAAATAATCATTCTGGGAATCATTTATTATCTGAAATTTACCTTCATACCCACAATGCGTCCCCAGATATCAATGATATGAGCGACGCTGTTACTGACTCCCTTTTTAGTGAGATATGTGTCTAGAGGGATCTAAGGACTTTGAAGATGACAGAGTGTAATACCCCTTACCCGAGACCGTTGTCGGAGTCAAGCATGAGGCATTACTAGACTTAACTACTAATTCGGAGCATAAAAATTGAAACTGTCCATCTGCATCATGTTGACTAAATTGACTATAACTCGAGTTACGAAACTCAAAATTTAGATCCGTAAATTTTCCTTGAAACTAGACTCATATATCTTTTTACTATAATTTTTCCAAAATTTTTCATGTGGCCAATTAGTACAGTTTATTCATTAAAATTTCCCCTATTTCATTGTTCGATGGTTCTGACCTATCCTTACAAAAACTCAGTTATCACACTGTACAGAATTCAATTAATGTTCTCGTTTATTCCAATCAAAAATAAACTCATTTAGGGTTCTAAGCATATAAATTATGCTCCATAATTAATTTTGTACAATTTTTAATAATTTTTCCAAGACAGAACAGGAGATCACGAAGTCATTCAGAACCAGTCTCACTAAGATTTAAATATCTCATAATATAAAATTTCTTTGCCTACTCTGTTTCTTTCATATAAAAATAGGCACAATAAGCTTTATTCTATATCCTATTCACTTTCTAATTCCATTTCTCCTATTTTTGGTGATTTTTCAAAATCACATCACTACTGCTAACCAAAAACTGTTTCATTGCAAAATCATATAACCACATTACAGACATATTTACCATAAAACATACTTCCAAATTAAACTTTAAGACAAGACTGAATATGCAACCATTAACATCATAATCAAGCCATTTTCGTATGGCTATATATATAATTTCAAAACCAATTATATCATAACTAGTCTATACATGCCACATAACCAAATCTTCAAGCATTTATTTACCGAAGCGAAAACTAGATAGTGTGATGAGATCTCCTTCGACTTCCAACCCCAGCAAGTCTCTGAAACTCTTTAACCATAAGAAAAATACACAAAGTAAGCTTCAAAAGCTTAGTAAGTTATAAGCAATTTCACAACAATAATGCATTATAACACTACGCTAGCAAAGTCAGAATAATATACTCACAACCAAGGTTTATAACCATGACTTTAGTTCATATCACCCTTCGAAATCTTTCTCGTTTCATATCCCAAAGACCGAACTTCCAAACCATCGATAATAAGTTTCACATGCATATATATATTTTACTTACCGAACTTATACTTGCACTTCAAACCCATATAAATCACATATTCAAGTTTTAAAACTAATCAAATGCATTCTTTATACAAACTTCCACATGGCCGAATACAATATATAAAATTTATGTATAAATCAATGAGATTTTGTAAGCATTACTCCATGTCAACTCATATCAATTGAACTATAAAATCAATTGATACATTCCATCCAAAATAATTTATCACTCATATTTGATTTCAATTAATATCATCTCATAATATCCACTTACCCAAAATTCAATCCAAGATATAAAAATTAATCGCACACTTAGTGCTCATTGTCCGATTTCGCACACTTAGTGCATAACGACCGATTTTGCACACTTAGTGCTTGGTATTTTAAAATTCGCACACTTAGACTTCAAGATCTATACAATAGTCAAATAAACACATGTACAGTAAGCTAATATAGCTTAGTAAGTTATAAGCAAAAGGAAATATATACAACAAATCATTATACAATTTTATTCAATTCAACTTGATCATTAACCGATTCGTATAAGCATTACATATAGCATTTTACTATACAACAATATCATATTCATTAGATCTCCAAAACCAAATGATCACAAGCCCTATATCCATTTCAAACAAGCTCAAAGGTTAATGAATTTATCATATTTCCATAATTCAGTATACAAAAGCAACTTACCTCATTAGCACCACGTTATTCAATTTCCATGCATCACTTACCTACATGTCTCTTTTGGTTATATCCATTCATTGGTTCATGTCCTTGAGAGGTTCGATAATCCGCACACACAGTGCAACTCATGTAACGTATCGCACACTTAGTGCCGTTACTTGATAATTCGCACACATAGTGCCATCTTCTGGTAATGTATCGCACACTTAGTGCCATTACTCATTTTCCGCACACATAGTGCCATTCAACTGATTTCGCACACACAGTGCTCGGTGTTTAAGCTCGCACACATAGTGCCATTCAACCGATTTCGCACACACAGTGCTCGGTGTTTAAGCTCGCACAGATAGTGCCTCTTATTCGAACCTTTCTTTATTTATGCGAACACTTAAAATTTCATTCTCATACATACTTACAAAAATATTCAGATATCCAACAACAACTTAATTTCATTATGTCATACCATTTCATTCGGCACAATTAATATACATGTATATATATATATATATATATTTGCATCCATCTATTCAAAACAAACATCTCTCTCATTTCATATTCACATTTAGCTACCCTTTTACTCATTCATATACTCACATTACTCCATGAACCAACACTTATACATATATATATATATACACCAACTTTACATTCGGCTAATTTATAAATATTTGATCCCATTCCATTTCACATTCGGCAAATGTATTTTAATATGCTTAATTCAATTATTCATACATGCATTAAATATATATTCAAATTTCATTTCATCCAATTGCTTAAAACTTATCTCGGAAATCGACGGACTTTGTTATTCTGACTATTCGATTAACTTCGTCTTTCCCCGATTCACTCCCGATCCTTTTTGTTCTTGGTCTATATAAATTTCAAATTAATCCCATTCAACATAATTTCTTTCAATTTAATCCAAAAACAAATAAATGGGAAAATTACATTTTTACCCCTGATATTTTACACTTTTTACAATTTAATCCTTATTGCACAAAACACAAAATACAAAAAAATTGCATATGCTATGCCTAGGCCGAATGTTCACTAGATCCATACAAGTCCATATATTTCATTTATTTTTCATTTTAGCCCCTCAATTTATTATTTTTGTAATTTAATCCTAATTACTCAAAATCATCAAAAACTCCAATACAAAACATATCTTTAGTATTTCATCATCAAACAACACAAAACACATATATTCATCAATGGCAAATCACAAAATATTCATCAATTTCTAACATTAAGAGACGGGCTTTGTAGTACTCGAAGCAACGATCTCAAAAACGTAAAAATTATCAAAAACCGACTAAAAACATACCTTGAATTTTGACTTGAGATGGCCGAATATAGCAAAACTCAAACTCTTCTTTTTTTTCTTGGTATTTTCGGTCAAATAGAAAGATGAACACACATAATGGCTTTCTTTTCTTTAATGTTTTTATTTCATTATAAAATAATAACTTGTAATATAATATTAACATAAACTTTAACATATAAAACATATAAAACACATATCATTAATATCTTGCCGTCCACTAACTTAAAGATTGGCTAATTGCATTCTTAATCCTTCATATTTAAAAGACAACAACAATTTAGCACTTTCACAACTAACCATCAAATTTTTATTTTATGCGATTACGTCCTTTTATTTAATTAAGCACACAAACACTCAAATTTTCATACAAAATTTTCACACATGCTAATTTACATATAATTAACACAGAAAATAATATTAAAATATTTTTCTAACTCGGATTCGTGGTCCCGAAACCACCGTTCCCATTAGGGTCATAATCGGGCTGTTACACAAAGATTGCAACTTATTTCCTAATTTGTTAAGAATGGTAGATCCTACCTTACGAAGTGTCAGCGGACACTACGAGCTAACAGAGGAGATGAAGATGGAAGTTTAGCTCACCGCAGGAATAAGGCAAGGCATCATTGAGTTATCTCCAAGAATTCAAAGATGTTTTCGCATGATCACATTAAGACACGCCTGGGCTACATGTAACACCCATAACCCGTATCTGTCGCCGGATTAGGGTTACGAGCATTACTTAACCAAACACAAGTCAATGTACGTTATAAAAACTATTACTTTGATAAATGCGTACCAATTCATACTATCACGACTAAACATGTATATTCCATCTAATATCAAAACATTAACTAACATATCACAAATAATATCATTAACATCAACTAAAACTAATTACACTCAATTAGAAAATCACTATTCATTTGGTCATTTTGCATCTTATAGCCGAATAAGTATATTAGCCTTATTCATCTTATATTAATCAAATACTGTACTTATACTAATTTAATCACATACACACCATATCTAGTTGTTCACAACAATACTTACCCATTTTAAACCTCATAACCGTATGCTTATAAACCTCCCATGAATAATATGAACTCCAAATCAAAACAATACTATGGCCGAATATTTGCAAATGTACATACTTCAACTTATTCATTAATATAATACATTCATTAGTCACATACACAAAATATGACCTAATCTTTTCATGATATGCATTGTAAGTACATATCAATTTAAAAAAAAAAAGTATATTCATTATCCAAATGGTACTATATACCTTATTCAAACTAAGCTTATAATCTCAATTATCATATACATAACATAATTTGATATAACTTCCAAGTTAAGATTATAACGTATCCGAATATACCCAATAATAAACCAAAATCAAGCATGACTAAGCCATATCCAATTAAATAAATTATCATCAATTTGCATCTACTTCAATCATAGGACATTCATTCGAAATGTATAGATTAAATACCCTTTTTAAAATTTCACGAAGCATACATACCAAAACATGCTTTTATAAAGATCGTAAATGCACAAACATATACATCACCTCAAGCATAAACAAATCAACCCAAGCATAGATGTGAAGCCATATTTGCATGGCATTTATATACATTATGTACAAAGTAACTCCAAAGAGAAAAAAGCCTATACATGCCATAGTTTCCAAAAGTTCGAACAAAAAGGTACCAAAGATAAATGATAGTGTGATTGACTTTAACGATGATCCCCGAGCTCGAACTTCGACTTCAAGATCTATAAAATAGTTAAATAAACACATACATTAAGCTATCATAGCTTAATAAGTTTTAAGCAATGGTAAAAATATATAACTAGTCAATATGCTATTTAATCAATCCATTCATGATCATTAACTAATTCATAAACACAAATATGCATAATTTGTCCCCATTCAACAATTACCATTTTTAATAGGTCTCAAAACCAAATGTTCACCTGCCATTTTTCCATTTCAAAACAAGCTCAAAAATAAATTATTACTTCTCATTAATATAATTTCATGTACTAAAATGACTTACCTTAATGGTACTAAACTATTCATTTATCATGCATCGCTTACCTACGTATCACTTTTTGGTTAACTCCAATCACTAGTTTATGTCCTTGAAAGGTCTAAAAATCCGCATACACAATGCAACTCATGTAAAGTATCGCACACTTAGTGCCGTTACTTCGACGTTTTGCATACATAGTGCCAAGTTTCTGTAACGTATCGCACACTTAGTGCCGTTACTTTCACAGTTCACACACTTAGTGCCATGTGACCGATTTCACACACTTAATGCTCGGTTATAAGTTCGCACACTTAGTGCCTTTCGTAAACATGTTATTCATTTGAATATACACTATATATATATATATATATATATATATATATATAATCTAATCCACCACTTCACTTACAAGTACATACATATAGGTATAACTTTATTATTCATACCCGAAAACTATGTCACATTCGGCCAAAACATTATCATATGACTAACACTTTCTTTGGCTATATTCATTTCCTAAACTAATATCTCCATATCCATTTACATAATTAACATATAACAAACATTTTACTCAATTAAATCCAACTTCCAACCAACATTACATTCAGCTAAATCATAATATTTCCCATGTCACAATCGGAAATTTAAAATTAAGTCTATCACTTCACTTAAACATGTACATTTTAATATATAAATAATTCAATTTAATCCGATTGCTTAAAAACTTACCTCGGAAATCGACGGATTAGGATTTCCCGGCTATTTGTTCAACTTTGCCTTTCCCCGATCCAATCCCGACTCTTTTTGTTCTTGATCTAATTAATTTCAATTTAAGCTCAATCAAAGATATTTTCATTCAATTTAATATAAAAACACATAAATAGGTAAATTACTATTTTACCCCTAATATTTCACACTTTTACAACTTAGTCCTATTTGTACAAAATACAAAATACACCAAATTTATCGACATACATGCATAGCTGAATTTTCCTAGGGACTATATAAGTCCATATTTTTCATAAATTTCACAATTAAACCCTCCAAAGTAATATTTTCTCTAGTTAACCTTAATTAGCTAAATTCATCAAAAATTCAAGAACAAAGTATGTTCATCTAGCTCCAATCTTTCATTTAACACCATAAATCATCACAAAGTTCAATATATCATCAATGACATATCTCACAAACATCATCAATGCACAAAATTAAGACATGGGCTTGATAGTAGAGTAAGCAACAATCTCAAAAACATAAAAATCTTCAAAATCTAAAGCCAAAACATACCTAAATTTTGCTTGCTAAAGGCCGAATATGTGAGAGCTCAAGCTTCTTTCTTTTCTCTTTAGTTTCAGCCAAAGATGAAAGATAATGGCTTTTCTTTTCATGTTTTATTTTTTTATTATTAACTTATATTATAATATGTAAACTTTAACACATATAATTTATACATATAAAAAAACATACTAATATAAAAATTAAAGCCAAGTTGTCGTCCACTATTATTCTAAATGGAAAATTTACAACATAAGGCCACATGTAAAAGAAGACAACTCAATTAAACCACTCAATTAAATAAAATGCCACTTTTACCACTTATGTGATTTAATCCTTTTTCTTAAATTAAACACACAAACGAACAAATTAATTCACGAAATTTTTGCACATGCTCACTCATAAATCATAGAAACCAAATATAATATAAAAATATTTTATTGACTCAGATTTGTGGTCCTGAAACTACTATTTCCGATTAGGGTCAAAATCGGGCTGTTACACTACAGAGGCGCGAGTGTGCCATCAAAGCTAAAGAAATTCTAGAAGAAGTCCATAAGGGTATTTGAAGATCACATGTTAATAATCCTACAATAGTCAGGCTAGTCATGAGGTTTAGGTACTGCTGGTCCACCAGAAAAGGGAGGTTGCATCAGTGCCAGATGGATGAATATAGGACTTATGCGCCTCCTCTATTTCTTCACAGATTCCCTATATGTGGGGCATGGATATTATCAAGCCAATCTCCTCAAAAGCTTTTAGCCAACATCGATTCATATTCATGGTCATTGGTTACTTCACCAAAAGGGTAAAAGTTGCTTCTTATGCCAATCTTTTAATGTCGACAGTCATCAAACCCCACTCTCAATAATAATAAAAAAGAAAAAGAAAAAAGAATCATTGGAAAAATGATTGAAATTTGTAAAGATTAGCATATAGAAGTTACGTTTACCCTTTACGCTTATTAAACGTCGGCCAGGACCTTCGTCGAGGCAGCACCTTTCTCATTGGTTCATGAAATGGAAGTGATTTTACCCATTAAAGTCGAGATTCCTTTTCTTCGAGTCTTGTCAAGAGTTGAAATTAGATGAGGCAGAATGGATCCAATATGATCAGTTTAATTTGAAGAGAAAATGTTAAAGGCTATCTGTCACGGTCAGGTGATGCGAGCTTACAACAAAAATGTTCGCCCTAGAAAATTTCATGATAGGGCTTTAAAGAAGATTTTTCCCATGCAAAAGGGACTTCAGAAGAAAGTGGATGCCAAATTGGGAAGGACCTTATGCAACAAAGAAGGCTTGTTCTGGAGAAGCATTGATATTAACCCAGATGGATAGTAAGGACCTACCCAATTCGGTGAATCCAGATTCAATAAAAAGTTTTCCAAAAAAAAAAGGAAAAAAGGAGAGGCCAAGGTGAAAAATCGCAAAGGCTGCCTTGAGACGAAAGGGAATTTGAGCTGAAAACCCAAAAAGGGCGGCTCAAATTTTGATCAAAAGTGGGGCATACAGTAGTCTTGCTACGCTTGAATTAACAATGAAGAAGTATGTTACGTCTTGGTGCATCGACAAAATACTCCGGATCCCCTAAACACATATTGAGCTTAAAATGGTCCTCAAAAAGTTTGAACAGAGAAGCTCAGGCCGCGATATCTGGGGAACCTAGTTTCCATTTTACCCATTTTAAATTTGTTATTTGTGATTATTTTATTCCTTTCAAAATACATTACCAATAAATTTCCTCCTTGATTGCATTTGCTAGCTTTGATTAACTTGTTTGTTTCGAGCTATGCTCCTAATCAATTTCCTTCTTGTCCATTGTTACGACCTTTTCAGGCATTTTGCATTGAAATGACGATTAGTGGACTAACAATACTTTCATAAAAGGAGTTTCGCATATTACTTTGGAAGCTTCTAAATAATAGCAGAACCTAAAATAGGACTATTGTTTAGAACTCACCAAGCCTAAGGTTGGGAAATATTGGAGAAAGATGATTATCTTTTTGGACCTTTTATCGGTTGAACAAAAAGACAAGACATTTCATCGGTGATACAACCTCGACAAATAACGAGCAATGTCAACCCAAGGGTACGAAGGGGTCATTTTCGGGAAAAGAAAAGTGTTACTTTGCATTCATGCAAATATCAGGCATATACATCTGGTAATTACACTCAGCGAATGGTGTAACAGATCAAATTGGTCCTATACCTCGGAGTTGTAGCAGGATGGATAAAAGAAACCAAATGTTGTTCTCCTGAAGTTATAGTGGGGCAAACCGGTTGAGTGAAGTATGATCGTTTCTACGGGTTTTCTGCCGAGCAAGAAGGCGACATAATACGTTGGGGATAAAGCCTTGATGAATAACAATGACACCTTAAACATTTGAAAATGAATCATTTTCATGACATTTATGCATTCATATCATTCATAACACACATAGTTAGGAGGCTTTGAGTCATTCCGATCATAGCATCCTCATCATTTGCATAAGCATAAGCACATAAAACTAATTCCATAGGACAGGTTCCTCAGAGAACGGTGTAGCAATATCAAAGATTTGAGATTTTGTTCCCTCGAGATAACAGTAGTCAAGCAGATCAGTTAAAGATTGTGGATCTTATCTCACTAAATAGTAGTGAAACAGATCGAAAACCACAATTCTTATCTCCTCGAAGTTCCAGTGGAGTAGTTGAGATTACAAATCTCGCCTCCCTGAGTTTACAATGAGGATAAATCCTTATTTCTTTGAAGTTTCAGTAGAGAAGATGGAAACTACGAATCTCTTCTCCCTGAATTCTTATTTCCTTGAAGTTCCAATGGAGTAGGTTGAGATTACAAATCCCGCCTCCCTGAGTTTACAATGAGGATAAACTCTTATTTCCTTGAAGTTTCAGTAGAGAAGATGAAAACTACGAATCTCTTCTCCCTGAATTCTTATTTCCTCGAAGTTCCAGTGAAGTAGGTTGAGATTACAAATCCCGCCTCCCCGAGTTTACAATGAGGATCAACCCTTATTTCTTTGAAGTTTCGGTAGAGAATATGGAAACTACGAATCTCTTCTCCCTAAATTATTATTTCCTCGAAGTTTCAGTGGAGTAGGTTGAGATTACAAATCATGCCTCCCTGAGTTTACAATGAGGATCAACCCTTATTTCTTTGAAGTTTCAGTAGAGAAGATAGAAACTACGAATCTCTTCTCCCTGAATTCTTATTTCCTCGAAGTTTCAGTGGAGTAGGTTGAGATTACAAATCCTGCCTCCCTGAGTTTATAATGAGGATCGACCCTTATTTCTTTGAAGTTTCAGTAGAGAATATGGAAACTACAAATCTCTTCTCCCTGAATTCTTATTTCCTCAAAGTTCCAGTGGAGTAGGTTGAGATTACAAATCTCGCCTCCCTGAGTTTACAATAAGGATCAACCCTTGTTTCTTTGAAGTTTTAGTAGAGAAGATTCAAACTACGAGTCTCTTCTCCCTGAATTCTTATCTCCTCAAAGTTCCAGTGGAGTAGATTGAGGCTACAAATCTCTTCTCCCTGAGTTTAGATGGAGGATTAATCCTTATTTTTTTGAAGTTTCAGTAGAGAAGGTTGAGGTTATGAATCTCTTCTCCCTGAATTCTTATCCTGAATTCACAGTGGAGCAAGTTAAAAAAATTACCAATTTTCACCTCCTTGAAGTCCCAGTCAGTGAAGCAGATTGAAGCTGCAAGTCCTGTCTCTATGAAATAGCAACGGAGTAGATCAAAGCAACAAGGTGCAGTGGACTGGAATGAAGTTACCTGACAAAGAAGAGCAGCAAAAGAAGTCAAGACTCAGCGAGACCGGGCAAAATTGGTCTTTGTGCAAAGTCTTTGCTCCATTTCCGTTACACGACAATGAGCAAATAGGGGCAACTGTATAAGCCCATTTTTGCCCGGCCCATACACAAGCAGGCCCAATTACCCTTAACCAATAACTCAGACTAAACCCAAGCAACAAACTAACCCTAGCCCATTACAAGGAAAAGAAAACAAAAAAAAAACCTAAAGCAGCCACCTGCCCTTCGACGCTCGCCTCAGCCATTAGCGCAAAAGGCGCACCAACTCTACCACCACCCCAACCACCTGCAAAACAAAGGCAAACACGCAACAGCAACAGAGGCAGACTAGAACAGTAGTATACACATCTGTAATCGGCTATAAAAGTCGAAAATCTAATGTAACCCGAAATTTTTTTTTCAGAATTCAAAAGAAAAACAAATATAGAGAAATAAAAAAAAAGAATAAAACTTTCAAGGTTGATTTTATTTTTATTTTTCTATCATTACTTACTATTTTTTATTATGTTATTTTTGTTATTTCAAAACTTTACAAACAAAAATCAAAAAAAAAAAGAAAAAGGGACATACCCGAAACTCCCTCGGTCGTAGCCTCGAAGCCCATCTTCTCCGTTGACGGAGCTCGGCTTGAGAAGGGGCGTTGAAGGCCCTTTTCCTCTGTTTTGGGACACCGAGAGTTCGGCCCTCAAAAAGGGGTTTCAAACAGTACCCTAAGGCTCATCCTTGCGCCTCGTCGGCCACCTGAAACGGTGGTGGTGCGACAGTGATGGAAGAAGCCCGATCGTTGGGCGAAATGAGAGAGAGAGGGGGGTTGTGGCTGCTGGTCTCTCCCTAAGAAAATATTAGGGTTAAAAATTTGATTTTTCAAAAAATTTGGGCCCTTATATATGATTAACAAAACGGCGACGTTAGGATGCAAGGGAAGCTGCCATTGTCCCTTAAAAGGGATATTTGCGCGATGGATCCCTCCCCATTGCAGCGCTATTCAATTGGCCCCATTTTGTTATTTTTCCTTTTTACAGATTTTACCCTCAAATTTCTTTGGGTTTTCAATAGGGTCCTTAACCCATGGACGCGCAAAGGGAATGGGAATAATTTGCCATATGGTCCCTAACCTTTTTGCACGCATTTTAAATAAACCCTTCAAGTAGTTTTTGTAACACCCCAAACCCGGCCCATTCACTACGACCGAATTTGAAATGCCACTGCGGAAAACGTTTGAAAGATTTTTGACTTAGAGTTAAAAACATAAAAATTTATTGTCCTTTGTAAAACATTGTGTATTTAAATCTCTTAGTAAAACTTTGTATTTATAAAATTTTGAGTAAAACTATATTGTCCCAAATTATCGGATTTAAAACTTTTATATAAGTTATTATAAAATAAATTGATTCAAAAATATTTCTCATTATTAGCTCAATAATAATATAAACTTTAAAAAAAACCATAAATAAAGTTTCCAAATAATTTAAGTGGCCCTTATTACATCAAATAAATCCCCAAAATACTGATAATATAAAATACGTAAATCAATTAAATCATCTTCTGCATGGCATAAAAATACTTCTGCATGGCCACCTTTGTATCCACTCCAACCCGGTCCAAGCCTTATGCATCACCTGCGATGTTGGTAAAAATTTGGGTGAGTCATACAGACTCAGTGCATAGTTATTTCACATGTCTCCACATATGGGCTTGGCCCATATCCACACAGTCCACATACCAGATGTTAAGGCAATTCATCCATATAATTACATATATTGGGCTTGGCCCATATCCACATTGATCCACATACAAAATTATGCAATTATGAAACCCAACCCAACCTAATGTCCATCCGTTACACCTACCTTGGCAGACCTGCTGCCCAAGGCCGTGGCTAATCCACCGATCAACCAAGTGATCCCACATATCCTACCTTGGTAGACCTGCTGCTCAAGGCCGTGGCTAAGCCACCGATCACCTCAGTGATCCCACATATCAATATCCACGAGGTGACTCGAGGTCATCCTCAATCCACGGTGATGCACACAGCTATCATCCGCCGAGATGTGGCACCTAGCCAACACCTCCCTTGATGAAGCACATAGCTAACATCAAGCGCTAATGTAGCACAAGGCTAGCATTAGACCACGTACATAATGTACACCCTGTCCTTCAATATTCATGTCCCAAGCCCCCATGCATAGATATGTCATGACAAAAATATCACTTGGAACAAATATACATCACATGCCATCACATTTTCATACTTACATCATATGTAAATTCACGTCATAGAATACTGACCTGGTTAATCGATTACCCATCATGGGTATCCATCACTTTAGCCCTTATTTCGGCTACCATTCACATGATAGCACATATACATAATCACACATATAAACAATCAAGAGACAGTGCGATAACTACGCACCTGCTTTGGCACAGTCGACTAAATCCCGAAACTCTCCTATTCCCGACGATTAGCCCCTAAACCATCATAGTCAAATCGGTCATACTAAAATACCAAATATGGCCTATGGCCGAATACCACTACTACCTTACCTTACGGATTTAAATCCCGAAAACCACTACTTGCTCCTGTTGTTGTCGACCTCCCTTGATGTATCCAATCCCGAGAGAAACCTTACTCCTTTAACGCTATCTTCCCTTGACACACAAGAACAAAACATGAAATCAAGGCCCTATTAAGGTTCGGCCAACCCAAATACCAAGGCCAAATACTGATTTCGGCATGCTAAAGAATAAGAGCCCAAACCGATTACTTAAAGAAATACTTACCACTATCAAAGCACTCCCAGAGAAACGGCTCTTAGACCCCAAAGAGAAAGATTTCGGCACTTGAATGGTGAAGGGAGATCATGCCAAAGTGAAGAGAATTTATACTTAGAGGATTCGGCAATAAAGAACAGTGATAGAGGGGTTTCGGCTTTTGTCAATAATGGGAGAGAATAAGGCTATAAGGTTTGGCTATGACTCTTAATGGCAAAGAGGCATTCGGTTTCAAGAAATAGATATAGATTCGGGGTTGAAAGGAAATAAAGAGGAAGAGAGTAAGTAAAGAAAGTGAGAAAATTCGGCACAAAGAGAGGGTGAGATGAGAGGAACAATTTTCGGCAAGAAGAAATTGAATGGAGAAAAGAATTACCAAAAGGTGAGCACCCCTATTTATACTACTCAAATTCGGCACACATACCTCCTCTCCAATCCCTCTTTCTTCTCCTATAATATCTCTTGAACACACATTCAAAATATATAAAATAAATCTATAATTATCTTCTATCTACCAACTTAAAATAAATCCACCTTTATCACATTAATTAATAAAATAAAAATTATCCCTCATTAATCCCTTATCAAACTCCTAAATTATCTCTTATCTACCTATTTAAAATAAATGAAAATAAAATCCACATTTATCAACTAATTTTAGCCAAAAATTTAAAAGATAAAACAAGCCTTATTTCATCCTTCCAAAGTCCATGAGCCGTCCAACTCCTCCCCCCCTCTTGACGCCAACTTGCAAAATAAAACCCCACTTTATGCTGCCAACGTGATTCGAACCTCACCCCTTGAAGCTCCCTTTTGTCGTACACTTTACAGCACCCAAGGTGTCGTCCCTTGCCACTTTACTACTAGGTTGCTTGTGTCATAAACTGCACCACTTATTCCTTTAAGACCTCACTCCCTTAACGTCAAAAATGCAAAATAATAGCCGCCCATTTTGCTGCTCACACGACTCGAACATGAGCCCTTCCTCCTTGCTTGAGGCGTCATTCACCAAGCCCTTAAGTGGCGCCTTGCAACAACTTTACCAAGGCCATCTTTGCGTCATACATCCCCCACAACTTCTCTTAAGGCATCCTTAGCCTAGCTCCCCATAATTACACTTAAAAACAAAATTTCTCCTATAGCTCGGGCCTTCCCTTAGCTTATAACTAGCCTCTAAAATACCTCCATTAACACCACAACGACCACACTTATGCAAAATAATTTAATAAAAATTTACCCCCCTATTTCAGGATATTACAGTTTTTTTATTTTTAAAATCTATCCCTTTTACTTTATTTTAACTTCAATCTAGTCCTTTATGTTGTTTATCTGCTTGTTTTAGACTCTAAATTTTATAATAACTTCAATTTAATACTGCATTCCTTTAATATTAAATTTTATATATTCTCTACGTATTATTTTCATTATTTCTTTTTTATTTTTATTTTTATTTTATTTCATATATGGATAATCTTATTTTTGTTTCCTTATTATTTGTACTTTTGATTCATATTATTTTGAATTTCTTTATTTTATTATTACTACTATTATTATTTTAGTTTTATTACTAGTACCGTTATTATTGTACTTATTTTTAGTATTACTCTTATTTATTTAGCTTATTGTTATTCGTTCATTAGTATATTGCTTATTATTATTTTTATTACTATCAATACTATTATTATCATTATTTAATATTTCTACTACTACTACTACTATTATTATTATTATTATTATTATTATTATTATTATTATTATTATTATTATTATTATTTGTCTAATATCTCTATTGTTTAATTTATTTGCTCATTTTTATTCAAATGTACGTTTGTCGTTTACTTTTAGCTCTTTGTAGTTCGTTTCTTTTTGTGCATTTTATCTTTATATTTTCGCTTATATCACTTTTATTTTATTATTGCATTCATATCTGTTATGTATATTAACACCATAATTTATTTTTCATTACCAATTCGTGTTACATTAAAGACGTCGTTACAAAAATCGATGTTTCGTATTTGGAAATTTGAGAAAATTGTGCCCTAACTTACTGGGTTTCGATTTTTCTCGTTTAACCCAAATTGCGGAATATCCTTTTAAAATAAATAAGTTTTGAATAAAAAAAAAACCTATTCTCGGGATTTCAAAAACGTTGTGTCCTAACTCATTGGATGTGACGTTTAGTTATCTTAGGGGTAAGGATTTCTAAAGAATAAGGCGATATTTCGCGTTTTGGAAATCCGAGAAATCGTGCCCAATCGTGCTGGGTTTCGGTTTTTTGGTTTGGCCAAATAGTGGAATACCCTTTTAAAATTGCAATGCATGAATTTTGGAAATTAGGAAATGATCTTGGTATCGAGGGTTGAAACATCGTGTCCTAACATGCTGGATGTGGTGTTTCATCTTTTCGGAACAAGAGAATTTCGATATCCAATTCGAATTATCCAAACATTTTCTAAATGATTCGTATTTTAAAATCTTTTCAAATTTTCGACATTAAGACATTAATTAATCAATTAAGTACCAATTTTGGGCGTATCGAGAGTGCTAACCCTTCCTCATACGTAATCGACTCCTGGACCCGTTTTCTAAATTTCGTAGACCAAAGTCAATTCCCGTTTTCAAAAAAAATGGTTTCGACAATATTTATATGTTTTGGGGGGATTTTTGGTGAAATTATGAAATAATAAGGGGAAAAGGGGACTTGAACTTGGGTTTGGAGAGGTACCAACACCTTAATTGTTGGGCTATTGCCCTTTTTTGTTAAATTTTATCCCGAACAATATTTATTTTAGTGTGGTTTTTATTTTAAGTTGCTAAAAATCAAAAGGAAAATAAATGAAAGGATTGTGGTTTGAACCTAAACTCTCTAAGGAGGGAAGCTACCACTTTACCATTAAGCTTGAAGCCTACTTCTTATTTAATCTTATTTCTTAACTGTATATATCTATTTTGAACTCAACTTACATATTCTTTAGTAGCGTACACATTTACTTAAATTTTTTTATTAACTTATTTAACTTATAATTCTTAGCACATTCCATCTTAGTTTATATATAACAATTAATACTTATAGTCAAATCTCAATATTTATATTTTAATTCATTTCACCCTTAGTAAACTCTAATAAAATGACTTAGATACACAGAAAGCATCAAGCCTAATATCCATTTCTTATTTAACATACGACATAAGTAACATTAGTAATTCAACAATTAAATCATGTGGACAGTATAAAATGATTTAATAAGGGTAATAATTGGAAGAAAATTCTAGAAGTGATAAGTAAAACTCATTTAATTTTTAAAGCAAAATTTAAGGACTAAATCATAATTTTAGTAAAATATTTTAGTAAAACCTTTTTGTAGAATCGAGAGTAAAATTATGGAATTATCCAAATAATACTTAATCATGCAAATTTTCAAGTCATTTCATAGCATTTAGGGACTTCAATTGCATAGCATAAAAATCAGAACTCAATTGCAAAGATAACAAAACATGCCCAACCTATATATTAGACATTGACACCTATACATACTATTCCGTGTTTTCATGTCAATTTTTCCTATTCTAACATATCGTATATGATACAAATCATCCTTAGTTACACTAAAACAAACATTAACACACTTTAACAATCATGCATATTCAAACTTAAATCAATCAATCAATTACAAATGCAATTCTTTTAACCCCATTTTTTGAAACCTATGTTACCTTAATTAACTTAAACTTTAGTTTATTACCAAATTTTGTGCTATTAATAAATCAATTTAAATGATTCTTTTTGAAGTTGTCTAAAATTTTACATAAATGTTTACAAAGTGTTTAAAATATGTTAAAAACATATTAAAATTTTTTAATTAAATATGTAGAGAAATTTAAAACTAATAAAAATTATAATTCAAATACTACATTTCAAAATTTTAAAACTATTTATATTTATAAATATTTTTTGAATAAAATAATTTTTTTCCGAATTTTTTTAAATTTAAGTAACTATACAAACATGCATTTAAAGTATTATAAAATAATGTTATTTTTATTAAATTTAAGTGATTTTATATTTTATTTAAATAAAAATTTCTTTTTTAAAATTTTAAAGCTAATATTTATTTAAAACTCCACTATAAAAATTAAATAAATACTTAAATATATTATAATTATACACACAACCAACTATTGCACATATATATAAATTAGTAATAGATATAAGGCTTAAGGGTGTAAAAAGCTCTTAAACTTAAAAATAAAATAAAAAATAATTAAGTCCGTCTTTCTTTTACACTCAATTGGGCACTTGAACTTTCAACATGTATTAAAAAGACCCTCAAACTTCTTCAAAAAAAGCAATTAAGCACCTATTTTTTTTTCACTCTACTGGGTACTTGATCTTTCAAAATGCATCAAAAAGACCCTCAAAATTTTTCAAAAAAGCAATTAAGCCACTGCTCTTATTAAAAATTAGAAAAATAATTATAAAAAATATTAAATATTAAATTTTAATAAAAATTTAAAATTTATTAAAAATTAATAATTTTTTTATAAAAAATGTAAAAGAATAAAAAATTTGTAAAATTTTATAAAAATCATAAAAAAAAAAGTTAACAACCCCTAATTTTTTTTTAAATTAAAGCCATCACGTGTAGTAATACAGTATGACATATGGCGAAAAATAAAATAAAAATAAAAATCAATAAAAATTTATAAAAGCATGGACTTAATTACTTTTTTTTGAAAAATTTTGAGGGTTTTTTCACCCTTTAAATCTATATATAAAACCAACTCTTTATTAATCATTAGTAATTAATAGGGATATTATTGTAAAAAGAATTAACCAAATAGGGATGGTATTGGAAATTTATAAAAGTTTAGACATTTAGCAAATACCAATTTTTTCTGTAACTTTCTAAATTAATGTAAAGAGAAATAATAGTAATAAAAGGAGTCAATTCAAGAATATTAATTTCGAATCTATCTTATATCTATATTATTATTTATTACTTATATATATTATATTATTTTAAATTTAAATTTTATCTATACTATTAGTTGGAGTAAAATAATAACAATTCTAGTATTTCAAATTTATCCTATATCTATACTATTTTCTATTTACCGATAGATTATATTTTTTCAAATATGTATACATATTATTTGACTTCTAAATTTTATTACACTTTATTACTTTTGAGTTACATTTATTAACTATATCTAATCATCCTATTACAATTGGAGAGGTATATAGTATTTAATGCTTACAAAATTTGATTTCATGATGAAATTTTTTATTGAATTTAACTTTTTTTTTTTGGAGAGTTATAATTTTTTATGTATGATACCAATAGGAGAATTCACATGTGACGAACTCAAAAGCTGCGTAGTAGTAAGCGAAAGAATTGTTGTCGGTTCCAATATCTTCAATTCACCAAAATATGTATAAAAAATTTATGTTTGCTCTCCCATATGGCAGAGCCACATCGTCAAGCTCAATGGTTGTAGCATTCTCATCCAAATATTGAAAAATATCCTTAAAAAATTTCACATCTCAAGACATAAAGAACTTTTTAAAATCTATATTATATAAATACCAACCATTTTTGCCGAAAAGGTACCCAACAAAAACACACTTTGTAACACCCCAAACCCGGCCTAGACGTTATGGCAGAATCTGGAAATGTCACGAGGTAGGGTTTTAAAAACAAACTCATCTCATCAAATCATTCCAGTTCAACGATTCATATTTGTTTGTTTGCTGAAACATAACTTATAGCGGAAGTCTTAAAACCGTAATAATTTAGAAATCTAGTTTGTGTTTTTAGGAAAAACCTTTGTTTTCGTAAAATCGTATTTTTCGTCATGCATCGTGATGAAAGAGTTAAAAACACATCCAAAACCAGAATAAAATCAGTAGTTCAGAGAGAGATCCCAAAAATTACAAACTCTTAAATAAAACCAGAATTATAAATTAAACCATAATTTATTAAGTAGAATAGTTCTCGATCATGTGGTCACCGCTTAGCCTCCACCACACCGACTCGTCTATGTCTGTGGATTACCTAAACAGAAACAGACAAGCAGATGTAAGTTTACGTAAACTTAGTGTGTAACCCAGCAGAAATAGACATGCAATACATACAAAATCATATGCACAGCCCGATACAGATACAGATTCTATTTCAGATTCAGATTCAGATATGCAAAATCCTACCCCCATCCTTTACACACCAACTCCGACCATCCCATCATACCACGTGGGGTTAAAAATACCCACCTATCCCTACACACCATGTTGTGCCATTAAGACACATATCAGATAATATGCAGCCAAGCTGTAAGAATAATTAATGCCAAACAAAATACTTCATCCTCATATACAAATCCAACCCCAATAACAGATACAGAGATTTAGATACAGATATAACAGATTAAACATGTTTTATGCGAATAATAGATACACATACATCAATATAATTAGGCATACATTTAGTATCCTACTCAGATCAATCTATCAAAATATCATAGCATACAAATCAGGGTTTAATTAGCCCTTACCAACCCTATAGTAGGCTCACGGTCGATCGGAGCGACCCGTGCGGCCTTAGGGAAAATTTCAGAATTACGGGCCCACATGCCCGTGTGGTTTGCCCAGGTAAGCTCACACGCCCAGATTGGCCTTGCCCATGTGGCCCACATGCCCAATTTGGCCTAGCCCGTGTGGCCTACACGGCCACACTCACGCCACCGCACGGCCGTGTCATGCACACGATCACACCTTCATCGACCACACGGCCACCCACACGGCCGGCCATACGCCCTATTGGCGTTGACAATGGCCTTTTTCAGCTTTTATCGAAACTCTGTTTTTCATGTTTCGGGTACACACGTGTCAATTTTGATACGAGAACACACCCAAGATCACCAGAACCTTAGAACGCACAATGACGATTCCGCACAATTAAAGCACCGATTGGAACCCCCAGCCCCTTGATCTTTTCTGGTATCACACGAAAAGCACCGAAATAATGTGACGCGAAAATTCGGTAGTAGATAGGAAGACAAAAACGAAATTGAGGACAAGAAAGAGGAGGATAAAACGGCAAAGAGTAGAAAAAAGAAAAATTCACGTCAGAAACTTTTGGAATTTTGGAAGAGAGATCAAAATTTGAAAAACAGAAAAGAAAACAAATTAAGATCAGATAATATCAGGAATCCCCCAAATTCCTCCCCACTAACCCTTCAATCTCAACCATTACAGACTTTTAATTCCACCAAACTCTATCACAGAACCGAATAAAAAATAATACCCATGCCCGCACCAGAATTTGAACACATGACCTCTAACACACCAATTCCCTTACCACTCGAGCTAACAGGCTCATTGTGATATGAATTAACAGTCAGTTCTATAAAATCCCATTTATCCAAGGTAAGGCTAAAATAAGAAAAAGGACAAAATTTGGCAAAGCTAAGACTTGAACCCAAGACCTCATACACACACACCTAGAACACTCAACCGCTGAAGCAGATACACATTTGTGTCAAAATTTATAGAAACAGAAACAAATTATTCAGGGCGTTACAACTCTGCCCTCGAAAAGAAATTTTGACCTCAAAATTTATCTGATCAGAATAGATGAAGATACTACTGACGTATCGAGTCTTCAGGTTCCCACGTAGCCTCCTTGGTACCATGATTCTGCCACCGAACCTTCACTAAGAGAATGGACTTCCTTATCAGAAATTTAACATTTCGATCCAAAATCTAAACCGACTTCTCCTCAAAAGTCAAATCTGGTCTAACCTCGATCTTCTCAACAAAGACAATGTAAGATGGATCAAACCGGTACCGCCTCAACATCGAAACGTGAAAGACATCGTGAATAGGGTTCAGCTCAGGAGGTAGCTCTAACTGATAAGCAACCGGTCCCACACGCTTCAGAATCTGATACAGCCCTATGAACCTAGGGCTCAACTTGCCCTTACGACCAAATCTCAGAACTTTCTTCCATTAAGAAACCTTAAGAAACACGAAGTCCCCCACAGAGTACTCAATTTCACGCATCTTCAGATTTGCATAAGATTTTTGTCTATTAGAAGTCGCTTTCAGATGATCCCAAATTAGTCAAACCTTATCATCGGTCTCAGAAACCAATTCAGGACCCAAAACTTGACGTTTACCCAACTCAGTCCAACATAGCGGAGTACGACACTTACGACCATATAGAGCCTCGTAAGGTGCCATCTGAATGCTAGCCAGGAAGCTATTACTGCAAGAGAACTCAGCTAGCGGCAGATAATCCTCCCAACTACCTCGGAAATCAATTACACAACTCTGAAGCATATCCTCTAGTATCTGAATCACCCTCTCAGATTGACTATCGGTCTGAGGATGGAACGTAATACTGAAGTCCAATCTCGAATCCAGAGTCTCGTACAATTTCTTTCAGAACTGCGATGTGAAGCGAGGATCTCTGCCAGAAATAATCGACACAGGAACCCCATGCAGTCTTACAATCTCAGAGATATAGAACTTCGCTAATTTCTGCAGAGAATAGTCTATCCAAACTGGGATAAAGTGAGCAGACTTGGTCAATCGATCCACGATGACCCAAATAGAATCCTTCTTAATGGGTGTAAATGGCAACCCACTAACGAAGTCCATCGTCACTCATTCTCATTTCCATAAGGGAATCTTAATCGGTTGTAACAAACCCGAAGGCAACTAGTGCTCAGCCTTAACTTGCTGACACGTCAGATAGCGAGCAACAAAATCTGTAACTTCACGTTTCAAACCCGGTAACCAATACAATTCATAGAGATCCCGATACATCTTATTACCACCGGAATGCATAGCATATGGACTACTGTGCGTCTCCCTCAGAATCGGCTGTCTCAAATCAGAATCATTCAGCATACAAATCTGACTTCGGAAACACAGAACTCCTTCATTATTCAGCCCAAAGTCAGAAGTACTACCACTCTCAAGCTGACGAAATCGCAATCCTAGAGACCCATCCTCTAACTACTTAACTCGAATTTGATCAATCCAAGTCGGCTTAACTTGCAACTCATGTAACACCCCTTACTCGAGACCATCGCCGGAATTAAGTAAGAGGCATTACTAGACTTGACTACTAGTTCAAAACATGAAAATCTTAAAGCTGTCAAACTGCGTTGTGCCGACTAATTTGGCTATAACTCGAGTTATAGAGTTCGAAATTCAGATCCGTAAATTTTCCTTGAAAGTAGACTCATATATCTATTCACCATAATTTTTATAGAATTTTTCATGTGGTCAATTAGTACAGTTTATTCATCAAAGTTACCCTTATTACACTGCTGGACAGTTCTGACCCGTCCCTATAAAACTGCAGTTATCTGATTGCACAATTTTCCAATGGTGTTCTTATTTATACCAATGAAAAATAGACTCATTTAGGTTTCTACACATATAAACCATGATTCCTAATTATTTTTGTACAATTTTTGACAATTTTTCCAAAACAGGACAGTGACCCACGAATTCCTTCAGAACAGGTTTCGTCTACACTTAATTATCTCATAAGGTATAAATCCTTTTCCTACTCTATTTCTTTTATGTAAAAATAGACACACTAAGGTTCAATTTCATAACTCACTCATCTCCAAATTCAATATACCCTATTTTTGATGATTTTCCTAACTCGCGTCACTGCTGCTGCTACAAGCTGTTTTAAAGCATTCTTAAAAATAACTAGCTTCTACCCGAACCTCCTTACTTCAATTTACAAGGATTCAATTCATATTCAACCATTTCCTTAGTAAAACGATTAACTCGTTTAGGAATGCATAGACATTTCCACCATGAACCAACTTACATCAAATCACACCAACGTACTTAACAAAAATTTAGCCATTTTCGCATGGCTATTCTTTTAGTGTTTACACATGAACCGAAAAATTTTCTCAAACCAAACCAAGCCTATCCTATACATGCCTTCGTTTAAAACCAACCCAAAATGAAGGAGTACCCAAAATGTAGGTTGATAGTGTGAGCGACTTTCCAACGATCCCGTTGAGCTTGTGGCTTGCTCCTAATCTATAAAACAGAGGAAACATCTCACACGAGTAAGCTTACTAGCTTAGTAAGTCCCAACTCATTTAAATTAGAACATTTAATTATTTATGAAGATAAAACAATCCACATATGGCATTCTACATAAACAACTAAGTAAAAAGTTTACACAAGGCCAAATTTAATAATTCGATGACCTATTTTCTAGCAGTTATACATGCAAAACAATTGTCCCATAGTAGCATGTTCTAAGCTCAACTTCCGTCAAATTACATTCATCAATGACAATTTGGCACAAGTAATATTTAACATAACATACCTCACATACTTACCCGAACCATTTTCTTGACAATTTAGTTCTAAATTGTCTTGACAAGGATTAAACTCCTCTTAGGTAAATTTCATCACCGGCATCAAGCCTGCTAGGCGTAAAGGCCTGAAAAGTAACACCGGCGCAAGGCCTGCTAGGCGTAAAGCCCGATAGATAACACCGGCACGAGGCCTGCTAGGCATAAAAGCCCGATAGATAACACCGGCACGAGGCCTGCTAGGCATAAAAGCCCGATAGATAACACCGGCACGAGGCCTGCTAGGCTCGAGGCCCGAATGTCAAATATCTTTACATGCTTTTCACATTTTCACTATACACATCGAATCATATACCTTTATTACCATTGCATTTAATAAAATTTGAAATCAATCAAATCCATTACTATCAAAATCGACCAACTCATGGTTTTATACCAAGCTTATACAATCTATATCATTCACTAGATATGTAAAGGATCTTTAGATATAAAGTAGCTCAAGAACTTACTTATTCACCTTGCATTAGCCAAAATGATTTCCATTACATTCTCAACTAAAATCATCAACCAACATGTAGATGTACATTCGGCCATGATGCAATTGAATACTAACATTCATTAATTTTTTTAAAAATCAAGATAACCATAATTTACTCTTTGGCATAATTTAACCAAGGGACTTACCTCAGTTGTCGATAAGCCGTGCAAATCGGCTACTCGATAATCTTTGTTTTTCCTCGATCTTGATCTTTCTCTTTTTGTTCCTGATCTAATTTGGTTCAATTTTAACCAATTAACCACACGTCCATTCAATTCAAGAACAAAATCATAAAATACATAATTTCAAGACATAACAATGTGCATTCGGCATACATCCCCTACTTTGTTCAAGTGCATTCAAATTATTAGGGAACACTTTGGTAGTAATTTCCTTGATGTGTTTTAACTTACATCTTATCTTCTCATCTAGCCGTACCTTAACTTTATATAATTACACATACATAATCAAACACATTAGCTCAAATTCATTTTCTCTTATGGCCGAATATACTAATTCTATACCCATGCATTTTCTTCAACATACAACCAAGAAACAAGCTAATAACCACATCTAATTCAAGCATTTAACTAATCCAATTTAACCTATGAACACCACAATAAAAATTTCAAACCATTTGGGTCTCTTCTCCATGGCCGAATGGCCCTTAGGTGCCTAGGATTCTCTATAACTCTTCTTTCCATCCATTTTACCCCTTGCACTAATTTACTTCTAGCAATCAAGTTTTAAACTTAGTTCACCCAATAACTCAAACATCACATATAACAATCTTATATGGTAAATCTCATCATAAGGGAATGGCCGAACATCAAGACACAAGAAGAGATGTTTTCATGGACATCCACCCTATTATTCGGCCAACTATGAGGGTACCTTCAAGCCAAAACAACAAATCTTCTTACAAGTCCATGCCATTTCTTTTCATACCATCTAACTCATTATCAATACAAACTACAACATTAACATCCATGGCCGAATCTCATCATACCCACACTAGCAAATTTTGCTTGTTTCAAAAGAAGAGAAAATGATCAAGAACTTAAGCCATATCAAGTTCAATTCTTACCTAATCTAGTGCATGCAAGGCCGAATGGAGAAGATGAAGTTCTTCTCTTCTCTTCAAGGTAGAAATCGGCTAGAAGGGAGGAAGGATGAGAGAATTTTTTTTTCCTTTTTGTTTTTATTTTTCTTTTTCCATAAATTATAGCATGCTTTTCTTTTAATTTTACTAAAAATCAAAATGTATAATTAAAAAGTATATAATCATAGCATGCTTTAATATAAAAATGCCTAAATGTCATACAAAAATATAAAAAAAGAGCATATATGCATGCTTGCCGTCCACCTTGTTTAAAGGTGGGAAATTGACATGCAAATCCTTATGTTTTATGGACAATTCACTTAGCTCCCTTTTATTAATGCCCACTACTTTGTCCTTCTTGAAATTTAGACCTTTTCAACAAATTAACCACTCAGATAGTTAAAATTTTCCACGAAACTTTCACACTCACAAAAAAAAACACATAACAAACATAATACATAATATTATAATATCTTTTAGGCTCGGATTCGTGGTCCCGAAACCACCGTTCCGATTAGGGTCAAAATTGGTCTGTTACAACTCTCCCCCCCTTAAGGATTTTCGTCCCCGAAAATCTTACCGTTAAAAAGGTTCGGATATTGTTGCTTCATTGACTCTTCAGGCTCCCACGTAGCCTCTTCAACTCCGTGACGATTCCATAGAATCTTTACTAATGGAATTCTTTTATTTCTTAACTCTTTGGTTTCCCGAGCCAAGATACGGATCGGTTCCTCATCATAGGTCAAGTCAGATCGAATTTCAATCTCCGACGGGGTGATCACATGGGACGGATCCGATCTGTATTTGCGAAGCATCGAAACATGAAATACGTTGTGTATCTTTTCTAACTCGGAGGGCAATCTTAATCTATAAGCAACCGGTCCAATACGTTCAATAACTTCGTACGGTCCGATAAATCTCGGACTCAACTTGCCTTTCTGACCGAATCGGAGTATTTTCTTCCACGGAGAAACTTTTAAGAACACCCGATCTCCAACCTGAAATTCAATGTCCTTACGTTTTAAATCGGCATAGGACTTTTGACGATCCGAAGCAGCTTTCAAATTACTTCTAATTACCACCACCTTCTGTTCAGTTTCCTTAATCCAATCAACCCCGTGTATCTTATTCTCACTGAGCTCAGTCCAATACAATGGTGTGCGACATTTTCGACCATATAAGGCTTCATAAGGTGCCATTTTTATGCTAGATTGAAAGCTATTATTGTAAGCAAACTCAATCAGGGGTAGGTATCGTTCCCACGTACCTTCGAACTCGAGAACGCAACACCTCAACATGTCCTCAAGTATCAAGATAGTTCGCTCAGACTGACCGTCTGTTTGCGGATGAAAGGCTGTACTAAAATGAAGTTTAGTACCTAATGCCTCTTGTAACTTCTTCCAGAATCGCGAGGTAAATCTTGGGTCTCTATCTGAAACAATGGAACTCGGTACACCGTGCAATCTTACAATCTGCGACACATACAATTCGGCGAGTTTGTCAAGTGAATAGTCGGTACGTACCGGCACAAAATGAGCTGATTTAGTCAATCTATCAACGATAACCCAAACGGCATCTTTCTTACTCGGTGTCATAGGAAGACCGGATACAAAATCCATAGTAATTCTATCCCATTTCCATTCGGGTGTCATAATCGGCTGAAGTAATCCGGAGGGTACCTGATGCTCAACTTTCACTTGTTGACAGATTAAGCACTTGGAGACAAACTCAGATATGTCCCGTTTCATGCCGGGCCACCAATAAAACTGCTTCAAATCGTTATACATTTTTGTGCTACCCGGGTGTATCGACATTCGGCCATTATGGGCCTCACTCAGAATCATCTGTATCAAATCTGAGTTCATTGGAACACACAATCGATTTTTATACTTCAAACAGTCATTTGCATCTATCTGGAAGTCTGATTCTGTAGCGTTCTCACACTGAACCCGAATAGCTACTAACTTTTCGTCAACTTTCTGTGCCTCGCAAATTTGCTGAATAAACATCGGTCTTGTTTGTAGCTCGGCTATGATCGAATCATCCTCAGACATCGTCATCCGTGTGTTTAATGCACGCAGAGCAAATAATGATTTTCGACTCAACGCATCCGCAACAACATTAGCCTTCCCTGGATGGTAGTCAATCACTAATTCGTAGTCTTTCAGCAATTCTAACCATCGGCGTTGTCTCAAATTTAGATCTTTCTGTGTCATTAAATATTTTAGACTTTTGTGATCTGAGTAAACATGACATTTTTCGCCGAATAAATAGTGACGCCAAATTTTCAACGCAAACACAATGGCTGCCAACTCCAGATCGTGAGTTGGATAATTTTTTTCATGTGGCTTCAATTGTCTTGAAGCGTAGGCTATCACCTTGCCTTCTTGCATTAGAACACAACCCAACCCACTTAAAGATGCATCACTAAAAATAGTAAATTCTTTACCCGATTGAGGCTGAGTCAACACTGGAGCCTCGGTTAAAAGGGCTTTCAACTGCTCGAAACTCTTCTGGCATTTTTCTGACCACTCATATTTGACATCCTTCTGTAGTAGTCTCGTCAAAGGTGCAGCTATCACGGAAAAACCTTTTACAAATCGTCTATAATATCCCGCGAGGCCTAGGAAGCTTCGGATTTCAGAAACATTCTTTGGTGGTTTCCACTCGAGTATGGCTGCTATTTTGTTTGGATCCACCCGAATTCCTGACACCGAAACCACATGACCCAAGAAGCTGACTTCGTTCAACCAAAACTCACACTTACTGAATTTTGCATATAAACGATGATCTCTCAAGGTTTGTAGTACTTCTCTCAAGTGCTCAACGTGTTCCGCTTCACTTTTGGAGTAGACCAATATATCATCGATAAACACTACTACAAACCGATCCAAAAACCGTCGGAAGACCCGGTTCATTAGATCCATAAAAACGGCAGGTGCATTGGTAAGCCCAAAAGGCATAACCAAAAACTCATAGTGCCCGTACCTCGTTCGAAATGCCGTCTTTGGCACATCGGAATCTCTGACTCGTAATTGATAATAGCCCGATCTCAAATCTATTTTTGAAAACACTGAAGCCCCCTTTAACTGATCAAATAAATCATCGATCCGAGGTAACGGGTATTTATTCTTTATGGTCACCTTATTTAGTTGCCGGTAGTCGATACACATTCGCATTGTCCCATCTTTCTTTTTCACAAATAAGACTGGTGCTCCCCACGGAGAAAAACTCGGTCGTGCGAAACCCCTCTCTGTCAATTCTTGCAACTGCGCTTTCAATTCTTTTAATTCAGTGGGCGCCATTCGGTACGGAGCTATCGAAATTGGGGTCGCATCCGGCACTAATTCAATGCCGAACTCAATCTCTCGTACTGGGGGTAAGCCCGGTAGTTCTTCAGGAAACACATCGGTGTATTCACATACAACTGGTACCGATTCCATTAGTTTCTCGGACAGTTTATTATCCAGTACATAAGCCAAATAGGCCTCACACCCCTTTCTCACATATTTTTGGGCTACCATCGAGGATATCACTGTAGGCAACTCATTTACATCACCGGATTTTATTTTGACTGACTCACCGTTTCGGCATTTCAATTTAATAAGCTTTCTTTTACAATCCACCACTGCCTCATGTGAAGTTAACCAATCCATACCCAAGATTATATCAAATTCATCGAAGGGCAACAACATTAAGTCCGCTGGAAAGCAATAGTCTCGTACCATCAATGGGCAACCTCTACACACTTTATCTACAAGCACACACCTACCCAAAGGGTTGGACACACGAATTACGAACTCGGTAGACTCAACTAGCAGAGTCTTACCAAATTTTAAAGTTTCACACACATAAGAATGGGTCGAACCAGGATCAATTAGTGCAATCACAGTAATATCAAAAAGAGTGAAAGTACCGGTGATGACGTCGGGGGAGGAAGCATCCTCTCTAGCTCGCGCAGCATATGCTCTAGCAGGAGCTCTAGCCTCAGATCGACCTGTAGCATTCGTCGTTCCTTTCTGGCTACCACCTACATTGCCTGAATGTATGGGTGGTCTACCTCGCATTGGCACGTTGCTCGGTGTAGTGTTCTGAACTACATTCTGCTCAGCTAATTTCGGACACTCTCTGATAAAATGACCTGACGATCCACACTTATAGCAAGTCCGATCATGGAATCTACAACTCCCTGAGTGCCATTTCCCACAGTGCTTGCATTCAACTCTATTTTGTGGAGTGTTACCAACACTGGCTATCGAGGTAGCTCGGGAGCTCATAGGAGGTCGATCCCGTCTAGGCGGATCTGCAGTAGTTTTCTGTCGGTTGTAGTCATCTCTGGGCTTCTTGCTCGTGGAATGAAAAACTTTGCCTGAAGACCTCTTTCGGATATCTCTGGCTTCGGTATCAGCCTTTCTTTTCTCCTTCCCGAGCTCTTCAGCTTTGCAAGCTCTCTCAACTAAAGTTACAAATTCTTGGATTTCAAGAACGCCGACAAACATCTTTATATCTTCATTTAAGCCATCTTCAAATCTTTTACACATAATGGCTTCAGTAGAGACACACTCTCTAGCATAACGGCTGAGCCTGACAAATTTTCGTTCATACTCCGTTACAGTCATTCGTCCTTGTTTCAGCTCAAGGAATTCTTTTCGTTTTTGATCAATAAATCTTTGGCTAATATACTTCTTGCGGAATTCAGTTTGGAAGAAATCCCATGTCACTTTTTCTTTCGGAACCACTGATACTAGTGTATTCCACCAGTGATATGCAGTGTCCCGAAGTAAGGATATAGTACACTTCAAGCATTCATCCGGAGTACAAGACAGCTCACCAAGTACCCGAATAGTGTTATCGAGCCACATTTCGGCTCTCTCAGCATCATCATCGTCATTGGCTTTAAATTCTTCGGCCCCATATTTTCGAATTTTGTCAACTGGGGGCCTACTAGATCTCGTTGGATCTATCACTGGGGGAGCTAGAGGATCCGGAGTTGGATTATTTGGGGGCGGAGGTTGGGGTATATTTGGGTTATTCTGAATAAATTGGGCAAACCACTCGTTCATCATCCGATAAAAGGCTTGCTTTGTCTCTCCTTCGTGGCTACCCGAAACAGGTCGAGAGTCTACCGGCGCTGATCCGTGGGTACGGTCAGGCGCCACGCTCTCCACATCATCAGCCACAGCTCTTTCTGGTTCAGAGTCCATTTACTATACAAAACAAAAATTCAGGCTGTCAGAAGTCACCACACTATCAACATATAACCACAGGCATGTATAGCTAGACTCACACGCGCCACGGTAGTCCTAGAATCGACTAAACCGTAAGCTCTGATACCAATCAAATGTAACACCCCTTACTCGAGACCATCGCCGGAATTAAGTAAGAGGCATTACTAGACTTGACTACTAGTTCAAAACATGAAAATCTTAAAGCTGTCAAACTGCATTGTGCCGACTAATTTGGCTATAACTCGAGTTATAGAGTTCAAAATTCAGATCCGTAAATTTTCCTTGAAAGTAAACTCATATATCTATTCACCATAATTTTTCTAGAATTTTTCATGTGGTCAATTAGTACAGTTTATTCATCAAAGTTACCCTTATTACACTGCTGGACAGTTCTGACCCGTCCCTATAAAACTGCAGTTATCTGATTGCACAATTTTCCAATGGTGTTCTTATTTATACCAATGAAAAATAGACTCATTTAGGTTTCTACACATATAAACCATGATTCCTAATTATTTTTGTACAATTTTTGACAATTTTTCCAAAACAGGACAGTGACCCACGAATTCCTTCAGAACAGGTTTCGTCTACACTTAATTATCTCATAAGGTATAAATCCTTTTCCTACTCTATTTCTTTTATGTAAAAATAGACACACTAAGGTTCAATTTCATAACTCACTCATCTCCAAATTCAATATACCCTATTTTTGATGATTTTCCTAACTCGCGTCACTGCTGCTGCTACAAGCTGTTTTAAAGCATTCTTAAAAATAACTAGCTTCTACCCGAACCTCCTTACTTCAATTTACAAGGATTCAATTCATATTCAACCATTTCCTTAGTAAAACGATTAACTCGTTTAGGAATGCATAGACATTTCCACCATGAACCAACTTACATCAAATCACACCAACGTACTTAACAAAAATTTAGCCATTTTCGCATGGCTATTCTTTTAGTGTTTACACATGAACCGAAAAATTTTCTCAAACCAAACCAAGCCTATCCTATACATGCCTTCGTTTAAAACCAACCCAAAATGAAGGAGTACCCAAAATGTAGGTTGATAGTGTGAGCGACTTTCCAACGATCCCGTTGAGCTTGTGGCTTGCTCCTAATCTATAAAACAGAGGAAACATCTCACACGAGTAAGCTTACTAGCTTAGTAAGTCCCAACTCATTTAAATTAGAACATTTAATTATTTATGAAGATAAAACAATCCACATATGGCATTCTACATAAACAACTAAGTAAAAAGTTTACACAAGGCCAAATTTAATAATTCGATGACCTATTTTCTAGCAGTTATACATGCAAAACAATTGTCCCATAGTAGCATGTTCTAAGCTCAACTTCCGTCAAATTACATTCATCAATGACAATTTGGCACAAGTAATATTTAACATAACATACCTCACATACTTACCCGAACCATTTTCTTGACAATTTAGTTCTAAATTGTCTTGACAAGGATTAAACTCCTCTTAGGTAAATTTCATCACCGGCATCAAGCCTGCTAGGCGTAAAGGCCTGAAAAGTAACACCGGCGCAAGGCCTGCTAGGCGTAAAGCCCGATAGATAACACCGGCACGAGGCCTGCTAGGCATAAAAGCCCGATAGATAACACCGGCACGAGGCCTGCTAGGCATAAAAGCCCGATAGATAACACCGGCACGAGGCCTGCTAGGCTCGAGGCCCGAATGTCAAATATCTTTACATGCTTTTCACATTTTCACTATACACATCGAATCATATACCTTTATTACCATTGCATTTAATAAAATTTGAAATCAATCAAATCCATTACTATCAAAATCGACCAACTCATGGTTTTATACCAAGCTTATACAATCTATATCATTCACTAGATATGTAAAGGATCTTTAGATATAAAGTAGCTCAAGAACTTACTTATTCACCTTGCATTAGCCAAAATGATTTCCATTACATTCTCAACTAAAATCATCAACCAACATGTAGATGTACATTCGGCCATGATGCAATTGAATACTAACATTCATTAATTTTTTAAAAATCAAGATAACCATAATTTACTCTTTCGCATAATTTAACCAAGGGACTTACCTCAGTTGTCGATAAGCCGTGCAAATCGGCTACTCGATAATCTTTGTTTTTCCTCGATCTTGATCTTTCTCTTTTTGTTCCCGATCTAATTTGGTTCAATTTTAACCAATTAACCACACGTCCATTCAATTCAAGAACAAAATCATAAAATACATAATTTCAAGACATAACAATGTGCATTCGGCATACATCCCCTACTTTGTTCAAGTGCATTCAAATTATTAGGGAACACTTTGGTAGTAATTTCCTTGATGTGTTTTAACTTACATCTTATCTTCTCATCTAGCCGTACCTTAACTTTATATAATTACACATACATAATCAAACACATTAGCTCAAATTCATTTTCTCTTATGGCCGAATATACTAATTCTATACCCATGCATTTTCTTCAACATACAACCAAGAAACAAGCTAATAACCACATCTAATTCAAGCATTTAACTAATCCAATTTAACCTATCGAACACCACAATAAAAATTTCAAACCATTTGGGTCTCTTCTCCATGGCCGAATGGCCCTTAGGTGCCTAGGATTCTCTATAACTCTTCTTTCCATCCATTTTACCCCTTGCACTAATTTACTTCTAGCAATCAAGTTTTAAACTTAGTTCACCCAATAACTCAAACATCACATATAACAATCTTATATGGTAAATCTCATCATAAGGGAATGGCCGAACATCAAGACACAAGAAGAGATGTTTTCATGGACATCCACCCTATTATTCGGCCAACTATGAGGGTACCTTCAAGCCAAAACAACAAATCTTCTTACAAGTCCATGCCATTTCTTTTCATACCATCTAACTCATTATCAATACAAACTACAACATTAACATCCATGGCCGAATCTCATCATACCCACACTAGCAAATTTTGCTTGTTTCAAAAGAAGAGAAAATGATCAAGAACTTAAGCCATATCAAGTTCAATTCTTACCTAATCTAGTGCATGCAAGGCCGAATGGAGAAGATGAAGTTCTTCTCTTCTCTTCAAGGTAGAAATCGGCTAGAAGGGAGGAAGGATGAGAGAATTTTTTTTTCCTTTTTGTTTTTATTTTTCTTTTTCCATAAATTATAGCATGCTTTTCTTTTAATTTTACTAAAAATCAAAATGTATAATTAAAAAGTATATAATCATAGCATGCTTTAATATAAAAATGCCTAAATGTCATACAAAAATATAAAAAAGAGAGCATATATGCATGCTTGCCGTCCACCTTGTTTAAAGGTGGGAAATTGACATGCAAATCCTTATGTTTTATGGACAATTCACTTAGCTCCCCTTTTATTAATGCCCACTACTTTGTCCTTCTTGAAATTTAGACCTTTTCAACAAATTAACCACTCATATAGTTAAAATTTTCCACGAAACTTTCACACTCACAAAAAAAAACACATAACAAACATAATACATAATATTATAATATCTTTTAGGCTCGGATTCGTGGTCCCGAAACCACCGTTCCGATTAGGGTCAAAATTGGTCTGTTACAACTCAGCTAACAGAATCCCATCATCGAACAAACTAAGGCGAGCAAACATCGCCCTTAAATCAGTCATCACTCTACGACTGAGACCATCGGCCACCACATTGGCCTTACTAGTATGATACTCTATCATGCAGTTATAATCTTTAAACAGCTTAATCTATCAATATTGCCTAAGATTCAACTCCTTTTGAGTAAGGAGATACTTAAGGCTCTTGTGATTAGTGTAGATAATACACATTTCATCATATAGATAGTGCCTCCAAATTTTCAATGTAAAGACCACAGCAGCTAACTCGAGATCATGCGTTGGATAATTCCCTTCGTGTGTCTTAAGCTGACAGGACGTATAAGCCATAACTTTGCCATCTTGCATCAATATACATCCCAAACCGACGTGCGATACATCACTGTATACCACAAAATCCTTTCCAGATTCAAGCTATATCAGAACAAGAGCCTGTGTCAGAACAGACTTGAGCTTCTCAAAGCTCGATTGCTGCGCATCAGTCCAAACAAAAGGAACACCCTTACACAAAAGCTTAGTTAGAGGAGCTGCAATCAGAGAGAACCCCTCAACAAACAACCGATAATAATCTACAAGGCCCAGAAAACTGCGGATTTCAGATACATTCTTAGGCCATTCCCAATCAAGCACTGCCTCAATCTTTCCAAGTTCCACTCGAATCCTCTCCGCAGAAACCATGTGCCCCAAAAAAGTCACTTCACGCAACCAGAACTCACACTTACTTAACTTAGCGTAAAGCTGCTTCTAACGGAGTATCTGAAGCACTACTCTAAGATGCTCATCATATTCATCATCGGTCGAATATCATCGATAAAGACCATGACAGACTAATCCAAAAACGGATGAAAGACTCGGTTCATCATGAAACACCCCAAACCCGGCCTAGAAGTTAGGCTCGAATTTGACGCTTCACATTGAAGAGTTTTTCGAAAACCATGTTTTCATTAGAAACTCTTCTTAAAGAATTTAAAACTTTTTGCTATTTAAAACCTCAGATTTCGTTTGCTTATTTCAAAATGTGGTTTATTAGAAATCATCCTTGGAAGACATTATTATCCTTAAAACCTTTTGTTACGGAAGCTTAATTTAAAACCGTTGCTGTCATTGTTTAAGAAGATCCAGAAATTTATCGTTTATAGTTTGCATATAACTGAAAATGGAAATTTTAAAGAAAAATAAACCCCATTGGCCTTATTACATAATGTTAAACCCAAATTAAAATAATATTAAAGATAAAGTAAAACTGATTTTAATAAAGTTCGAAGGAAATATCTCCGATGTATGAAAGTATTTGTAAAAGTTTATTTTGAAAATCCATTTGTTAATCGATTTTGGAAACCATTATTTAAGTTTTTCAGAAAATTCCCTTTTTAAACAATTTAAGAAAAATAATAAAAACATCCCAACCATAAAGCAAAATAAAAATAGTCCAGAGGCCTTATTACAACATTTAACCCAAAATAGTAAAGTAATAAAATAAACGAGAAAGAAGCCTAAAGTCCAAATAAACCATTTCTGAAGTATGGCCTCCCTTGAGTCATCCATAGCCCAAGTCCATATCATCAAGCATTACCTACAAGGGTTAAGAGAAAGGGGGGTGAGTTACAAGAACTCAGTGTATAATCCCCTTACCATTATCCACTGGGTCTCAACCAGTTTAGCAAAAACTTGGGCTTGAGCCCATTAAACAATAACTTGGGCCGAAGCCCATTTAACAATATCTCGGGCCTAAGCCCATTTACAATATAATGTATCTATAATATCATGTGAATGTAATGCAATTCCCAACCCAATCCTAATAATCCATCCGTTACACACCACCCGTACCAACCAACACACATGTGGGTGATCATCAGTCAACCTACCCCGCCAACACACCATATGCAGGCATTAAGCCATTAATAATAATTCGCAGGCCAATGGCCATTTATAATATTTGTGGCTAAGCCACCAAAATCATATATGGTAATATAATCGGCACACAGCCTTAATCACTATGGCACAAAGCCATATTTAAATTGGCACATAGCCATTATCAAAATTTGTGGCAGAGCCACCAGAATTAAAATGTGGCAGAGCGACCAGGCTACACTTCTCTTCTTTTACATTATTCCCATCCCATGCAAAATATGCAAATGCAATATACATAGTAAATCATGATATTTATAAATATAAACAACAATAATTAATTCAAAGATTCAATACAAAAATTCGGCCCATTGTAACACTTTGCAAATCGGCCCATTAAGGCAATCTATCAATTCGACCCATTAGGGGCATTTTTGTAATTCGACCCATTAGGGCATTTTCATAATTCGGCCCATTAGAGGCATTTTTGTAATTCAGCCCATAAGGGGCATTTTCGTAATTTTGCAACCCAAGGGTATTTCGGTAATTTACCCTCCAAGGGTATTTTAGTAATTTCACAGCCCAAGGATATTTCGGTAATTTACCCTCCAAGGATAATTCAGTAATCTCGTAACTAAAACTTAACTAGTAATTTGGGGCATATAAATTTAAACTGTCCATCTGCGTCATTCTGACTAAATTGACCATAACTCGAGTTAGAAAACTCAAATTCTAGATCCGTAAATTTTTCTTGGAACTAGACTCATATATCTTCTTACTGTAATTTTTCTAGAATTTTTGGCCTATCCATTTAGTACAGTTTATTCCTTAAAATTTCCCTTGTTTCACTGTCCAATGATTCTGACCTCTCTTACCTTAATTTCTAATATCTCACTGTACAGTTTTCATATACTGCTCCTACTTATTTCTAATGAAAATAGACTCACTAATGAATCTTTACATATAAACTATTACTCATAATTCACTTGGTATTTCGACTAAATCACAGAACATTCATGCAAAATTTCAGAAAAGTGTGAGATTACACACCATTTCAAACATGTATTTGGAAGGGTATGAGATTACACACCTGATTTCGGTAAGGACTAAACCTTCTTGATTGTCAGTACCTATGACACCCTAACACTCGATTAGAAAAATACCACGATGAGAGAAAGTAGTTGTTTAGGGGTAAGATTAGGCTTACCACTATTTTCGAAGGATTAAAAAGTAGAGAATATCGAGTGATTTCGTCCCTAAAAATAATCGATTAGCCAACCTTTCAATCCGATTAACACCATAACCGAATAGCGATATCAAATGGACTATGAAAAGACTCCTTACCTTAATCGATGATAATCCCGATTTCCACCGATTGACTTATGGCTACGGATGAGACAAGGATATGAGATCCGGCAAGAAGAAAGAAGAATAGAGAGAGTTGAGAATGGAGGAAAGAAAGACTAACAAAGGGAGAAAAAACCCAAAATGTCACAATTACACACTTGGCAAATGTTTTTTTTTCTTCAAAACTACACAAGAGAATTTGGCATACCCCTCAACCAAACCAAAAACACCTTCCAAAATAAAACCACCCTCATGACCGAAACTCTCCCCATACACATCCAAAATTTTTGGCCAAATTTTTCCCCAATTCACTCTCCATCCTTCCTTTTGTCTCCCACTTCTCTTTTCTTTTTTTTCCCCAATTCACTCTCCATCCTTCCTTTTGTCTCCTACTTCCAAATTTTTTTCTCCCCAATTCACTCTCCATCCTTCCTTTTGTCTCCCATAATCACTCCCTCACCTACTCTACTAATCAATCATCATCATTCATATTTTTTTTTTTGGATGTTACACATCAAATCCATAAATGCTGCCAAAGCATTAGTCAGACCAAAAGGCATCACTAGGAACTCGTAATGTCCATAACGAGTCCTAAATGTAGTCTTATGAACATCCACCTCCTTATCCCTCAACTGATGATAGCCAGAACGAAGATCAATATTCGAAAACACCGAAGCCCCTCGAAACTAATCGAACAAGTCATCGATCCTCGAAAGTGGATACTTATTCTTTACTGTCACCTTGTTCAACTGCCGATAGTCAATGCACATCCTCATGGTCCGATCCTTCTTCTTAACAAAAAAACTGGTGCTTCCCTCGGAGACACACTAGGACGGATGAAACTACAATCCAAAAGCACTTGCAGTTGAGCCTTAAACTCTGTAAGCTCATTCGGTGCCATACGATATAGAGCGATAGACACCGGAGATATACCTGGTAGAAGTTCAATTCCGAACTCAACTTCCCGATTCGGAGGTAAACTCAGTAACTCCTCAAGAAAGACATCCAAAAATATCTCACTGTTCTGATATCCCCAACAAAAGAGTCTCCAGAATCAGAAACACTGACGTAAGCTAAGTATGCCTCATACCCTTTTCGTACAAGTTTTTCAGCCACAAAAGTGGAGATTACATTGGACAAATAGTCTCGACACTCACCAATCACAACCACCTCTATATCATCCTTAGTTTTAAGAACGACCCTTTTAGATGCGCAGTCTAAACTGACTCGGTGCTCAACCAACCAGTCCATACCCAGAATTAAATCGAACTCTCCAAACAGAAGCTCTATCAAATTTACCAGAAAGACAGTCCCTTGTACCACTAACGGAACATCCCTATAGAGTTTACTAACCCGAAAAGACTACCCCAACGGGCTTAGTACAGTAATCTCACTAGAAGTACTCTCAACAGGAATCCTCAGGTTTTCAGATACAGTGCTAGCTACATAGGAGTGAGTAGAACCTATGTCTATCAAAGCAGTATAATTCATATCAAATATAAGGAACGTACCAATGATGACATAAGGAGCATCTTTATCCTCTCGGCGTCGTGCAGCATAAACCAATGCAGACTGCCTCGCCTCAGTCTGACCACCACCTCTGCCCGGTGCTCTTTGCCCACGACCCATACCATTACCACCCTTAGCCTGTCCACGGCCCTTGGATGGCTGCTGAACTGCTCTCTGAAGCTACATAGAACCTGGTCCCAAAGCTTGAATCTGATCAGCCCTCTGTGGACACTATCGAATATAGTGCTCCAATAACCCACACCTCAGACAAGCCCCTATCCTCCTCCAACACTCGCCCGGATAGTGCCTACCACAATCACCACACAGGTGAATCCCAGTAGGAGCAACAGGAGCCCTTACTCTAACTGGCCTATCAGATCTGGCCTTACATAGGCCTCCGAACAGAACTAGAAGGCTCCAAATCCCTCTTTTTCTTACCCCTCTCTCGATCCTTGTTCTGGCGCTCCACGCGCATAACATTCTCAGTGATCTTTGCCTTCTCAACCGAAACCGCGAACTCCTGCTCTCTTTGTGGAGCAATTAAAACCCTCAACTTATTCCTTAGACCGTTTTCAAAGCGGACGCACCTCTCATACTCAGACACCACCATGCCTTGAGTGTAGCGGCTCAGCCTCAGAAACTTGGCCTCAAACTCAACCACAGATCTATTGCCTTACGTGAGATTCATGAACTCACGCCTACGAACATCCACATAGCTCGCCCCCATGTACTTACTCAGAAAGGTGGTCTAAAAGAAATCCCAGTTCAGACACTCAGGCTAAGTACCCTCCTCAAATATCAACCACCACTGATATGCTTTGTCGCGAAGTAAGGAGACTGCACCCTTAAATTTCTGCTCGGGAGTACAGTCTAAATCGTTCATAATCCTCTCGGTGGCCTCCAACCAATACTCGACCACATTAGGGGCAACTCTAATGACACCCCTAAACAACTCAGCACCATTAGACTAGAGTCGTTCAGTTACCGACCCTCGGCCACTAGCTCTAGAATAGGGTCCAGCGACTCTTTCTAAACTCCTCAGCATGGCTTGGGACAGTCTCAGTAGCAGGCGAGACTGGTGTCTCACTCGTATCCAAGTTTGACATACTGCCTAGAGAGGAAGACTCAGCTTGACCCCCTACGGCCTCTATTACGACCTCGAATACTATGTCTGCGAGTTTCACCAGCGCTCATCGTAAATTTTTAAATTAATCTACATTATAAAGTTTTATACATCAATTCCAGTATTTATTAACATATATTTTATACATCAATTATCAGAAGTTTGGAATCATTTTCAAAAGTCTCAGTCTTCCGCTATTTCAGTACAGTTTCAAAAAGTACTAACTATAGTGTTTTCAGAACAGTTCTATCTAAGTACAGAGATACTTACTGGATCGGCACCTGATAAACCATAATATGAACATATTTTAATCCTACATTTAGCATACTTTTGGATGATTTATTCCTTGAATTGTGAAATTTGGTGCTCTTAATCCCTTAATTTCATGTTTTATACTTAGGAGAGCACCGGAGGATGAAAAGAATGAGAAATGGGTCTAAAATGAAGCAAATAGGCCAAAGCACGAAATTGAAACGGCCTGGGCCCAAGACCACACTGTCGTGCCTCCTTAATAGACCCGAACACGGCCTGACCACGATTCACACGGGCGTGTACCATGGGCGTGTCCCTGACGTGACAAAGAAGAGTTTCATTCGGATTAGGGTACTTAGAGGCGAAGAAAGCCATTCCATAAGCCTATATAAACACCCTAGAGGCCAACCTTCAAGGGGGTCCAGCTAGTCCAAGGAGCCGAGCCAGAGAGGCCAGAATTGTGGGATTTACTAGAAGAAAGCCAGTTGATTCATCTCAAGAAGCCGGAGTCATACTCAAGACAGAGGATCTCTCCTTCAATTTCTTCAGGGGGTTTTAGGGTTTTCTTATGTTTTGTTTCATATTTTCTTCTGAGATGTATTCTTTTTTCATTATGAACTAAACTCTCAGATACTTAAGGGGGATGAAACCTAAGAAGGATCTTGTTATTGTTTTCTGAACTATATGATAGATACTTAATTTGTTCTTACTTATGTGTTCTTAATTCTTGTTTTGATATTTCAGGATATTGATTCAAGTATTGATGTGCTTAGGTAGTGGAGCAAAAGTCCCAGTTTAAGAGTAGATCTAGCATAATTAAGCGGAGTTGATCGCAACCCTAGAAATAGGATGACGAAAATCTACCGGATTAGGGTCAAACCTAATATGGGAGTCCATAGATCGAGTTAATGCAATTCTAGGGTTTTAATTAGAAAGAGATTTCAATTTATCAACCTAGGGTTAGACGTTAGTAGCCGAAAGAGGTATTAATATAAATTATGGAATCCTACGGATCAAGTCAAGTGAATAAATCGTCTAGTTCAGAGTTAGATAACAAGTGAAGTCTAGGTGGATTCTTCCTCGGATATTGTCTTAATCAATTGGTTTTTCCCATAAGTATTTTCCCAAATTCATTCTCTTTGTCTTTGCATCCTTAGCTTAGTAGTTAGTTAATTTTAGATTAATTAATAATTCACTTTTATTTTAGGCTAACTAATAAAAAGAAAGTTATTATTAGTACTTTTGGTTCCTTTGGGTTCGACAATCCAGTCTTGCCACTAAGCTATACTATTGTTCGATAAGTGCACTTGCCTCAATCGTTGTCATAGTTAGTTTTTAGGTTCGATCATTCTTTTTATAAATTTTTAAGACTCTGACATAACGATCAAGTTTTTAGCACCGTTGTCGGGAACTGAAATATTAAGAACGCTCAATTTTTATTACTTTAGCCATTTTTTTATTTTTTGCAATTTATTTTTTTATTTTGCTTTTAACTTTGCTAATTTTTCTTCTTTTATTTTTTTTTTCTTTCCTAGCAGGTACCCCTAGTTTATGACTAGAAGGAACCCAACAGGACCCTTAATTTACGACAGTGATATTGAAGGTACTGTTCGCCGAAATTGTAGAGAAATAAGGCGAAGCTTAAATTACATACAAGAAGAGCAAGAAGTCGAAATTAATACCACCGAAAAGATGGCTGAGAATAATCCACTACCTCCAAAGGCGGCCGAACATCATGCTCCTCGAACTATGTATGATTATGCTAAACCTAATTTAAAAGGAATTGAGTCAAGTATTGTTAGACCTGCTATTGCTGCAAATAATTTTGAACTGAAACCTAACACAATTCAGATGATACAGCAATTTGTTCAGTTTGATGGTTTGCAGGATGAAGATCCAAACAATCACTTGGCAAATTTCCTAGAATTTTGTGATACCTTCAAAATAAATGGTGTTTCTGATGATGCTATCTGTCTTCGGTTATTTCCCTTTTCCTTGAGGAATAAAGCTAAACAGTGGTTGCATTCTCTTCCACGAGGATCAATCACTAAATGGGAACAAATGACTGAAAAATTTTTATTAAAATATTTCTAGCCAGCCAAATCGGCCAAATTGAGGAATGATATCTATTCTTTTATACAGATGGATTTAGAGACACTTTACGATGCATGGGAGAGATACAAAGACCTATTGAGAAGGTGCCCCCACCATGGGTTACCTTTGTGGCTACAGGTCCAAACTTTCTACAACGGGGTGAACCCTTCAACGAGACAATTGATCGATTCAGCCACCGGCGGAACTTTAAATAATAATACACCTGAGGCTTCCTATGAATTCATTGAAAAGATGTCACTGAATAACTATCAGTGGCAAGTAACAAGGACAAAGCCAACAAAAGTAGCCGGAGTTTTCAACTTCGACGCAGTAACCATGCTATCAAATCAGGTAGAGATATTAAATACAAAGATTGATGGTTTGTGTTCTTCGCAGGTACATCAGGTAATGCAGTGTGAAACAAGTGGAGGTGTGGCAAATTCTGAGTACCTATCCTACGGGCATGGCATGGAAAGCGAACAAATAAACTATATGGGTAACAATTTCAGATCTCAAAATAACCCTTATAGTAATACTTATAATCCAGGTTGGAAGAACCACCCCAATTTCTCATGGGGTGGTTAAGGAAATCAGAGACAAATAACCCCTCCAAACTTCCAGCAACAGCCCTACCCATAGGAGAAGAAGCAGAACCTTGAGGAGATGCTGACAAAATTTATAGCGGTGTCAGAAACACGTCTCCAAAACACCGAAACAACACTTAAAAATCAACAACACTTAAAAATCAACAAGCATCGATTAAAGATATCAGGAACCAGTTAAGGCAACTCGCTAAGCTGATCTCCGAACGAACAAGGTAGCTTGCCAAGTAACATTGAGACTAACCCAAAGGAGCAACTTCAAGCAATAACAGCTCAAAATAGTGAAGGGTTAGTAGAATCCGAACCTGAGCCAAGGCAAGAACCTGTGGTAAGTAAAGGTAAGGTTGAAATAAACTATGACAAGCCAAAATTGATAATTAAATAATACCAACCTCGTATACCATATCCCGATATGATGAAGAAAGACGATTCAGATGAACAGTTCGGTAAGTTTCTTAAACTTTTAAAGAAATTACATATTAACTTACCATTTCTTGAAGCTCTTTCGCAGATTCCAGATTCAAGAAAATTTTTAAAAGAGCTGTTAACAAACAAGCGGAAGTTAGACGAGGAGTCGCATATGGAATTAAACGCAGTGTGCTCAGCAATATTGCAAAATAAATTACCACGAAAATTAAAATATCCAGGGAGTTTTACAATTCCATGCTTAATTGGTAGTTTATCTATTGATAATGCTTTAGCAGATTTAGGGGCAAGCATCAATGTTATGCCTTATAAATTGTTTAAACAACTAGGTCTAGGGAAACCCAAACAAACTAGCTGATAAAACTATTAGAATTCCTAAAGGTATAATTGAATATGTTCTCGTAAAAATTGATATATTCATATTCCCAGTAGACTTCGTAGTTTTAGACATGGATGAGGACAATAGTATCCCTTTAATTTTAGGAAGACCCTTTTTAGCAACTGCCATGACTAAAATTGATGTCAATGCAGGTGAACTCATACTTTGTGTAGGTGATGAATCAATCAGTCTTCAAGCTCTCGACTCAGCTAGGACATCGAGTAATCAAGGTGAGAATATAAATTCTATTAACAACCATTCAGTCAAACCTTCTTCTCAGGAAGCACCACGGAACTACACTACTGAGCCAGATCCTAGACCCCATGCCGACAAAAAAATAACTCATGAGGAACGAAGGCTTCAAATCGATGAACTAGACGAGTGGAAGACACACTTCAAAGAGAAATTAGGAATACAAGAAACAGAACCAAAGCCACTCCAAGGGATAAAAAATTCAAAATCAGAGATCATGTATTGTTAAATAAAGCAGATCCTCAAATATCTCCTCCTGAACCTAATACAAATGAAGAAATCTCTTTTAGGGTACTCAAGGTTTTCCCATACGAAACAGTCGAGGTAAGTAATCCTATATTTGGCACTTTTAAAGTAAATACTACTCGACTTGAACTATGTACTGATAATGGGATTGATAGCATGAGGAAGGGCTTTCAACTCCTCAAACCACCATGAATATGCAAATGAGAGGAAAGTCTAGCTTAAAACTATAAACGAGCGCTTCTCAGGAGGCAACCCGAGCTCTAACCCCATTAATTGTTACATTTTTATTCTTTCTTTTATTTTTCCTTTTTAGCACCTAACTATAAACTAACCAAGTGTAGATTTCCATACCACACGGTCTTGCACACGGCCGTGGCTGTGGCCGTGTGGATACTACAGATCCCCGTACTGACATGGCAGAGACAGTACAAAACTGAATGAAAAAATATCTTCAAGCCATGGCCTCAACTGAACACCACGGCCATGCGATACAGCCGTGGCCGACACTGTTTCAACAACACGGGCGTGGTGACCTGCACATGGGCGTGGGAGAAACGAACGTAGCACAACACGACCGTGCGACAAGGCCATGTGACTCGGCACGCCCACAGTACACAAGCGTGGAGATGTACCAGACTTGAGTTTTTCTATTTAAATCACTCCCCCTTCTTACCTACTCCCCACCCTTCTTCTTCCTTTACACCCCCTCTCTATTCTTCATTCTCAGTTTTCTTTGTTCTCATAACTCTAGCTCTAACAATATCCATGTCGAAGAAACGGAAGGATCCTAGCACGGTCTCCCTCTGTGAGACCAATCTACATAAGTTCATGCCGGCCGCTTCATTAACTCGACAGGACAAGGACCCTTGAGTCCATTTAACTTTTCGTTTTCTTTTCTCTTCTCATTTATTTTCCTTATCTTTATTTCTATTATGCTTAATTTATCTTATTTTATTTTATTTTAGTTTCTTGGTTTTAGGTTCTAAAGCCTGCTTGGGAATCACTGACCACGGCTTTAGAAATGACACCCACCTCGCTAACCATCTAACAATAAGGACTTTTCAGCCCATTAATCTTTTCTTTTAATTTTATTTTACTTTCTATTTTCTTTCTCTTTCTCTTTCTTGTCTTTAAATATATATTTAGTATATTTTGAATTATTCTTACTATTTCCTGGCTAATTTTTCATGAGCTTCCCAATTTCTTCATCTAACGCAGAGATTGTCGGCGGCCACCACACCACGACACTCCCAACTCAAGGAAGCCATCCAAATTCAAGAAGTTTCACCTCTCCCTTTCTTTTAAAATTCATACATACCCTTGTACATTGAGGGCAATGTACATCTTAAGTGTGGGGGGTGAATATTTATTTCGAGAAAGTGCCTAACTTTATGCATTATTCTCAAATCCCTGAATGATATCTTGTCTTTAAGTAATTTTCTCATATTACTACTGCGATGAAATTTCTTGTGATTCATGATTTTCTTTGATATGTTTTGGATTAAGTCATTGATAATTATGCAGTGATGATGATTTAAATTTTAGGAGACTAGAGAATCAAGCATGATGAGTCTATTTTCGAAATCAAAAATTTGTTAGGTTGTCTACCTGAATCTAATTATTACCTTGAAGTTTGAAATTTACAAAATTGATATAAAAACCCCATAATTATTGTAAGATTTTGAGCCTTTTAGAGCATACATTCTTTCGTGCTCACTTTTTTTTATGAGTGTGTCAACATTGATTTGTTATTCTAGAACTTGCTTCGATTATACATGACAAGACCACATCATTGATTTGATATACAGAGATGATAAAGGCACTTAGGATTTAACCCACTTACTCCACTAAAAGCCTACCCTCATAATTAACCCCTAGTGGACCCCTTTGATCCTAACAACCCTTTTATTGACTCACCCACTAATATTAACCCAAAACCTGGTCTGTATTTGTTATCACCATTCCTCTTGACCACCCTTATATCGACATTTTATTTGATCAGTTGCCTAACTATAATCTTTATTTCAGTAGTTAAATTCATCCTTTATTATGATTGATTTGTTCTTAAAAAAAATCAAAGTATATTCATAAAATTAAGTGAGCTTACATGTTTAAATTCCACATCTTGAAGAAGAAGCTTGTATTATTAGTTCCAAGTTTTTAATTGATGTAATTCATTTTTCTAGTTAGGTAAATTGTCAATTCAATCTCGATTCTAACCCCTTAATTCAGCCTTTATCCACACCTTTAACCCAAGCCCCATTACAACTCGATAAAGACCTTTTGATTTGTGTATCATCTCATTTTAGAGTGGTGGAGATTTGATTTTCAGGTAAGCCTATGGGATTAACTTTTCATGTTCGACTTTTGAGTGCTTAATTTTGAACCTTAAACACTTTAAGTGATTTGAATGAGTCTTTAGTGAGGATGTCAACTCTTGTCGATTTTGAATCAAAGGTAATTATTTAGGTAAGGGGAAATGCCTATATTTTCATGCTACAAAAACTATGACTTTGATTGGTTGAATCTTTAGGACCCTTCTACTTAAATTATCAATGTATGAATTACCTTTGAATTATGATGAAACACTATTGATGAATATTATGAATTGAGGAAATTCGTTTTAATTGTGAGTTGAGAATTTTGCTTGAGGTCAAACAAATGCTTAAGTGTGGGGGTATTTGATAAACCGTAATATAAACATATTTTAATCTCATATTTAGCATACTTTTGGATGATTTATTCCTTGAATTGTGGAATTTGGTGCTCTTAATCCCTTAATTTCATGTTTTATACTTAGGAGAGCACCGAAGGATGAAAAGAATGAGAAACGGGCCTAAAACGGAGCAAATGGGCCAAAGCACAAAATTGACACAGCCTGGGCCCAAGACCACATGCCCGTGCCTCCTTAACAGACCCGAACACGGCCTGGCCACGATTCACACGAACGTGTGCCATGGGCGTGTCCCTGACGTGACAAAGAAGAGTTTCATTCGGATTAGGGTACTTAGAGGCGAAGAAAGCCATTCCAAAAGCCTATATAAACACCCTAGAGGCCAACCTTCAAGGGGGCGTCCAGCTAGGCCAATGAGCCGAGCCAGAGAGGCCAGAATTGTGGGATTTACTAGAAGAAAGCCAGTTGATTCATCTCAAGAAGTCGGAGTCATACTCAAGACAGAGGATCTCTCCTTCAATTCTTTCAAGGGGTTTTAAGGTTTTCTTATGTTTTGTTTTATATTTTCTTCTGAGATGTATTCTTTTTTCATTATGAACTAAACCCTCAGATACCTAAGGGGGATGAAACCTAAGACGGATCTTGTTATTATTTTCTGAAATATATGATAAATACTTGATTTGTTCTTAATTATGTGTTCTTAATTCTTATTTTGATATTTCAGGATATTGATTCAAGTATTGATGTGCTTAGGCAGTGGAGCAAAAGTCTCTGTTTAAGAGTAGATCTAGCATAATTAAGCGAAGTTGATCGCAACCCTAGAAATAGGTTGACGAAAATCTGCTGGATTAGGGTCAAACCTAATATGGGAGTCCATAGATCGAGTTAATGCAATTCTAGGAGTTTTAATTAGAAAGAGATTTCAATTAATCAACTAGGGTTAAACGTTTGTAGCCTCGAAAGAGGTATTAATATAAATTAGGGAATCCTACGGATCAAGTCAAGTGAATAAATCGTCTAGTTCAGAGTTAGATAACAAGTGAAGTCTAGGAGGATTCTTACCCAGGTATTGTCTTAATCAATTGGCCCACAAGTATTTTCCCCAATTCATTATCTTTGTCTTCGCATCCTTAGCTTAATAGTTAGTTAATTTTAGATTAATTAATAATTCACTTTTATTTTAGGCTAAATAATAAAAAGAAAGTTAGTATTAGGACTTTTGGTTCCTTTGGTTCGATAATCCGGTCTTGCCACTAAGTTATACTACTGTTCGATAGGTGCACTTGCCTCAATCGTTGTCATAGTTAGTTTTTAGGCTCGATCAATCTTTTTATCAATTTTTAAAACTCTGACATAACAATCAGCACCGGAGACTCAATGTACCACAGACTTTGTAACACCCCAAACTCGGCCTAGATGTTATGGTCGAATTTAGTGATGTCACATGATAGTGTGTTCAAAAACTAAATTATTACAATAAAATCATTTCCATGTTATTACCTATCTTTATCTCTTATTAGTTCTAAAGGAAATAGTTTTACTTATTTAAAACATTTGTTTTAAAACTTTTCTCATTGAGGAAGCTTTTAAAACAAGGCAGTTTAAGTAATCGTGAGTTTAAAAAATACGTCAGCTTTTGAAAACCGAACTTCCTACGATTAGCAGTTATAATTCCACAAAAAAAAATGAATTTAAACAAAAGTCCTAAGAGTCCTCAAATTACATCCCAATAATAATAAAACCAAAAAACATAAATTAAAAAAATGTAAAGTCCAAAAACTGTGGTCACCGTCGAGTCCTCCGCCACACCGATCCGTCTAGGTCTGGGGATTACCTATGCACATTAAATAGAGAGGGGTGAGTTTACGTAACCTCAGTGTGTAATCTCACAGAAAACAAACAATAGTAGACACAATGCATAATCAAATACAGTTTTGGGCCTAAGCCCCTTTCAGTATCAGTAACGGTTTGGGCCTTAGCCCATCTCAGTACAGTATCAAATATACAGTAGGGCCTTAGCCCAACACAGAATCAGTACGCATTAGGGCCTTAGTCCATCATAATATCAGTAGAAGTCATGCAGTATTCAGTAACAAAGTCCTACCCAACCAGCCTCTACACACTATCTCTGTCCAACCCTACACTCCATGTGGGGATTAAATCAACCCACCCATCCCTACACTCCAGGTAGTACCGAATGCGGCACAAAATTGTAATTTGCAGCTGAGCTGCCAGTATATTAGGCTTAAGAGCCTTTCAGTACACTTCCTCCAAATATAATCAACCCAACCCCATGCAATGCCACATACAAATCATGACATGCTATCTCATGATATCAGTACATATAACCAATTCAGTATACATGCATACTATCATCATGCTAAATATATATAAATCAAACAATCAGTTCACACAATTAGGGGTCTAAGTGATACTTACTGATCCTACAGTAGGTTCACAGTCGACTTGGACGACCCGTGCAACCTTAGCAATCAATTCAGTGAAAATGGTCTCACACGCCCATGTGGCCTGCCCACACGCCCTTGTGGCCCGCACGACCCAATTTGGTCTTGGCCGTCACACGACCGTTTCTTTCACTCATGGATTAACATCATCGATCGCACAGACGTGTGGTCGTACACGGCCTACCACACGCCCATATGGCGTCGACAGTGGAGTTTTCGGCTTTCGCCAAAACCCCATTTTCTATGTTTTAAGTTCAAACTTGTACCATTTTCGACGTAAAAGCAACTCCAAGCAATCCCTAACCTAAAATTGATCAATATTTCACTCCATTAATCACTTAAACAATCGAATTCTACTAAACCCGAGACAGGGTATTCATCTATCAAACGAAAAACCATTACCTTAGATCGAACAACAAAGTCTCTTCACCACCACGACACCGATCGAATAACTTCAGCCCTTTAACATTTTCCAAACACAAAACGAATCCCATTAACCACTATTCATAACCCTAAACGAGAAACAGTACTTACTACACTTATCGATAACGCACGAAAAAGTGCCGAAGAACGAGACTCGAAACAACGATAGTAGGGAAAACAAAACAAAAATGAAAACAACAGTAAGAATGGGGAAAGAATTCAGTAGAGAACAAAGAAGAAGAGAAAGGAAGAAAGAAGAAGAACAAAATGAAAAAAAAGAAGTGGAGGAGAAGCTGATCAGTTTTTTTTCTACAAAGAGAATTTTTTTGGGAAACTATTTTATTCAAATCCCACTACCTATCCTATCTCAATCCCTTAATTTTCTCTCTCAACTCCCACTATACATCCACCACTCAGAATCCCAGTTCAGCATAACTCTGGCCGAACTTTGAGCAAAAATACTACTCCTTGCCATAGCAGAGAATCGAACACAAGCCCTTAAACACACCAACACTCCACTTAACCAATAAACCAGTTGGCCCATTCTAATATGGTTTTGCAAACAATTAAATAAAAACTTATTGAACAAGAGTGAGGCTTAACTTAGAAAATTTTCAAAATTTTCCAAAAGCATAGCTTAAACTTGGGACCTCCCACATACCCCCAGAACACTTAGCCACTAAAGCAAACATATATTCATGTTACACATTCACAAAAACGAACATAGAAATTTTGGGGTGTTACACACTTACTTAAAATTATTCAAATTATTTAAATAAACCAATTCTTTTTGAAACACAATTTTAGAACCTAAAATTCACATTCGAGTTTTGTAACCTAACTCTGATACCACTAAATGTAACACCCCAAACTCGGCCCATATGACCGAATCCGAAAATGTCACAAGGTAGGGTTTTGAAAACAAACTCATCTCGTCAAATCATTCCAGTTCAATGGTTCATATTCGTTTGTTTGCCAAAACATAATTTACAGCGGAAGTCTTAAGACCATAATGATTTAGAAATTCGGTTCGTGTTTTTAGGAAAAACCTTTGTTTTCGTAAAATCGTATTTTCCGTCATGCATCGCAATGAAAGAGTTAAAAACACATCCAAAACCAGAATAAAACCAACAGTTCGGAGAGAGTCCCAAACATTACAAACTCTCAAATAAAACCAAAATTATAAATTAAACCATAATTTATTAAGTAGGATAGTTCTCGATCATGTGGTCACCGCCGAACCTCTACCATACCAACCCGTCTAAGTCTATGGATTACCTAAATAAAAACAGACAAACAGATGTGAGTTTAAGTAAACTCGGTGAGTAACCCAACAGAAATAGACATGTAATACAAATAGAATCATATGCACAGTCAGATACAGATACAGATACAGATTCTATTTCATACTCAGATTCAGATAACATATTTAGATTCAAATTCAGATATACAAAATCCTACCCCTATCCTCTACACACCAACTTCAACCATCACATCACACCACGTGGGGTTAAAAACACCCACCATCCCTACACACCACGTTGTGCCATTAAGACACATATCAGATAATATGCAGCCAGGGTGCCAAAATAGAGACGATTAACGCCGAGCAGAATACTTCCTCCTCAAACCCAGCCTAGACGTTATGGCTAAATCCGGAAATTTCATGAGGTAGGGTTTTAAAAACAAACTCATCTCGTCAAATTATTCCAGTTCAATGATTCATATTTAAACATGAATACTTCATCCTCATATACAAATCCCACCCCAATAACAGATATAGAGATTCAGATACAGATATAACAGATTAAACATGTTTTATGCGAATAACAGATACACATACATCAATATAGTTAGGCATACATTTAGTATCCTACTCAGATAAATCTATCAGAATATCATAACATACAAATCAGGGTTTAATTAGCCCTTACTAACCTACAGTAGGCCTACGGTCGACCGGAGCGACCCGTGCAACCCTAGGGAAAATTTCAAAATTATGGGCCCATATGCCCGTGCGGTTTGCATGTGTGGCCCACATGACCTGGCCCAAAAACCCACACACCCAACTTGGCCTAGCCCGTGTGGCCCGCACGGCCACACACATGCCACCACACAGCCGTGTCATGCGCACGGCCACACCTTCGTCGACCACACGGCCGTGTCTCGCACACTGCTACCCATACAGCCGGCCTTTTTTGGCTTTTGTCGAAACTCTATTTTTCGTGTTTCAGGTACACACCTATGTCGGTTTTGATGCGAGAACACACCCGAGATCACCAGAAACTTGGAACGCACAATGACGATTTTGCACAACTAAAGCGCTGATTGGAAACCCCCAACCCCTTGATCTTCTCCGGTATCACACGAAAAGCACCGAAATAATGAGACGCAAAAATTCGGTAGTAGATAGGAAGACAAAAATGAAATCAAAGACAAGAAAGAGGAAGAGAAAACGGCAGAAAGCAGAAAGAAGAAAAATTCACGTCAGAAACTTTGGGAATTTTGAAGGATAGATCAAAAATTGAAAAAAAAAAAAAGAAAAGAAAACAAATTAAGATCAGATAATATCAGGAATCCACCAAATTCCTCCCCACTAACCCCTCAATCTCAACCACTACAGACTTTTAATTCCACCAAAACTCTATCACACAATCGAGTAAAAAAATAATACCCATTCCCGCGCCAAGATTCGAACACATGACCTCCAACACACCAATTCCCTTACCATTCGAACCAACAGGCTCATTCTGATATGAATTAACAGTCAGTTCTATAAAAGCCCACTGATCCAAGGTAAGGCTAGAATAAGAAAAATGACAAAATTTGGCAAAGCTAAGACTTGAACCCAAAACCTCACACACACACACCTAGAACACTCAACCACTGAAGCAGATACATATTTGTGTCAGAATTTACAGAAACAAAAACAAATTATTCAGGGCATTACACACTTTCTACTTCGACTAGCAAACTTATCACCCTTAGAACATTGATTATGAGCAAAACATAAGCAACCAAACACACAAATATCATCGAACAAAGGAGGGATACCAAACAACATTTAATAGGGTGTTTTATTATAAAGAAAAGGTGAAGGAGTTTGATTAATGAGATGAGAAGCAGCCAACACACACTCCCCCCCAAAACATATAGACATATTTCCCTTGAAACGCAAAGCACGAGCTACATTTAAAATACGTTGATGTTTCCTCTTCACTCTCCCTTTTTTTTTTAGGAGTACGAACACAAGATATTTTACAAATAATACCATTTGCAAGAATAATCCTGGAGACAATTAAACTACGTCTCATTATCACTTCTAACACACTTTATTTGTTGAGAAAATTGATGATCAACCATAGCAATGATTGACATGAAAACTTTGAAAACCTTCTTTTATTTTCCAATAGATACCCAAATAGCATGAGAGAAATCATCAACCAATGTCAAAAAATAATAAGATCCACAAGATAAAGTGTCATAAAACCACCATAAATCACAATGAACTAACTCAAAAATACGAGTGGCTTTCTGTTCACTAATTGGAAAGTTATTTCTAGTCTACTTAGCACGATGAAAAATTTCCCATGCTTTATTCAGATGATCTCTAAAGTTACCAACATAAGGAAGTAACTTTACTACTTTCTCGAAAGGGTGACCCAATCTTTTATGCCAAATTTCCAAAGAGGATAAAGTTTCAACCGAAACCACTTTGACCGTCGAAACCTGCTGGAAGTAGTAAAGTCCATCCCGTCTCTCACCTGCTCCAATCAGCTCCCTCGAACGAAGGTCCTGAATAGAACATATGTTAGTAGAAAATTGGACAAAATAGTTCATTTCCTCATTCAATTGGGAAATCGAAATTAAATTGTAGTTTAATTTAGGAACGTAAAGAATGTGTTTTAAGTGAACTTTTTCCGTTAATTTAACCATTCCTTCTTGGGTAGCCACCACTATTTGGCCATCAAGGAGTCCTATGGAACATGCTACAACATCTCTCACATTCGTCAAACACATAAGATCACCGGTAACATGATTTGAACACCCCTTATCAATAATCCAATTATTCTTGGACTTACCATTCAACCAAGTAAAAGTTGATTGTTTATGAACACCGCCAAAAAAGACTATCATTGTTCAACGGTAAAACTAGGAAATGTCACCCCCATTGGTGGTGATGGAGGAGAAGACTCGCCGTTAGCCATTTAGAATGATGAAAGAAAACAAATTGTGTCAAAAACCTTGCTCAGATGTCAGAATAGAGTAATCTCTTGAATTTTATTAATAGACCTCAAGGGTATATACATCCCATTAGGAATCAAATTGCTAAAAGATAATATCCTCACAATGTAGTTGTTTTATTGACTTCTTATGTGATTTTCGTTAGAAATCAATATTTCTATATATTACTTATTTTTTATACATATATTACTTAAATTTTCTTTTGTATTTAAGTAAGTTATCAAATCGATGGCCCTATTTGGCAATTAGCTGATTGGTTATTGTAGTAGTTGGTTTGATCAAGTATTTTTATTAATTGTTTATTTAAAAGCGTTTGGTAAAACTTAGCTAATAGTTGAAAGCTGATATGTGTATAATGACAAATAAGGGCATGATATATTTTATTGTTAAGTACTTATTTAATCCCATGTATGTTCTAAATGTCTAAAATACCCCCAATGGAAAATTTATCATTTGGCCCAAGTCTCATATTTTTACCCAATTGGGCCAACAATAATCCAGTTAACTAAAATTGCCTTCTATAGGCTACTCAATTATTTAAAATAATTTAATCCATCATAAATCTAAATTTTTCATAACAAAGTTCTACTAAATTCATTGATAATGTCGGATAAATAATTTTTTTTAGGGTTACATGAAGTTTCTTTTATTTTGTTTTATTAGGAAAGTTGAGTAAATTTGTTGCTGCTCGTGTTTGAGCATTTAATTTGATGAACTCTTGTTTGATTTGCCTTCTTGTTCAATGATGAACTTTCTCATTCACCTTCAAGTGTTATCTCTTGAGAACTCTACATGGTGAAAGGGGAGCTATTTTGATAATTTGTTTGTGTTGTCAAAAAACCAAAAGGGGAGATTATTTGGGTCATTAATTGTCTTTGTATATAAAGTTTCTCCTCATGTTCAAACAACTCCTTGAAGTGCATGTTTAGTATTTTTTTCTCTTGTTCGAATAACATGTCTGGATAGATAGTCTATACATCTCATTAGGACAGCCTAAGTGCAGTATAAAGTTTGCATTATTTTTTTGAAAAATAAACCATGATGCGTTTCACTGTTAGTAAATAATCCTCAAACTATGTTTTATTCTTTAATAATGCTGATCGAATTTGGAAGAGGAATAGGAGGAAGGATAGACTTTCCTTATTTCAAGAGCTTATCTTTATCCTTTAAGCCTACTAGGTGATCAAGCTAATGATTTTACTTGGCTTAAAAGATCTTATTTGAAATAAATTGGAGGACTTTATCCTGGATAATGTTGCAATTCAAATGGTGATTTCATCTTCTCAAAGTTACTTGGAGAAGTTGTTATATTTTGCCTATAAATATGCATCACTTATGCATGTGTGATGCAACTTTTGTGAGTGCTTGTGCTACATTTTACTCATTGTTTGATTGTGTTTGTACTTTGAACTCTTTTATAGGCCTTATTAGAGAGTTGATATTTGTTGTGAAGTTATTTAGGTGAGTGATTGTAATAAGTCGAGTTTATCTATTGGAGCTACAAATACTTTTTGTGTAAGTGTAGATTAGGTTTTAGCCTATTATTTTTCGAATTGCATTAACAAAGTTTATGTGCCTATCTTCTCTCTTTCTCTTATTTACACAATTTTATTCGAAGTTCTGTTTAAATATATATTGAGAAATTAAATTGATAAAAAGGTCAATTAAGATGCTTTTCAAATATTTTTTTTATTTCAATTAATTTTATTATTCAAATTATGTCATTTGGCTTTGTACGATTACTCAAACGAATGTGTTTTATATGGATATATTTAAAGAATTACACTTCTTACTCGTATCCAAATATGTAAAACTTGTACTTCAATCTTTAGGCAGTGCCATTACAATATCTAAACAATCATTTGTTGCACAATTAACATATACATAAGAAAAGCCTAAAAAATGAAGTAAAAAAGATGTCCAACAATGGGAGACAATAAAAATGATGCCTTAGCTTTCCACCATTTGCATCTCCTGTGCCGATTTCAAAGCCATTTCCTTCTCATTTTCCGCTATTTCATCTCTGAATCTCTTGTAAATATCACCCCCATAGTATTTACGAGTCCTAAGAACCAAAACAAGTATCACAATCGACCCAAAGGTGTTAGTGGCAGCAAGGATTGGAACGATAGCCTGTAACATTGTTTCCCAATGCAAGTCAGCTCTTTCACCATTGATCTCGTCATCACCTTTGCTGCCAACTGCTTCAATGCCTCTTTATCATAAAGTTTCCCAACTATTCTCACGCTAAGTACAAACGAACCCAAAGGGCTTGATAGCTGAGCACAGTTGAAAAGCGTGGCGTAATATTTCAACCCGAAGAGCTCTGAAACTATGGTGAAAAGCAGTGTTTGTTGAGCTCCAAATGAGAACCCTAACAACAAAGAAGCAAGGTAAACAGAACCAGGCCATGGGAAGGCGATGAGCAAATCACCTACAGCAGCTAATAGGAAAACGAGTGACATTATCAGTGGCCGAGGTATTTTGTACTTCAAAAGAATGATTTCAGAGACAAATCCAGCGAAAACTCTACCAAAATAGTTCCATATACTAAGCAATGAAACAACTGCGGAGACAGCTTGATGTGGATACCCCAAGGATTCACCAATTTGACCTAGGTTGTCCACTGCTGTTAAGCTGCAACCCAATCCACAAAATGTACCAAGGAAAACCAGGAACATGTCTATGCTAAAAAGAGCTTGTAAAATGGAGAAGTCTTCACCTCTTTTAGGTGGCTTGAAAATACTTGAACACCCTGAGGCTGAGGCTTCCTTGGTCTCCATTGATTCATATTCTATCTCGGACTTCATCTCCGTCTCCGGCAGTGTCGGTGCCTCGTCTACAAGCCTAATAGGGGCAGTGAGTTGTTCCCTATTCCTCCAAGTATAGAATTCTTCTCTTACAGCTATGAAAAACGGTGAAAACATAATGAAACATACTGCAACCCCACTAAATAGATAAGCAGTATGGGAAAATGGGAGCTTTTTTTGAGCAATGGTTAGTGCCATGATCAACAAAGCTAGAACAGTTGCAATCCCCAGATATTCATGCAACACTTTAGTTTCATTAGGATGTGTAGAGATCTTCATGGCTCTAATATTATAAACAAAAACCAAAGAAATTGCAGCTGGAAACCAACCTATAAGAAGAATCAAAGACTTTGAATCATTCCCATAGATTGCATAATAAATCTGTGTGAAAATTGCACCACTCAGCCCTACAAACCCTTTCATCAACCCAAGCATCATCCCTCTACTTTGTGGGAAGTTTTTAACACAAGTAACTAGTGAACCAGTGTTGGCAAAGTTTTGGGAATTTGCACCAATACAGATATATGCACACATTTGCCACACTTTTGGGGTAGCAATTCTTTTGGTCACTGCCAACCATATCATGAAGTAGCCTGTGAAATTCATTAAAGCACCCACCAGCAACACCAACCATGTGGGGGTTACCTCAGCCAGGAGCCCCGAGAGGACTCCGACGTTGGCTCCGAGGTCCTTGAATGTGCTCATGAGGTTGAGTGTGGATTGGTCGTAGCCTAAGGTTGATTTTATGTCTTTTGAGTAAACGCCGAATAGATACGTTGCACCAGCACATGCCATGATTAAGAATGATGCGAACATCATGAACCATCTGCCAGTGATGACTTGGAGAAGGAAACGGCAGCAGACATAGCCGGAGCTCCCGCTGGCGGTGGTTGCCATGGTGGTGCTAATAGCAAACCTGGCGAAATGGAAGTTTCGGGGCTGAAAAGTAGTGAAGTAAATGATAGTTTTCTTGAAATAAAAATGGAAATCTAATCCTTAAAAAACAATAGAATTTTAGAAGTAAAAAAAAAAAAAAAACAAAAATCAGATTGGATTTTCAGGTGAGAAATAATCTTGGATAGGTGGGAAGCAGATTCTGAGTAGATTGATTGGGAGCTACATTTAGTATGGATTTTTTTTTAAAAAAAAAAAATTTATTTTAATTTAAGTTTAAACACCTATCACCTTCATTTATAGTTATTTTGATTTAGGTTAGATATATTTTAGAGTTTTTTTTTTACATAAATTATCTTTCATTTTTGTTTTAGAGTTTAGTTCGTAATTTATTGTCTTCTTTCTAAAAGTGCAATATGTTTTACTATTGCATTCGATATTTTTTCTAAGATATGTTTTTATTTTTTTATACAAAACTTAGAACTATACATAATAATCCCTCTTTTACCTCTTAAATAGAAAAATAAGCGCATTGCAACGCGTTCAATTCCATGTACTTCTACACTAACAATAATTTTTAATCATTCATGTATTGTAATAATTTTATAGTATACTATAGTTTTTTCGCCCGGTAATATTTTATTATATTTTTGTAATATAAATAACCATTTTTAAAATTCTTAAATGTGTTGTCTTTTATTTAAAAAAGATATGTTGGATTTTTTTTAAAAAAAATCAGAATTCATTTGAATTCGAAATTCAATTGGATTCTATTTTCCAATAAATAATGTTGATTGAATTTATAAGATAAAAAATAATTGATTCCAAAGTAGGACGTTATGTAGCACGAAAAATATATTGGCAAAGAATAGGTGGAATGGAAGGTTTGGAATGGGTTGGGTGTTGCTTCAATTCTTTGATTTAATTACAAACCTAATCATTAGAATGAATAGGAAAAGGATTTTGTTCATTTAATCAGGAGCACACTTTATTAATGTTGAGTAATGAAAATTGTATGTCACATTAAATTACTACACAAATTTTTCTCATGGACTGTAATTTTTTTACGTTACTCAAATTTATTCTAATATCAAACTATCACCTCTCATTTTCTATTTCTTTTATTTACTTATAAATGTAGATAAAAAATAAAAATTGATTTTATAAATACCAAAAAGAAATTATTTGGATTTCAATTTAAGATGCAAAAACTTTTTTTTATTTTTTTCTTATTTATACGGAAAATCAAGAAAAAAACATAAATAATTAGAAAAGGTTAAAGGGTTTAAAAAATCTTCCATAAAAAATTAAAAAAACCAATTCAAACTTTGTGAAAAAAATATCTCCAATTGAGCCCTCAATCTCTTAAAAAATTCAATTGGCCTTTTTTGTTAACAAAAATTGTCATTAATCATTTTAACTGTTAATGGCTGATGATGTGACACACAGAATTGGTCAGAATTCTCCACTTGACTGTACACATGGCATGTTGCTGATGTGGAAAAAAATTTCCACAGCCATACCAGAAATTTCCATGGGTTAAAAAGTGTCAATTTCCATGTCAGAAAAATTTTCTTGAGTGTAAATAATTTTTTCCCACGTCAGCAATATGTTATGTGTACAGTCAAGTGGAGTGTTTTGATCAATTCCATCTATTGCATTATCAGTAGTTAACAATCAAATCAGTCAATAATAATTTTTGTTAACAGAAAATATCAATTAATTTTTTAAAAAAAAATTGAGAGTTAAATTGAATGTATATTTTTATTTTTTTCTAAGATCTTTAGTTGAATTGATGTAGAGCCAACACATTCGTTTCATTGGTTCATCATTTAATTTCTCGACGATTCTTTGCCATGCTGCTTAATCATTTGGAAAAGGAAAACAAGCATTTCCTTTTTCTACCTTTTCAGTTTTTGTTATTCCTATAGATTTATAATATTTATCCTTTGGAAAAAGTTCTTTTTTGTCAAAAAAAGAACATGAAATTTTAAATGGGTAAATTGCATCATTAGTCATTAAATTTTAGGTAAACTTTCATTTTAAAAATAAACTATTTAAAAGTTTTCATTTAAGCCACTGATTGTTAAAATAGATTTTACATGGCTTTCTCTGGTCGCACTGCCTGTATTAATTGAAAACTCTCATTCTCTTTAATTTTATAGTTTAGTTTTTTCTTTCGTGAAACAACTTTAAATGTCATAAATCTATGAACCAAAACCCAAACTTCCCAAACAACTTTCTTCTTCGATCTTTGACATTAACCGTCAGATAAATTTGGATCTAAGGTATGTTTTACTTATTGATGAGTATTGATCTACTACACTAATCGTCAAATAATAGCTTGGAGCTCTCTACTTGGGCTTTAAAAAAAATAACCTAGTGACTTAAATAAAAAATTTTGAATAGTTTAGTGATCATTGTAAAAGTTTTTGAAGTTGAATGATCAAAATATAAACTTACTAACAATTTAGTGATCTTGAATATAATTTATTCTTTTTTGTAATAAATGAGGGGAGGGTATAATTGTCAAAATTAGATCGGTTCATAATCAATTAAAAAGAAAATTGATGGTTTAATTAGATCAATCATTACCATAAAATTGAAGAAGGGTCAAACTTTTGCAAAATTGGTTGAATTAGTTAAAATCGGTCAAATAGTATAAAAACCTAGTAAAAACTCTTTAAACCAAATTTAAGTTACTTTGAATATTTAATTTTATTGTTATAATTTATAAAATTCATACTTGTGTTTCTAATATTATTATTCATATACTTATTTGTTCTAATTTTTTAACTCTTTAAAAAAATTTGTAATGATTACATTGGTGTTGTTTGAATCGAATCACCTGGTTGGATCGAAAAATCAGTTGGAGTATCAATTCGGTGAAAAGTATATAACCAGTTAACCATCGAATTGATATGAATTGATTGAATCAGGTTAAAAAAATTAGTTGATCTGAGCATTGAATATATTTTTATATTTTTTTAAAAAAATTTAACAATATATTTACTTTTAAATAATTAAACCGATTAAATTAAGAATCAATAATCTGAAAGATTGATTTAGGAAACATTGAATTAAACAAATGATTCAACCGGCTGAACTCAGTTTGTTACCGGTCCGATGATTCACCAAATCTGGCTGCAAGAAAGAAAAAAGATTGAGAGACAAATAACATGTTGATAGGCCCAGATGTAATAATTGGCAAAGGCTTGTCCTAACAACTTATTATGTTTGACTTTGACAAATTATGGCTATCAAAGCAACAACCCAAGTAAAGTTGAGGCTGCAACCCATTTTTGTTGATAATTTTCTATTTTATGCTTGGCTGATAGACTACTCCACTGATCAATGCGTTTCATTTTGTAATAAAAGGTTTATTCAATAGGAAAGGCTCATGTGAAAAACAGCCGATAATTGCTACCAAATATTAAGGTTTTGGGATCTAAGTTTGAATCTCATTATGCGTAAATGTCATGCTTAGGTTTTTTTTTAGATTATTTTAAATTTATTTTTTAATATTTTTTAATTTTTATTATATTGTTTGTTGTATTGAATTAATTTTAATTCTAGTCAATCATGCATATACTATTGATGATTTGCACTTCTAATTGCATTTGTAAACTCATTTAAAAAAAAATTGTTGATTGAGTCTTTAACTCAAATGGCATAAGTATCATTGTCAATGTAGGAGGAGGTGAATTCGAGTGTGTTGAAACGCATTATCCTCTTATTTATGAGTTGGAAAGAGCTATGGGTAGTTCTAAACATTGTGTAAAAAAAGAACAAATATGATCAGAACATATAATTAACCACCTATACTTTTTGTATTTTCATGGCTACATACCCTGTTTTACTTTGATATTTAAGGCAAAAATTATTTTGAGTTAGATTTTGATACATCCGTAATGTATTTTTTTTTTAATTTTACATATCTCATTATTATTATTTAAATTTTATGTACAATATAAAAATGTGGCACCTTACGATTTCTTATATAAAATATACAAAAAAAATATAGAATAATCGAAAACAGCAAGTGAAAGCAGTTGGCATACATAAAACGATATACAATAGTAGACAGCAAATCATAAAAGTTTAATTACTTTTATAGGAAAAACAGTTAATTTTGAGACAATATCAATGATTTTTTCCTTTTTCTTTTTCCCCTCTAGAATAAAAAGAAAAAACAAATGGAAATATTAGTATAATAAAAAATATATAAGTAAAACAAATCATTATACGTATTATGTTAGTCTAAAAAGTAGTTGATAACACGATTACTAATAAAAATAGCAAGAAAAATAAACATAATATGTAATTTTATCTAATTGTTTTACTGCATATTTGTTGGGTTATTTCTTTTGTAATATTTAACATATGCTCTTTATCATTATCTGTTAGTCTTTGACCAAGATCATCATCATTCGAATTTGAATTTGCATCATTAAGATTATTAGATTTTCTTCTACCATGTACTCTATGAAGTATTTACCATCTCAGTTCCACCTATGATTGAAGTTATAAAATATGCAACATGCTAGTACAATTCAACATTTTCTTCTGTTATACTAAGGTAATGTTGTTAATATGAGAAATATTTTTTTAGAACAAAAAAAAACTCTTCTCAACCATATTTCAAAACATTGAATGCCTCAAACTAAAGGGCTCGCGAGCTGTTTACGGTGCTTATGTTTGTCAACATTCTCTCAAATGATATCATACCCCATGATATGGTGTAAGAAAAATTTTTCTATTTGCATAATTAGCACCAATTTTATAGTATTTGGGTTCACAATCCAAATAGTCTATAGCTTTAATTATAAAAATTTATATAAACTTAATTTGGAGAAAGACTTATACTAGGTTATATCCCATTTTGTAATACGTAAATTAAATAAAAATAACATAAAATTTATAATATATAACATTTATAAAAAAATTGTTTTATAAATTATCCAAAAATATTTTATTTTTATAATATATAGCATGGAGATATAAATAAGTTAGGTTCATACTTGACCATAAATTTTTATAAATATATTATAACATTTTTATAACATGTAATTTATTTTTTTATAATATGTAATAGAATGACAAATGTAATATAATTTCTTTTATAAATAAATATATTATAATATTTTTATAACATTTAAACTATTTTTTATAATAAAATTTCAGTTATAACTTTAAAAAAATTAGGATTTAAATATTATAATTTTTTTATAACTTCATAAAATGCATCAATTATTTTTATAATATAAGAAAATTTTGACGATAAACCAACTCAAACACTCATATGTATTTATGTTTATAATATAACTTTTATAACGTGTATAAAAACAATTTTTTAAAATTAGATTTGGATATAATTTCCTGCCTAATTACTGCAATTCTCACATTCCTATATGAATTAGAAAGTGTAATCGAGATATTCTAATTACACTTAATTCGATGAGACTTATCAATTATAATAATTATCTAAATATAACACATTTCTATATTATAAATAATTATGCTTAAATCTATTTTTTTTTAATAATGTTTTGAAAGTTCTCATAGGATTCCATTAATATAAAAAAAAAGGAAAAAGACTTGTGGAAAGACTTGAAAAGTCTTTTGTGTAAGTGCCGATTAATTCGGGATAGCATATCCTCAATATTTAACTTCTACTTATGCTGTTAAGAGTGGGTCCAAAATTCCAAATGTATGGGTCAATTTGATGTAAACTTAACCCCACTTTCAAAACCTCATAATAATAATAATAATAATAAATTAAGGGTCAATTACACTAATTGTTCCTAAACTTTTTTATAATTATATTTTAGACACTTAATTTTTTAAAATTACATAAAAACCACTAACATTATCAAATTGTTACATTTTTTCACTTATCTACTACTGTTACAAAAATAACCTTGCAGTTTAAGTTAAAGCGCTATAGTTAAAAAATCATTTTGATTTTTTTTAATTTCTTAAAGTTAATTGTAAAAAATAAAAAAATGTAACGATAAATAAAAAATTCATATAAAAAATAAATTGTAGCAATGAAAAACTAATAATTTTGTAGTTAAATTTTCCACATCCAAACTCATAAAAAAAATCACAATATTCAAACTTTCACAAAAAAAAAAAATACCCATTCACTTTGATCATACTTATTTTTTCATTTATTTTGTTGTTTTATGCTCTCTTCATTTTCATCTTTCTTTGCCTTCTTTTTTTTCTCTTTTTTCATGCAAATCGAAGTCAGCTCCACTCTTCTCGGATCATTAAAGATAATATATATATTTTATTTATTTATAACTGAAAGTAAATTTGGGCTTGAAATTTGAGAGAAAAAAATGATGGATTTGGAGAATAAGAAAAGCATTTTGTATTACAAATTTAAAAAATTCCAAAATTGAAAGTTACTCAAAACCAGAGTTACAAAAAAGAAATAATAAATTTAGAAAAAGAAGTAAAGTATTTTGTATTATAAATTAAAAGAAAAAAAAATATCAAATTTCAAAAAATTTAAACTTACCAAATAACCCAAACAATATAATAAAAAATTTTGCTCCTCTCTCTTGCCCTCTTTTTTCTTAATTTTTTCTCTTCTTTTTCATAATTATTATTAAGAAAATTTTAAAAAGTACTAAAATAATTTTTTGACTATAGTTCAGGGATCAAATTAGCTATTAACCCATTGGCTTAAGGTGTAATGTTGACAAAAATATGATAAAGTTAGCGGACTATTATGTAACTTTAGAAAGTTGAGTGGTTGAAATGTAATTTTAAATAAAGTTTAGAGACAATTGATGAAATTTACCCATAAATTAATAGATGCCATTAGAATCAAATAGAGTTTGAATTTTTTGTAAATAAATTCAAAAATTTTAAATGAAATAATTAAGTTTAAACACAAAATTTAAAATAACTTCATCGGCACCCTTTCAGATAATATTTCTTTTTGAAGGTATAATATTTTTCTTCCTATAAACTCATCTTTGCTGTCCATCGGAAAAATAGCATCCGCATTGAATCTTATTTCAATTGTATCTATATATAAAACAAATTGATAAAATAAAATAAGATTGTATAATCAATATGACAGACACAGTTGCCAAGTTGCCTTATTTTTTTTATTATTTAAAAGCCCCTGTAAATTTTGTGAAATCACCCCAAGTCTTTCTTTTTTAACACAAACACCCATAAAAATTATAAAATAAATACAACCAAAACCTATCCATCTCAAATTCAACGAGACTTGTATCCCATATTAAATTTTACCTATATCTTACCCCACTTGTTAGAATTTTACAACTAGTGAAAAGCAACCCTACCCTGTCTTGCCGTTACCGGAAGACTTCACCTCCGGCAACAAAGTCGTGTCTCCGGCCACCGCCATCTCTGCCTCCGCTGCTTTTAAGTCTTCCCGGAACTTCTTGTAAATATCACTCTTATAAAATTGTCTAGTCCTAAGTGCCAAAATAAATGACACAACAGTGCCAAACAAGGTAGCAGCTGTAATTATAATGAAAGACAATTTGAAACAGTCAACCCCTTTGCAATCCAGGTCCTCACCAGCTTGCCTCCTAATTCCCAAAGCTGCCATTTGCTTCTTAGCCTCTCTATCATACAAATTCCCAGCCACTTTCACATTGAGTATGTAGGAGCCAATGGGGCTGGCAACTGAACCAAAATTGTACAAAGTTGAATAGTATTTGAGGCCAAAGATTTCAGAAATTATAGCAAAAAGCAACGGCCATTGAGCCCCAAAGCAGAAACCAATGATGACTGATGCAATATAAAGGCCACCGGGCACATTGAAGGCAATCAAAAGGTGACCAACACATGAGAGAAGCATAATCAAGGTTAACATCAATGGCCTTGGGAACCTGTATTTGGTCAAGAAAATTTCTGATACAAAACCTGATGTAACTCTGCCAAGGTAATTCCATATGCTCACAAGTGAAACGAATGTGCTTATGCTTCTTTTAGGGTACCCCAAGGAGGTTCCGATTTGCCCCAGATTGTCAATGGCTGTTAAAGTGCCACCAACACCACAAATTGTGGCTAAGAAAAGAACAAACATGTCAAGGCTGAAAAGTGCTTGCAAAATTGTGTAGTCTTCCCCCCTGTTTGGTGGCTTGAATGCTGTTTTCCAGCACGAAACGTTGGTTTGATTGTTGTTGGTCGGCTCGTTTCCGGTCAACATCTTTGCGGTGCTTGATGCCGAGGGAGTGTCGGCGTTGATGTCCTTGGACAGCTCGGAACTCGGCTTCTCGGTGACAATTTTCAGTGAAGAATTGGGATCATTTAAGGCCCTGTTCCTAGCCTCCCAAAGCTTGTATTCTTCTATAATCACAACACCAAGTGGTAAAAACAGCAAGAAAAGAACCATGGCAGCACTACCACCATATTCAGGTTGAGTGAATACAAGTTTCTTCTCCACAATGATGATCACCATCAAAAAAGAAGCAAGGCCAAGAGAGATATATAGAAACTTGTAAAAAACTTTAAGCTCATTAGTTTGATGAGCCACCTTCATGATCCTAATTGTTCTCACAAAACAAAGCGAGATAGCAGCTGGTAACCAACCAATAAGCAAGATCAAAGCCTTTGAATCATCACCATAGAAAGCATGGTACAACTGAGTTATGATTGCACCGCTCAGACCAACATAACCCTTAAGAATCCCCAGCACAACGCCTCGGCTTTCAGGGAAGTTTTTGACGCAAACAACGAGAGAACCAGTGTTGGCAAAAGACTGAGAATTGGCACCTATGCAAATATACAAACACATTTGCCACACTTTGGTGGGGATCCTTTTGGTGACGGCCAACCAAATCATAAAGTACCCAAAGAAGTTAAGGCCTGCACCAACAGATAGCACGAACCATGAGGGTGTTACCTCGGCTATGAGACCCGAAAGGACCCCAACGTTGGTGCCTAAATCCTTGAAGAAACTGAGATAATTTAGGGTGGTTTGGTCATAGCCGAGCGATTCTTTAATGTCGCCGGAGTATAGACTAAACATGTAGGTTGCACCAGCGGCAGACATGATCAACAGTGAGCCGAAAACCATGAGCCATGGCCCCTTTAGAATCTGAACAGCTAAGCTCTTGGAGTTTGGCATGGCGCCACCACCATAACCTGGCCCTGCAACCACCATTTTTTCGGCTGCAAACAGTATTGTTTTCAACGGAGATTGATGGTTTAGAATTTGTTTGTGAAACCTTTTAGTTAATGAGTTAATATATATAGAAAGAAGAAAATTTATACAAATGCATGGAAAGAAAGGATGGAGGATAAAATAGTCATTGGAGTTTGGAGAGATTCAATAGACAATATAGTTGACTTGGAGTCTCTCAAGGAAACTTCAACTTGTTAGATTTTTTTTTTTTTTTGATCAACTTTGGATATATTATTTATTAGAATTTAGAAATTATAACATAAATGGGATGAAGAGAAATTTGTGGATACACCCCAAATTTATTTGTTTAAATCTTATCCAAAATGTATGTTTAAAAAAAAAATCTTATCCAAAATGGAAATTGTTTCTCACGAGTAGGATTAAGGTGTTAATAAGTGCTTATAAAAATATAATAAAATATTAAAAAAATAAATATTTAAATAAAAAGAGATATATCCCCAATTTTTTTAAGATTAGTTGGAATAAAAAAATTACACAATACTCACCATTTATTTAATACTAAAAATTGGATACTTACTTTGGAGGTGAAAATTAATAAAAAGCTATTAAAAATGTGTGAGAATATAAAAAAAAAAGAAAATTATTACAAATATAAGAGATAAAAGGAGTTTTTTTTTTATATAGTTAAACTAGTATGGTTCTCACCTATGTTTCACGTTATATTAAATATTTACTTTTTTTGGTTAAATTATAGAGTAAAAATTTAAATGTTACAATATGCTTAAAGTTTTTTTACTCTTCATATATTTGGAATTTAATATCCTTATTTTTATTTTTGGGAATTTAGCTCCTCTACTTTTCAAATTTAAAAATATAAGTTCATTTGTAAACATCCTTAAAATTCTTCTATTAAATTTGTAAGTGTGAAATTTTAAAATTAAAAAAAATACTCACTTGGTATCCATCTAACAAAAAATGTGTAACGCCTGAAAATTGAGATTAGAATCATTCAGGTTAGTTGGTTGGATCAGTGATTCGGTGGACTGTTAAGTTTATTTTCACGCTTTAGGAGGAAAATGAATCTGTTGGTTTAATGGTTAACTCTTTGGTAGTTTACCTTTGGTCTCGTGTTTGAGCCTACGTGCATGCAATGTAGGAATTGTTTTTAGAATTTTTGGTTCTAATTCTTTAAAATTTTTGTAATTTAATTTGAAGGGTTTTGACAAATCTGATATTATTATTTTATTTTGAAATATATTTTAAAATAATAATAAATAAATTTGATTGGTTTGTTAAAGAGTATTTTAAATTGTTTTACTTTATTTATTTTATTATTATTAAAATTTAATTGAGAGAAAAGTGGGGAAGTTTTAAAAAAACTCTCACTTGCTCTTCTTCCTTCCCACGTTGGTCACTTTCATTTCCTTTTGGCAAATTCAAATTTTGTTTTTTTGATTATTAATTCTTCTTCTTGATTCTGATGTTTGTTTTTTTTTTTTTTTATTCTTTAAGTGTTATTGCTCATTAAAATATAAGGGTTTTAGTATTTTCAGTGACTAATTTACTTATAAAGGCCCATTTCTAAGTATATTTATGGAAATGGGTTAATTTCTGCATTATTTATTAGAAATGGTCGATTTTGGCAAAACGTGTCTACGTAGGAGAGTTTTAGGGAGAAATTTCAGCAAAACGCGCCCTTGGGGGGGCAATTTTGCCATGTCAGTACAAAACACGCTGAGGTGGTTGTGCTTTGCTAACGTAGCAGCAAAAACACACTGACGTGGACACACTTTTGCCCGTTCTCGGATTAAATTTTCAAAAAAGGTCACTTTTTAAAAAAATAGACTATTTTTTTTTAAAATTTACAAGAATAAGCCTTTATAAAGACCCAAAGTGGCAACATTATTTTTTTTTAAGGTGTCAACAATTAATATGAAAAAAAAATTAACAAAGCAGATGTTTATATAGACCCAAAGTCTCATTTCCCTTGTTTCCTTAAGCAATGTGGGATATGACATGTCGAAACCATTTTATTGTAAAATGGGAATCAACTAGGATTTAAAAAACGAAAATAAAAATGGGAGTCGCCATCGATCTTTATTAGGTGTGACCGGATCACCTTTGTTTTAATTAAACGTTTAGATTTACTAAAACGGTGTTTTTGGTCTACGAAATTCGAGAAAACAGGTTCGGGAGTCGGTTACGTGCGAGGAAGGATTAGCACCCTCGTCACGCCCAAAATTGGTACCGAATTGATTAACTAGTGTCTTAACGTCGAAAGTTGAAAATCGAGAATGAATTTAAAATATAATCCTTTTTATTAGTGTTGATTTTAAAAGACGCTTGAATTAAATCAAAACGCTTATTAAAGATTTCCTTGTCTCGAGATATCGGAGTATCGCATCCCGTAAGTTAAGACGCGATACCTAGAACACTCGAACGCAAGTTTATCTTTAATTTTAATTAAAATTCTATGTATTTTGAAATTTAAAAGGATATTTGGCAATTTAGGTTTAACGAGAAAATCGAAACCCCATAAGTTAGGGCACGGTTCCTCAAATTTCCTAAAACGCGAAATATTGCCTTATTTTGAAAAGCTTTCTTTTTTAATAATAGCGAGTGTGATGTCCAACAATGTGCATTTGTTTAATCAAACTATAATAAAATGAACCCTTACGAATAAACACTTTGGGGCTTAACTCACAACGCAATGGCATGATATAAAAATTGTAATGATCAAGGAGCAACAATTCATGAACACAAAATGATACAATGAATGACAATAATGTGACAATACAAAATGAATCATAGTACATGCAATGGCAATAATCTCACATTATACAAGCACTAGTATTAATATTAGCAAACTAATGAATTAAAAGCCAATTTTAAAAGAGTCACCAAACGAATTTATACAAATAAAATGTAACGAGTTTTAAAATACATAAAAAATGAATAGTTTGAAAGAAAGAAAATTTGAAATCATCAATACAAACAATGAATTTTACGTATATAAAAAAATTTTAAATCAAGTGACATGTATGAAAATTTGAAATAAAATTAAAAATAAAAAAAATATATAGTAGTAATATATAAAGGAAGTTTAAAATAATTTTATATGTGAAGAAAATTAAAATAGGTAACACACAAAATAATATATATCAATTTAAATAAATAACATACATGAAATTTAAAAGTTTTATAATAATATATAAAAATGATAGTACAAGAGTGTTTGAAGTAAACAAAAAAATATAATTTAAGTTAGGATTTTTACAAGAAACAAATTATATACATAATTAGATAAAAAAAATATATGATGGGAAATTTAAAAATAGTAATTAGAATATTGTAAAATTAATAATATATACCAGATAATTCCAAAAATATGCATTCAAGCGTTTTAATAAATAAATAACTAAAACTAAAGTTGAAGAGGTAGGGACTCAATTGAAATAAAGACAAAATTGAAAGGATAAATAAATAAAATTACTACAATAACACTGAGGATTAAAATGCGATGTGCACAAACAAACATGGACCAACCATGCAATTATTCCAAACCTCTAAGCGCAGCGTTTCAGTTCGGACTAAATTGAAGTGGCGCATAAAATTCAGGGCAAAATTAAAATTAAAAAAATGAAATCAGGTACAATTAAATAGTGGCGCGAAATGGGAGGACCAAGTGCGTAATTTACCCATTTAAGGTAAAAATGCGAGGATCTGCCCACGAATCGGGTCATCGCACAGGGCTCCTCAATTTTAAACGGCGTCGTTTGCTTTAAAAATTAAAACAAAAAAACCATTTGGCTATCTGCCATTTTTTGAAAAACAAGAACACCCCCATTCCCCTATCTCCTGTGTTAGGGTTTAAACCCAAGTATCACGCCGTCGCCGAACCACCACCATCCGATGGCCGCCAACGCGCAAGAAGGAGGTTGTTAGCCCTGTTTCAACTGAGCCAATCGACGGAGACCAAACACAGAAGTAAGTATTCCCTTCTTTATCTCTTTTTTGCGTATCAAAATGAAAAAATAAAATCGGAAAGAAAACCAAAAAAATCGAGAGTCACCTTCGAGGAAAGAAAAAATCTGCTCCTTTTTATTTCTAATGGTTCGTAAAAAATACAAAGGATTGGTTTCGGTTTTTTTATAACCGAGTTACAGATTCGCTTTTGTTTGTTTCCATTTTGTTTTATGTCGTTTTTGTCGTTTTCCTCTTTGTTTTGTCTTTCGTTGCATGTTGCCTTTTGTTGCGTGTTGCAGGTGACGTGAGAGGCAAAGGCGTGCTAGGGGGATCTGCTGGTGTGCGCGTGGTGGCTGTTGGTGGAGGGAGATGAATGGTCGGCGGCTATGAAGCTTAGGGGCTGTGGCTGCTGCTGTTTCATTTTCTTTGTAATGGGCTAGGGTTTATAAAATTTGGGTTATTGGTGTTTGGGCTGTAATTAATTTGGGTTGGTTTAATTAATTTTTTTATTTGGTTTTGTTTGGGCCCCGGGCTAAATTGGCCCACTACATGACACATGTGTATATATTGACTCATGCATAGGTTTGCAGCTTGTTCCTAAACAATGTAGGATTCCTTCATCTTTTAACTAACAACATAAGATTAAAGGCTACACAATATTTTATAAATTTTAAAAAACAATTTCTATTTTTTTATATTTTGTTAACATTTTCTCATATTATAAAATTCTCTTTTGAGATCTTTAATCTTATTGCATTTTAGAATTGTTAGCATATACAAAAAGACTATTAAAAAAGTAAATTGCACATATGAAACTTGTACATGCAATAATCTTCTATTCAATTTTAAATGTTTGAAGTTAATATCCCTGCAATTCTAATTTTTAAAATAATTTTCCATTATTTAAATTTAGAAGTTATATTTTTAATTTTTTTTTATTTTACATTATGAATGTTTGATTAATAAATAAATAGTGAGTATTTGGTACTCAAATAGTATATTTTTTTGTAATTTTAAACAATTGGTATATCTTTTTTAAATATTTATTTGTTTTTAATATTTTACTATTATCATTAATTTTTTAATCCTAATTTTAATTTAATTTTCATCACCTAACGAATGCTGATAAATTTATTTCATATGTATTTTGACTAGATAGATAATCTATTTAAACATATATATAATTATGTTAAATAAGTTTTTTTATAGAAATATATAATATACATAAAATATAATAATTATTTTTCATAATTTTATATCTAGATTAAATTACATTAGTAGTCACTTAACTATGATTTTTTGGCTATCGAATTATAAAAACTTACAAAATGATCACTCAACTATTAGTAATTTTTTAAATATTTATTTTTTAATATTTTACCATACTCATTTTATATTTTATAATTTTTTTTACTTATAGAGTTTAAAAGTTTTATTTATAATGTAAAAAATATTAAAATTTTGTAAAAAAAAATTTAACTCTATAAGTAAAAAAATATAAAATATAATGTAGCCTTTAAACTTATTTTGTTAGTTAAAAGATGAAAGAATCTCACATTGTTTAGGAACAAGCTGCAAACCTATTCATGAGTCTATATATACACATGTCTCATATCCCATATTACTTAAGAAAATAAGGGAAATGAGACTTTGGGTCTATATAAAGATCTACTTTGTTAGTTTTATTTCCATATTAATTGGTGACACCTTAAAATAAAAAAATGGTGTTGCTACTTTGGGTCTTTATAAAGGCTTATTCTCGTAAATTTTCAAAATAATTGGTCTATTTTTATAAAAAAATTTTAAAAAAGACCTTTTTTGAAAATTTAATCCAATAACAAGCAAAAGTGCGTCCACGTCAGTGAGTTTTTGCTGTCACGTCAGCAAAGCGCATCCACATCAGCCTGTTTTGTGCTGACATGGCAAAATTGCTCCCCTAGGGGCGCGTTTTGTTGAAATTTCCCCCTAAAACGCTCCTGCGTGGATGCGTTTTGCCAAAATCAGCCTTTTTCGGTAAATAATGAAATTGACCCATTTCCGTAAATATACTTGGAAATGGGCCTTTATAGGTAAACTAGTCATTTTAAGTTGTTCCTTTGATTTCAAGAAATTTTGGTTAATTGTTTTCCGTTTTTCAAGAATTCATTTGGGTTCTTGCCTTATTCAATCAGGTTTTTAAGAGCGTAAATATTGTTTTGGAATTTTCTATTTTGTTGCAAGCGAAAACTTGCTTAGTTTTGGGTATTTATGTAATTGAGTTTTCAGTTGGATTGTTGGTGATGAATCAGTCGGTTCTTGGTGCTGTGAGTAGTGTGTTTCAGGTGTATTTTTGAAACTACTATAGCTAAGGATTGTTTTGATGTTGAAATTCACGGATTTTAGTCAATTTCGATGTGGCCTGTTTTGCAGTTTTTATTTTGTGTTTGTAAACTGACTTATTTTAGTTCTTGTGTACTTCGACGCTCGTTTAAGCCTCTATAAGTGTGTTTGGAATATCGTTACTGATCGAGGGAGGCCTAGTAAGAGAGTATTACTGTTTGATTTGAGATTCATTTATGGATTGCTTGATTGGATCACGTTATTTGCATAAATGTTAAATGTGTTGTTTGATAATTAGAGATGTACAATGTTGTATCACTGTTTTGAAACTGATTTCGAGCATGTCCAATTTTTGAAATAGGCTAGTCCAAGCTGTTTGTCAGTAAGGATAATGGTTAATGAAATTAGAAAAAATAATTTTATTCGTTTCTGTAAACAGTTTGCATCTGCATTTGGGTTTGGGATATGTTTGAAGAGAAGGAAGTCTGATTTGGCAATTTTACTGCAATCTTCTGTTACAGCGGTGTGTAGGGTGGATGGGTCTACCATAGCCCAATTATGGTGTGTAGGGTGGTCAGAATGGTGTTTGGCTGGTTGGGTGGGAAATTTTGGTTTGTTACATATTTTACATATCTGATTATATGTTTGTTTGTATTAATGTTGAGACATGTGTGATAGATTAACATAATTGCATTATGTATGTTAGTGGAGACTATTCGTATATTTGGTTACCAGTTTTAAATTCTAGTATGACATGTATTTACTTTTTCTAAAACTATTTTTGTTTTGTTACATCATTATTTGCCTTTTGCCTAAGTTTCAGTCTCACACTGAGCTCATGTAGCTCATTCGTTTTAGTTTCTCCCTTTCAGGTATTTCGCGAAGTTAGTTTGTAGACTCGATACACCAGAGGTTTCAGAAGTTTTTTTTTTTTTTTTGTGTTGGTTTGGTTTAAATAAGATTTCCATAAGATTAGTATGGTGATTTTAATCAATTTGTAAGGCGATTATATAAACTGTGGTATGGGTTATGGCTGCTTGATTTGGTTTGAAAATATTCAATGCCACGCATGGATTTAATTTCATCAAATGTTATTATTCATTTTATAAACATACAATTTTTAATGTATTAATCTGTTGGTTTTTCAACCAAAAGATGACATCAAATTTTGCCGTTGCAATTCCGTTTTGAAATTTTAGTTTTTCCTCAAAACTACTACTCTGTTTTGATTGCAAAATTAGTACGAAAATAGTAACTTGTTTTTGAACTGGTTTGAAGTGATAAAATGGTTTTATGTAATTAAATCTTATTTATGGTTTCAGTAAGTTGCAAGAGAAAAATATTTTCGAAAAGAGTTTCTATGTTTAAACCAGTGATTTTGTAACAGCCCGTTTTCAGTTAAATTGGAACAGTGGTTTCGAAACCACAAATTTGAGCCAGAAAGAAAATTTATTTTAATAATATTGCATGGTTTGCATTATGATAGGAAAGACGTATGAAAATTTCGATAAGAAAATTTTACTGATTTCATGTTTAATTATAGAAAGGACCAAATTGCATGAAATGCAAAAGTTGAATTTTAATAGCTAGAAGGATCAAATAGCTATAGAATTCAAAACTTGAGGTCCTTATATGGAAATTAGTCCATTAAATGAAGTTAGTAGATATTTATGATGAATCATCCATGGAAAATTAGAAAAAGAAAAAGACGAAATTGGAAAGATGAAATAGTAAAAGATGATATTTTAATTAAATAGAAAATATCATCATTTTATATCATCTTCCCCAAATTTTTCTATGGAAACCCTAGCTAAGAGAGAGAATTTCAAGCAAGCTTAATTGGGTAAGTAATCATATCCCGTTTTTAGTAATATTTATATTTCTGAGATCGTAATAACCTAATCTATCTATTTTGGGGACTAATTTGTAAAGTTATCAAAGTATTAAAAGTTTTCCATGGATGAGTATGCTGAAATTTTGAAATTTTTGGTAGAAAATGAAAGGTTGTTGATAGATAAACAACTTTTGTAAAGGAAATTTTCATGAAATTGTGATTTATGGACTAAATTGAAAAAATGTAAAATTTATGGAAAATTTCTGAATTTCATGAGCTGTAAATTTTGTATGAAAAATTTGGTTAGGCTTGGAATAAGGATTAAATTGCATGAATTTCATTTTCCGAGCCTAAGGACGAAATAGAAATTAATCAAAAGTATAAGGGCAAAATGGTACTTTTGCCTAAGATGTAAATTGGATTGAATTGGATATGAAATGTGTTAAATTGATATTAAATTTGTTTATATAGATCTAGAAAGATCAAATAAGAAATTAGATCGAGGAAAAGAAAAAGTATCAGATTAGTAGATTCTCGAATACGAACAAGTATCGAGGTATGTTCGTGTAACTAAATTCTACAATTTACATGTTTGAATAAAACGTTATATATGTGAATGTTGAATTGTGAAATTGATATGTATATGAAATTAATCATAAATTCGGAAATGCCTGATAAATGTTAAATCCCATTTGAATAATGAAATTCGATGGATACAAGATTTCCTGAATTGGTTGTAATATTGCATATGTTGCAACACACCATAGCTCTTACGAACATCCCGTTATAAGCCCTCTCAAGCTTCCCGTTATATGGCTATCCAGAGCTCTCTGATAATAACTCTTCGAAGTTACCTGTTAAGCTCAATGAGCTTCCTGTTTAAAACTCTTATGAGTTTCCTATTATAGCCCGGATAAGCTTCCTGTTACATGGCTCACATGAGCATCTTGTTATATGACTCGAGAGAGTGCTTCCTGATTATGTGCCCTAATGGGTACCCCTGATTATGAGTTGACAGGTTACAGTTTTATACACTTCGAGTGTACTACATGTGTATCCATCTGTAACAGCCCCTTTTTAGTCAAATCGGAACAGTAATTTTGAGACCACAAATTTGATGTTAAAATAATTATTTTATTATTATTTTAATGTTTACAGCATGATAGTGTGTTTGTGTGAAAATTTCGTTAAGAAATTTTATCGTTTGAGTGCTTAATTCGATAAAAAGGACTGAATCGCGTAAAGTGTAAAAGTGGAGTTCTATTAGCTAAAGGTGTCTAATAGCTATGGAATATTAAAGTGAAGGTCCTTATGTGGTAATTAGACCATTAGTATGTTAGTGGATGATAATGGCTTGGCATTTTGTGTAAATTTTAAAGTATTAAAAGGTTAAATTAGTAATTAAGTAATTAATGAATAAAACAAAAGGAATAAAATTTATCATTATCTTCCATTATCAATTTTCAACTAAAAATTAAAGAGAAAGAAGCCATTTTTTGTGTTTAACATTCAGCAACCCTAATTCCTTCAATTAGGTATGTATTTTAATCCATTTTTAATGATTTCTATGTTTTTTAGTTCGTTGCAGCTTGATCTAGCTAGGCCAGGGGCTAATTTGTAAGAATTTTAAAGGCTAAAGATGTTGCTATTGATGAATATGTATGAGCTTTAATGATTGATGATAGATTATGAATGTTTGATGATAGTTATAAAAGTTTTGTTAAGTGATTTTTAATGAAAATGCAAATTAGGGATTAAATTGAGAAATGTGTAAAATTCATGATGAAATGGGTGAAATAATGAAAATTTTGGGCTTCTAGGGACTTAAATAAAATTTGGCTAGCATGGGTATAAGTTGAATTTCATGAATTTGTGTTTTTATGAGCTAAGGACTAAATTGTAAAAATGTTGAAATATTAGGGGAAAAAGTGTAAAGTTGCCTTTATGTGTATTCTGGACAAAATTGAATAGAATGATAATTAAATAAGTTGATTTTGATTACATTTAGATCAAGAAAAGCGAAATTTGGATTTAGATTGGGGAAAAAACAAGGTTTTGGACTAGTCGATCGTCGTTTTAGCGATCTAGGTAAGTTCGTATAGTTAAACTTTAATGTTTATTTATTAAATTTATGAATGGTATTATGTATTTATTCATATTTATTGTTGAAAATAAAATTATTTTTGAATTATGAAATTGAATTAAATGTTCAAAACAAGTACAATGCAGGATTGAGTACAACCGTTTTATGATAAAGGATGAATTGAACGTAAGACCATGGTTGGACCATGGTAGTATTTATATGTAAGACCATAGTTGGGCAATGGCATTCTGATGATAAGACCATAACTGGGTTATGGCACTACGAATGTAAGACAATGGCAAGGCCATGACAATACACATGTAAGACCATAGTTGGACTATGGCACAAGAAAAATGATGTACTCATATCCGTAAGCCGTTCTTCTATTCGGAAAGACTTGGAAAGTGACATATGAAATTAATATTGAAAGACTTATGGTTATTATTAGAATTGATCTGAAATAAGAGTATTCATCGATATTTAAATGATTCAACGGGTATATTGAATATATGAATTGGTGAGAATAGTTACGTATCGGTACAGGTATGTACGAAAATTGAATATGTATTGAGCATATGAAAGAATTGAGTTCATGGCTAAATAGATGATTGAATATATGTTAACATTATTGTTATACATATTTTGTAGTATGTAATATGCCTATTTTTAATGGTAACTAAATGGTGAGTTTTGCTTATTATTTTCATATGAGCTTACTAAGCTATAAAGCTTACTTTGTTTATTTTACCATGTTTTATAGTGAACTCAAAGCTAGCTAGGATTTGAGGATCGTCGGAGACTTCATCACACTATCCTACTATCACTTTGGTACTTTTAAGCTTATGTTTTGGTTATATGGCATGTATAGGATTTATGGTTACTTTGGTTAAGTGTTGGTAATGAATTTAGCCATTTGAATTGGCTTGTATATGTTTAAAGTTTGGTTTTGTATTTAGCCATAAAAGTTGGCTTAACTTGGTTGGTTTGATTGTGTATATATTTGTGCATATGGCTCTTATTATTATGTGCTTGAGTATGGATATGTGATGATAGATGGTATTTAGTATTTAGAAGTACTAAATGATTGAGTAACGAACTTGGCATGTTTATGAAATTAGGTAAAATAATGCATGTTTAGAAATTGACTATATTGATGATTTGATAAAGTGAAATATGTCATTAAATTGAATGGCACATTGTGGTATTTGTGTTTTATATTGGTTGGTAATGAAATGGTTTGGATTATGCTTGGTTGGAGTTGATTTAAATGCTCATTTATGCTATGTTTTGATATCATTGAGTTTTGTGTAGGTGTGCACAAGTTTAGGTGGCAAATTGGCTTGGTAAATAACCTATTTTTGTCCACATGGGCAAAGACACTGGCGTGTGTCTCAACCGTGTGTGATACACGATCATGTACACGGCCGTGTGTCCCCTGGTGTTGAAATTAAAATTAAGTCAGTATGCTCCACACGGCCTCACACACGGGCGTGTGACTTGGCCGTGTGGCATAAGTCAGTATACCCTACAGGTTTGGCACGTCCTAGCACACAGGCGTGTGCTGCCATTTTTAGGGCACACGGGCGTGTATCTTGGCTGTGTGACCCAAGTCAAAGAGTTACATAGGGTCGGACACGGGCTGAGACACGGCCATGTGCTCCCATTTCGAATGTCCACACGGCCTGCGACACAGGCGTGTCTTTGGCCGTGTGAGAGACACGGCCGGGCCACACGGGCGTATGTTTCTTGTTTTTGAGAAAATTTTCTAAGTGTTCTAAAAGTTTCTAAAGTTATCAGTTTAGTCCCGAACCACCCCAAATGCATGTTTTAGGCCTCGTAGGCTTGTATTAGGGACAATATGATTGGTTGTGAATGAATTGTATTTGAATTGACTAATTGTATGAGAAATGTATGTTTAAATGTGTGATAAGTTCAGTAATGCTTCGTAACCCTATTCCGACATTGAATACGGGTGAGGGGTGTTACACCATCGATATTTCAAATAAATTCAACGGGCAAAGTTCTGACATGGTTAAACTGAGCCTAACATGATTTGCCATGAAAATGCACATGTTAAATGGAAATATGATATGAAAAGCATAAATATATATGAAAGTTATTACATGATGAACTCATCTTTGATTCTTAATATTTACATGTAATACACATGACTAATAAGTTTCTTTAGATTATATGTGTTTAGGCAAATTGCCAAATTTCTTTGAATGAATTTTCTTTGCTTATTTTAAATGAAAATGAGTGGTAAGTAAATTTTCTGTTATACGAACTTACTAAGCATAATATGCTTACTCTCTTTACTTCCTCTGTTTTATAGTGCTCTGAAGCTCGTGAAGTTGGAACTTGGTCGGAGACACATCACACTAACCCTAGGACTTCTCGGTATATAAAACAAGCAAATTTTTAGTATAATGGCATGTATAAGCTAAGTAGGCATAATGATGAAATGTTTTGGTTGTAACTAGCCATTCGAATGGCTAGTGTTAATCATATTTTGATGTAGTTATATAAGGCCTTATCATGCTTGATGTGTGTATTGAAATGATTGAATGATGGAAGTTACATAAATATATTAATGGTCGCGTGAATGGGTAAAATATACTCATATGTTTATATGGCCAATTAGGTAAGATCAAATACTTGGATAAATGGGATGTTATGACATGCATTGAACTTGAAATTGGCTTCAACTGAATGTTTTATTGTGACTTGTAATGGTACAAAAATAGGTTGGATATGTTGATGCCAGGTTGGGTGAGAAATAAGGCTTGGAAATGGCCTTATATTGTCCACATGGGTGTGTGTCTCAGCCGTGTGTGACACATGGCCATGCGCACGGGCATGTAGTTTGGCCGTGTGTCCCCTGCAACTTATAATTTGAGAAATAGAATGCTTCGAATTGCTCACACGAGTAGAGACACGGGTGTGTATCTCAGCCATGTGTGCCACACGGCCTATCACATGGGCATGTGACTTGGTCTTGTGACCCCTGCACTTAATTTGATATTATTGGACTAATTGATAGAAATCGATTATTTGATACATTAAAACTTGGGTCGCTTGAGTGTTAATCGATTATTTTCACATTGGATCCTGAACTTGTCAAATGTGCCCACATTGAGACTTCAACTTTTGTTATCCAAGTTAGTCCTTGAAAACTAGAGGTGTTCATGGGTCGGGCGGCCCGGCCCGGCTCGAAGGCCCAACCGAAATTTGGGAGGGTTTGGGCAAAAATATAAGCCCGAAAAATGGGCTTGGACAAAAAATAAGGCCCGTTTAAAAAATGGGCTGGGCCTCAGGTAAGGTATTTTTGGCCCGGGCCCGGCTCGGCCCGAATTCACTAAATGACAAAAAAAATTGCTATTTTTTTTTTATTTTTGAATGTTATTTTCTTGTTGTTTTCTCCCTATTTTGCTACCATATTACTATTATGTTGCTACTATTTTGTTGTTATTGATTGAATATTGTATAAAACTTATTTTATTGTTAATTTTGTTATTATTTTAAAGGCATTTGTTAATTTTATTATTATTTTAGAGGTTTTTGCTTGTTAAGTTACATCTATCTTAGTGTTATTTAAGTCTACAAATTTTTTTAAAATTTATTTTCAATTTGTTGGGAAATATTTATTTTGATTTTTTTAGTATTATATATATTTAAAAATTATTAATACGGGCTGGGCTGGGCCGGGCATGGGTTTTAGCATTTTTATATGGGTCGGGCTTGGGAAAAAATTAGGCCCATTTTTTGGGCCCAGCCAGACCCGAGCCCGATGAATGGGCCTAAATTTTTAGTTGAGCCCGGCCCAACCTGGCCCATGAACACCTCTATTGAAAACCCTAAAGTTCAAGCCTCAATGTGGGAGCAATTGTCAAGTTTAGGGTTTAAGTTGGACCAAAAAAAAGTTCATGCCCCAATATGGGAAACGTTGCCAATTTCATGTCTCAATGTGGAACAATTACCAAGTTTAATATCTAACTTGAACCAAAAAAAAAAAAATTCAAACCCGCAATATAAAAAAATTTGTCAAATTAAAACCCCAAATAATAATTTAACCACTCTATATAAAATTAAAATGAATAAATCTTTATTGTATTAATATTTAACGTATAATTTATTAGTTTTTGTTAATGTGGCTTAGATCTATGAAATAGAATTCAATAATCATTTTACAAGGGGACAAAGTTTCAAATTTTTTAAAAATCTTGAATGACAAATTTATTTAACTAGGTAATTAGTGTATACTTTTTTTAATTAAATTGAGTAAAATGTTACACGCTTAAACTTACCTATACTTACATTGTTTTGAAATTTTTAACATCATATATTAACTAAATTAATACTCAAGCGACCCAAATTGTAATGTATCAAATAATCGATTTCTATCAATTAGTCCAATAATATCAAGAGTAGAGTAGCATTTTATTTTCCTTCTTTATTAAAAAATATAATGCAAGTCTTCAATGTTTATATCTTTCATCATTTGGTCCTTATTCTTTTTTAGTTAAATTTGCTTTCTATCAATTGTTGTTTGTTTAACAGAAATACTGACTAAAATATTAAATTTATTAAACATGATAGCTCGCATGGCAATCTACATATACTTCATGCCAATATTTTTTAAAATTTTTTATGAATTTTATAAATTTTAAATTATTTTTTGACATGACATATAAGATAAATAGTACAATATCAACATGAAAGCACATGTGGACTGTCAGATGGGTTACCACACTAATATTGTTAAAAAATTTAATGTTTTAGTCAATATTTTTGTTAAAAAAAAGTAATTTAATTCTTTTTTAAAAGGTTAATAATTAAATTTAGCTTAAAAAGGAATCAAATTGGATAAAAGAATAAATATTAAGGGCTAAATATAATATTAAACTTATTAAAAATGGAACCCATAAAAAATTTATTGGCTGCTCTTTGAGGATTCTATTTTAAATGCAAGTAGGAAGGGAAAAAAAACAATTGTATACATCCCATCGTCACAATAAATAACAATAAATTTTCAAATATATAATGAGACTGTCCATGATAAAACAAAATGGTCAACTGTATGTAAATATATATATATATTAAATGTTATGAAGAAAAGGTGTTTGCTTGCTGATGGCTAGTGAAGTTGACTTGGTGATTTGATCTGATCTGCAGCTGGGGAAGAGGCTGCAACCCCACCTATTTTGTCTTCATCACATCCTCCAAAATTTAGGGTTTAGTTTTTCCTTTTATTATTTGCGTTGCAAGGATGTGAGTTAAGGGTCCTTTTTTAAATATAAAATTATTTCATTAACACTTCCCTGAATCGTAATCCAATTTTAAGACATAACATTATTATTACCTTTCAACATCCTTCGATGGAAATATAGGAAACAAGTGGTGTAAATTTTAGGTACAAAATCGTAATTTAAAAAGCGACTTGGATATTTAATTTAACTTAAGTTATATTTGACTTCAATTAAATTTAAAATCGAAATCATATAGATTTTTAAAATGAAAAACAAAATTATTTCAACATTGTTTTCTTCGTCCACAAACCCAAAAACTTCCATAAGAAACATCCAACTTCTACATCGCTACTTTTTTTATATACATTATTGGATGAAGTAGAATCTGGGTTTTTTTTTGTTTTTTTTTATTTAAAAAAAAACCTTAAAAAGCATGCAGATTCTTTAGGGAAGAAACTATATATAATTATTATATTAATTATATAAATGTAAAGATTCTGAAATTGGGTTGATGAAGCATTGAAGTAAATTTATATATATACATAAGGAGATTAAATAATGGATATTTTTGCTTAGGTCTTAGATTCCTGAGATGTTTTATTTTGGATTAGCTGTCAAATTGGAGATGAAGCAAAAAATTATTCAAAGATTTGAAATAAAATAACCAGTATTCTAATGAATCTAACTTAAACAACAGCTCAAATATAATTAAATAATTCTTTAATTTTATTCAAGTGCATATTGAAACTAAACCTATAAATAAATTATTTTATTTTTATTTTTTAATAGTTTTTAGTAAGGTGGGTATTATCTAATCTACTAAAAATATATGAAACCCGAAATCATATATTGAGAAATTAGTGTATGATCAACTTTTCAAATTAGTCCAAATTAAGTAAAGTAGATGAGCAAATTGTTAAATAGAAAGATTTTAGGTCAATGCCATTGTTTCAACGGCATCTTGTGCTATCATTATTTTCTTTGCCCCCTAGAATAAATGGATTTTTTTGAATATTCTATGTAAATACAAAGAAAACATCTCTCTCTTTCAATTTTTATTGAATATACATATCTAATTTCTGTATTATCATATACATTTGAATATGATATAAGGTAAAATCATTCGGATTTCAACATCGCAAGAAGAAGTTAGGAATGTGTTGTTCATCAATAGCCAACAAACCTCTTCAATAAATGATATTTTATGGACTTTTTCTTAAAAAATCAAAACCATATTACTAAGAACGTATATATTCATATTAAACACTTATCTTATATTTTAAAAAAAAAATAACACTTCCAGTTTTCTTAAATTTGAAAATTTGTAATTGGAGAAGTAAGATATATAAAATTAGAGAAGATTGTGGATATATGATTTGCATATTCATTATATGGTGAAAAAGGAAATATTAATATTTAATATTTTTATTTTATTTAACTTAATTATAAAAATTATTTTTAATATCTTAATGTATAAAATAGTATGAACACAAAAGATCATTACATCATATTACATAAGCTGTCAAATAATAATAATAAGAGTGCTATTCTAGAAAACAAAATAAAGGGTAAATTATTAAAATAGTCATTTTTGTTTATTTCAAGTTATACTATTGTCACTTATGTTAATGTGTTGTAATATTTTAGTTATTGAGCCACTAATTGTTGTTAACGGTGTAATGGTAAGTTGATGTGGCACATTAAATCATCATTTCAAACAAAAATTTTAGGTTAAATTATACAATTAGTCCACATAATTTATAATTTTCCATTCTCTTCTGCTTCTTCATTTATTTTCCTCCCTTCTCCATCTCTTTTAACGTAGCTTTTCTATGTTTTTCATTTGTTAAAACTAGTCCCTATACTTTTATTTTTTTAAACAATTTAATATTTTCTTTTTATTTCTTTATCTTCCTTTTCATCTTTCTCTTTAGTTTTAACAAATGGAAAACATAGAAAAACTACATTAAAAGAGATGGAGAAGGGAGAAAAACAAAGAAAGAAGCAAAAGAGAATGAAAAATAAAGAAAAAAAATGAAAAGTTAAAAGAACATAAAAGAAAAAAATTAAATTGTTTAAAGTGAAAAAAATATGGGAACCAATTGTATAAATTAACTTAAAATTTTTGTTTGAAATTATAATTTAACGTGACACGTCAACTTACCGTTACACTATTAACAGCAATTAACGGTCCAGTGACTAAAATGTTACAACACCTTAACGTAACTTAAGTGACTAAAATGTAACATTTTAAACATAAATAGCTAAAATATAATCTAAGATAAACAAAAATGACTATTTTAATAATTTATCCTAAAATTAAATTCTTAACTTAAAAGTCAGACAACACCCCCCATGAGTCTTGGTCTTGGGGAGGCAACACTTGCTAAATTCAACACTGATTAAGGGAAAGTCAAGCACACCACTTAATGTACTGCAAATTGCAGTCAGCAAGCGACCCTTGAGTCACTGTTTTTTTTTTTTCTTCCCCTCAATTCTATTTATCCATTTATTAATAAAAAATTAATTATATTTTACTTTTTTATTTTTACTTTTACTTTTTTTTAAGATTTACAGTTTTTTAACCTTTTATTTATATAAACAAAATATCAACTAATTTAAACTCTAGAGTAAATTAATGTGGTGAATTAATTTTGTACCAATTCAATTGAAATATATATATGTATATATATATATATATATATATATATTAATTTTATAAAATAAAGTAGAATCTTATGAAGGTACTTTTGCTCTTTTTTTAAATATTTTTCCACAACATCAATAAAATTTCACCATTTGAATACACTTTATTATAATTTTAAACATTCAAATTTATTATTTTAAACAATATTTTATTTAATCATTATATAAATTTTTAATAAATATATTTTTTACAATATTTTTCATTAATTAAAATTTATAATATTTATGAAAATTATATATAAAAAATGCTTCATCAAGGGTTCAACTTTTTATTTATTGGGTAGGAGTAGGATCATTGTAGTAGGGGCTAAAAGCTAGGAAGGAACTCAACTCCCTTGAGAGTACACTTTTGTAACTTAAATCCCTCTACTTTCATATTTTAAAATTCAAATCTAGTTGATAACAATACAAATTAATTATAAAGTCATTTTTTTAATTACATGGCTACTAAGTAATTTTTTTATTTCAAAAATGTCATAGCAACAAATATAATAATAAAAATTTAACAATATTAACAGTTGGACCTAAATTTTAAAATTAAAAAAAATAAAAAGACTAAATTCCATAAAATAAAAGTATAAAAACTAAATTCTTAATTTTTAAAAATACTAAGACTTATAACATATTTTAATCTATATTTAAACTATTAAACTTTGTTTTAACAAGCCATGTACTTTTTTTTAATTAAGTAAACCCTAAACTAATATTTTTAGCCATAAAAGCCTAAACAAAATATTTTTAATCTTCAAACTAGATTCATATAATAATTTATTGAATAAAATAATATTTTATATTTTTAGAAAGTGTTTATATACTTAAAATACATTTAATCAAACTCTTTTGCTGAAAGGAATTTAAGGGTGCTGGTAAGGGTTTGGGTACTAAATTTTTTAAAATTATTTTTAAGCTTTTTAAGTTTTAATTTTTTATTTAAATATTATAATTAGTATTTAAAGAAAAACAAACTTGTGTTTAGCTCTCCCTCAAAATTTTCAAAGTTCTTTTAAAGTTGATTCTTTTATACAAGTTATATTTTTTTATTATAAATTAGTGATTTTTTTTTAATTTAATTTGATAAACAAATATAAATAGTATCTAAATATTAATTTGATAAAAATATATTTAATAACTTCAATATTTAAGTATAAATTGTATCTAAAATTAATTAGGTAAAAAATAAAATTAAATAATTATAACATCTAATACACATTAAGCCTTAAATTTTGATAATCAAGATTATCACAAAATTAAAAATATCTTACTAAAAATAGACTTGCCATATCTACGTATATTTTATAAAAATATATGCCTCCCTTGATTATCAACAATTTTAGCTCCACATTGCAATTCTGAAAATTCTTTTTATGTTGATATAAAGTATATATTATTTCTATTAAAAAAAAAGAGTATTTATTAATTTTTTTTATTCATATAAGTTAATAAGATTACATCCATACTCATATATTAGAAGGTATAATGACTTTTTTAGTAAAGTTAAAAAGGCTTAGGGAAAATGGAGTCATCCCACCATACAACCGCAAGCTTCAATGATTTATTTTATAAATATATTTGAAAAATATTATATATTTTGATATCTAAAGATAATTGTATAATTTTTTAGTATTTAATTCAAATTTTAGAATTTATTTTGATAAAAAATATAATTAGCCTATAACATTAGTAATTAACATTCATCAAATCAAACTTAAAATCTAAACCAAATCACATTCATTAGACTTTATTTGACAAATTAAACACAATTAAATAATTCAAAATCAACATTAAATTTATTCTATAAACAATATCGTGAATAATTCAAACTTAACAATATTTATAATTAATTTTCATCAAATTAAAATTAAACACTAAAAAACTAACACTTATTTTTGGATATCAAAATACAAATACTAAATTGAACCAATAAATAACTCATATACCATAATTAAAAATGTCAATGGAATAATATATTAAACCGTATAAAAATTAAGGATTTTTATGGATAAAATATTTAGGCTATGTGCGTATTAAACTATTTTGTTTAAAACGTTTAAAGGCCTTTGTTTTTTTTTTTTTTTTTTTTTTTTTTTTTTGTATCTTAGCAGATAAAGATTGTAGATAAAACTTAAAAGGCATTCATCTACCAATAAATAAGAGAAAACAAAAGGAACAGATTCTCTAATTTAACTTGTCAAATTCTACCACTCAGAGAAATTCCAGTTGATAGATAGATGGATAAACAAAAGTACCTAAGCATACTGTTTTAACCTAAAGGTTGAGTCATCGTAACAATTGTTAATAGCGGTCAAATGAAGACGGGCGACCTCCCATGCCCGGACGATCATAAGGGCCAGCCCTGTTCCGGTAGCTTCTTCCATCATTTCGCGCTGGCCCTCCTGCTCCATACCTATCATTACCTCTTGGAGCAACATCTCGATACCCTCTCTCTTTGCCAAAACCATTTTGAGGAAAACGATCAGAACCAGCATAACGATCACCAAATCGATCTCCAGTAGGTGGATACCTGCATTGTTTACAGAAGTACTAGAATTGAAGATATGATAAGATGGATGAAGTCGAGCATGTGCAGAAAACCTAATACCTGTCACTAATATAACGATCACGATTTCCATATCTATCATCTCTACTGTCAAAACGGTCTCTATCTCCATAGCGTCCACCATCATAACGGTCATCTATGTATCGATCACGATCTCTGAAGCGATCACCACGATCATCAGCCCCACCATATCTTGACCTTGAAGAGAACATGCCGCCACTCCCACCTCGGCCACCACCAGCTGAAGGGCAATCTCGGGCCCAGTGCCCAAAACGCCCACATTTGAAGCATTCATCCTGTGCTACAGGCCTGTCTCCACCTGCAAAGCGACCTCTGCCACTTGATGAGTAACCTCCTCTATAACCGTGATCAAGATCTTCACCCATCTTAGGTTGAGCCTTATTCACTGAAATGGTGCGCTCCCCCAGCTCCCGTCCATGCATCTCCCTGATAGCTTCATCCATGGACCGGCGATCAGCAAATGTGATAAATCCAAATCCACGTGGACGGCCAGTATCTCTTTCCAACATGATCTACAGCCATAGAAAAAAAATCTCATGCCAAAAACAAAGAAAATGTAAAGCAAGTACCGACTACTACTAAATATATTTATATAGCACGCATTAGCATTTTATAATATAGAGGAAACAAATCAATAACACGCATCATTTGTAGACTTAGGTATAGAATAAAACATGTATAACTTTCCCTGCAGAAAAGATTAAGAGAGTACGTGGTGAATTCACGCCATGCAGCTTGAGACATTTAATAAATTTGAAAAACATCACTCTAGACAATTGCCTCTGAACTACCATGCCTCAATTAATTATATCACCAGATAGTTCAATTTTATTATAAAAAGAAAGATGTCGAAAGGAGCATGGCATTACAGGGAAAATCGTAAAATTCATAAAATATATCAACTTTCATCTATGGAAATGAAATAAAGGGACTTCAAAATCATGGTCTGCACAATTTGTACAAATAGTAAGGGAGAAAAATAAATGAAGCATAACTTACTTTCTCCTTGTTATAGTTGGTAATGCATTGATATGTTTGCAAAGATTCTTAAAACAGAACAGAAGATGCTGCAAAATTTCCCTTTTTCTCATCTGATAAATTATAACTCTGACCTGAACTCATTTCCCATGTGATCCAACATTCGAGTTCATGCATAAGTTATTAGCTCCATATAGTCAAACAAATGGTTTTCTTTCTGATTTTCTGTTTCTCTGTTCCTCTTTATAAAGTTACATTACCCTCAGTAAGTGTTAACAAACAATAGAACACTACGGTTTCCACGTTGGGCTAAAATCAATCCTTGCCAAGCCAAAAGCATTTTCCATATCAATGGGTTTGTCTGCAAGCTATAAAAGACAAGCCTCACCACAAGTTTCTTCGAGTGGGGAATCATGCCCAAAACTAGCTGCTTCTAGGGATTGGCTAATTCAGTCAGCAGAAATGCCAAAAGAATCAATGATGCAAGATCACACTCCCAGAACTCATCAAAATCAAGAGAATAACTGCTCCACTCACCATGAAGTTCAAAGAAATGCATATCCTGGTGAAGTTAGAAATTGTGGATATAATATATACTAAAATAATGTATTTCTCACGTCCATGTGCATCAGTTTAGTAGTTAAAAGCAGGTCCAGCTAACTGCCACAAGTAGTGAGTCCAATATCCTATGGTTTCAGCATTCTGGGTAAAAACAAGTGTATAACTTCGAACAGGCTCTCGTCGTAAAGCTGAGGGAGATAATACAGTCACTATGATGCTATGTGTATCAGAACATAGTGCTCCGTGTGCTCTATTATCTGCCATACAGACGCAGTCCCAGTAAAAAGAACAACAATTTCAAGTTCCTAAGGATTTTCATCAGACATGAGAAAAAGAACAACTTGGGGCTTGCTAAATTTTGGCTGAATGGTGACAGAAGCATGAAAGAATGACATTTGAACTTGATATACGAACACCCAAGGACCAAGTCTGCAAACTGATGCGACCTCTCAGACTAGTTTAGAATATTAGATGACAGGAAAATTACACAACTGCATCAATAGTCCAACGGAAAACAGGCACACAACTAATCTGGTACTGAACGTTTCTATTCAGAATCGATTGAGGTATTCAAAGAAAATCAAAAAAGAAATCTCGAAATAAGGCCAAAAACTGGATCTTCCACCATTGGCTAACCACATCAGCAGATACATTGCTGTCAATCCCATTCAAAACCATGTATCTCTGGCCTCAGGAAAAAAAAAACATGATCACGTATGAGGATACAAAGCTGCTCCTTGCCATCATTTGGAACATAATGGCCCGGAAAACTGTATGCTAAAGTGTAGAGACAAATGTGGCACCACACAAGCACACTCCAAACAAAAGAGGTCATGAACGGGAGAATTGTACAGCAACGTAAAGCTCCACAAGGACTTGACAACTAAGAAAGGTCTAGAAATGCTTCCACATACCCTAGCAAAGCAAAAGACATCTTGACAAAACTCTGGTCCTCTTGGAAGGCAAAATGACACAAATCATTACTCATTTGTTGTCCACGAGAAAGAAAACAATGGTATTGCCATAAAACTTTCTGGCACTGACTTCACAAAAGCTTCCGTGTGATGCTTACCACAAACAGCCACTTAAGAAACAATCCATATTTCTTTAGACAGTCATTTCAGGCTCATCAAAAGTAAATTTCACAAATAATGCAAAAAAACTCATGGCTTGTGCCTTCATGCATGGACCCTTTAATCCAAACAAAACTGTTTCTCCACAACATAGTTTAAAATAATCAGTTTTAACTTCAGCTCCCTTCATTAATCATATCCCTTAAATAAAAACTTTCTGCTTGAACATTATGAACAGAGATGACTTTGCACTTCAACTTGATGCAGTCACCCTGACCAAAAGCACTTCTTAAAAAACCCATCCACAGCATGTCAAAATATTTTTACAGCATTTCAACAAGAAAAAGAACAAGAAAAATTAATTTGATGAAGAAAAGAGAAACAAAAGCAAACTGAACAAATTATTTATAAGCCTAATATCATATATGCTTGTAAAACAAATTCTACTATTGATATACAAAAGCAGTCTCTCTATTAGCAATGACGTCCTAAAATATAGATAAGACACTAGTAGCAGTGCATGTATAAAAAGCCATAGAGAATTTAACATGACAACCACCTTCCAGAAAAAGAACATTAAAATTACAAAATATTGTTGAATAATGTCAATAAGGTCTTAACATAAGGTTCCCTTATCTTTTCTTCTCTTTTTTAAATTCAGTGCTAGTGAACACATTCAAAACAAAGTAAATATAAACCCAAAAAAAAAAAACATTTGCTTAAAGCATACAATATTCAACCAAATTGAAGGCAAATTCAACAACCCTTCTTCCCATTCACTAGCCTGTTTTTATTTAGTTAACTAAATAAGTATCTCTTTTGCTTTCAATGGCCTAAACATATATACTAGAAAAGAATAAAGAAAGCATAAATAATATTATAGTATATATAGTCAGAGAGAGATATATATTGGCACCCTAAAAACTCAATGTCAAGATCCACCACTGAACCGAACATAACATGAAAAGGGGAAAACCCAATAAAACAAAAAAAAAAAAACAGTTTATTTATTATTTGAAGCACAAAAAAAAAGGGTAACCTGAGATTCAAGGATTTTGCCAAATGGACTAAACGCATGCTCAAGCTGTCGTTCAGTGACATCCCATGACAATCCTCCCACAAATATTCGGTTCTCTTCTTTCCCCCCCATACTTTCACATAAATTTTCTTTCTTCCTTCTTCAAAAACCTGCAGATGAGAGAAAATAAAACCCAAAAACAAGTTAAAGAGCTAAAATCTTTATATGTTTCCTGAGAAAAATCCTAACTTTTCCAGGAAAAGAAAAAAGAAGGGAAAAAAAATTAATTTTTGTTGTTTACCTCTTTTCTCTTGGCTTCGGGGCTGAGTGATTTTTTTTTTCTTTTTGGTATTTTTATGAGAGAGAAACCCTAGATAATTTCTAGAGACACGTGAAAAATTTTAAGCTGATCGGTTGTTGTACCTTCGGGAAAATGGGCCTTATGGTACAATACTTGTAAGCAAAAGATTGGGCCTTTATATTCTGGATTGGCCTATTAATAATTGAAAGAAAATTTTGCCAAATAATAAAAAATTTTAATTCATAACTTTTAATTATCTTTTAAATTTCTTAAATATCTACTAAAAATATGTTTTGAGAATAAATTTATTACTTTTTAAATTTTTAAAAATTAATTTTCATAATAATAAATTATTTTCTAGTGATACTAAAATGTATTTTTATTACTTCAATATCACTTGAATATTTTTATTTTATTATTTTAATAGATTTTTAGTTAATATTTCTATTTGTCACTTTCAGTCTTTTTTCGTATTTTAATAAATATATATGTTCATAGAAAATTAAAGAAATATCGTTCTGGAACCAAAATTATAAATCTAATTTTCAATTTTAGTCTTAACTCAATCGGCATGGACATTGTTGTCAATGCAGAAAAACGTGAATTTGAGTGCGTTGAAACAAATTGTTTTCCTATTTATGGGTTGAAGAAGAGTTATAGATAATTCTAGACATTACCCCAAAAAGATTAAATATGACCGAAAAATTAAAAGTCGAAGCATGGATTTGGTTATATTGGATTAAATTGTAAAAATACATTTTTAAATTTATTTGATAATTTCTGCAATATTTAAATTATTATAACATTTAACCTCTTCAATTTTATATTAAAATTCACACCAAAATTTTTATTAATTATTTATTGCATTTATCTCCTATTTAATATATAATCTTCTTTAATTGAACAAGCCGATACAACCAATCGGATCGGACGACGGTTTATATCGGTTGCGCCATCGGTTTGACCTTCACTCCCAATTTTTATCCTTGTGTAAAAGGAATACCTTTCATTGAGAAAGAAATGATAATAAATGGCATTAAAATTATAATACAATTTCACATTTTATAATTTAAAATAATTACATCGTGAGATACATAACCTACAAATAAACTGTACAGGAATTTTAGCATTGTATCAATCAATGATTCATATGATTGAAATCATGTTATTCAGGCAGGAAGGGAAGCCTTGTAACACTTGTTCCTCCACAGCTATCAGTTAGGGGCTTTGAGCCGGTTTCGTTTCGTAAATTCGATGTAGTTTTCAGGGATTTTGATGATACCTTTTTGTTCAATCTATGAGGAAGAATTTGCAACCTTGGGTTAAGCTCAGTACCTGAGTTCTCTGCATCCAACTGATAGCTTTTGACAAGCTCAAGTTGACGGGCAATTATTTCGGAACGTCTCGGGAGAAGCTCCACTGGTTCACCACCGGGAATGACAATATACTCGATCGCCAGACGAACCTCCTACAAGAAAACAAAGAGAGCTGTCGGTTAACAAGAGCTTTGTTACGTGTGGATGGCAGTTCGTTCAATGATGTTTGAGCAGAAATGATTTGATTAAACATGATAAGAGCAGCGTTTAATTATATTCTGAAATTAGGAAGTTGCAACAGTACTATTTAGCATAGAAGTAAAGCTTATTGTTGATGTTCTTCGATGATAAGCTGAATAAGCTGCTTCTGAGCAGTCAGGTCGAGGTTGGGTTCTTGAGAAAACAGAGATGCAGAGGTCACTGGAGGTTTCTTTACCGGGCATGCTACGGTTCATATAAGTTCAAGAGAACAGCTATTGGGCAGAATTGGCAAAACTCAAGTGGGTTTCAGTTCCTCTGTTTCCTCACCCGAGAACTTAGTAGCTAATTCAGCTGGTCATCGAAGAACATCAACACTTAATCAATGGTAACCGCAAGCATTGCTTCTGAGAAATATTTATTCACCTTCACCAACAAGATTTCAAGAATAACTGAAGAATTTCAGAACTGTTACGAGTAGAGAGAACAAGGGAAAGATTTAGCACCTCTAAGGCATCGATCTCTTCTAATGTAGGTTTTCGTTTTGGTGCATCATCTTCGATCTCAATATCAGAAGAATCTCTGTCTAGAAGCCTTGACCTTGAGGCATATGATTCCCTTTCGAGAATCATGCGCACTGCTTTGACCATTTGTGCCATGGTATTTGACTGCAATCCAAGAAAACAAAATTTTATATTGATTAAGCACATTTTATATAGCACCAGTACTAACGAAAGATGTTGGTTTTATCAGCACAATTTTTTGTGAAAATAGATATGAAGATACCTTAATAACAAACATTGGCAACTTGTGAAACTTTGCTACCCCACGAATCCACGGATTCTGCTTTATTTCAGATGCAGATGCTAATATTGCATCAGCCATCCCAATGTCATCGGTGACGTCTATTTCATCTTCAAGTCCCATTACTGTTGCTACTTGTAGGAGATCAGCTTCTAGGATCTAAAGGACACATCCAACCAACAAAAATTATATTAGCAATGCAATGCACGAAGAAACCGGTAGCCTCAGGGGAATTGCAAGCAGGGCACCACATTCACTAAGCTTATCAAATGCACCCACAATAATCTATTAAATATCATCCAATAATAATATGAATCAGGTTTCTTTCGGGGAAAAGTTCTAAAACAATATCTTAGTCTTGAAACCCAACCTGCTTTTTCTCAGCATCGCCTCAAATTATTATATGAATGGAAACATAATGAAATAAAGATGATGGAAATGAAATTTGTGTGCTTCACCTTGTAAGTATAAACAAATATTGGTAAGGTCCTTTTGCTTGCAGATCCAGTAAACCTCTGTTTCCTTTTAGGTTTAGGAAGATAATCTTCATCTTCATCACTAAAATCAACTTCAGCAAATTTTTCTTCATTAACAAGCAAGTCAGATTGTTCATCTTCCTCGCTGTAATCAACTTCAGCACCTTTTTCATCATTAACAAGCATGTCAGATTCTTCAAGATGATCAATTTTATGCACTACAGTAGACTTGAGAGGAACATTAGCTTCAGGCTCCATCTGGCGGATTTCAAATAAAGGAGATTTCCCTGCCAACCAGAAATGTTTCTACTTAAACATCTTATTAAAAGAACATTTCAAATCATACGCAAGTATGTAGATTCCAAAAGAAGGTTTCTAAATAAATATGTAATGTATATAATCTACCAGCCAGTATAGCATCCACCGTTGCATCAAGTCTATGATGAACACGACACTCAGTCCTAGATATCATCTCAACAGCACATGTAAAAGTCGATGGGCCCTTCCTTTCGAGAATAGTCTTTTGCACTTTTCTTTTCCTTGCTTCCTCATCACCAAGAGTTACACTCTGTTTTCAAACGAAAGAATGACTTGTAATCCCATGTAAATCCTTCCCTAAAATTGGCATAGCTTGGTAAAATTTTCTCTATATAAATAAATTGTACTTGAAACTTTTTACTTGTTCCATAAATTTCATAACAACATGAAATCAAACGAACAGACTCAGACAACAACAGTGTAAGTAACCTAAGTGGTATATCCAAATGAAAAAATCCACTTCAAGTGTATTGAACCCATACAAGAGATATGAAGTAAGATAAAAGAAGCTGCTTCGCACCTCGATGCCACCAACAAGGATTTGTAGAGAAGGGCTCTTGATTATGTTGTCAATGGTCATTCCATGGGCCGTGCCAACCAGCTGAACTCCTCGTTGAGCAATAGTGCAGGCAGCTAATGCTTCGAGCTCTGTACCAATCTCGTCGATTATGATGGTTTCTGGCATATGGTTCTCAACTGCCTCAATCATAACCTGCAAGGTAATCGAACCCAAGACAATTTAGCAAACTGCAACCTCGAGAGTAAGTCCATTGACATTTTGCTATGACAAAAAAAAAAACACTCACATTATGCTGCATATTTACATTCGGAACTTGCATTCTCCTTGCACGCCCTATTCCTTCATGGGGGACATCTCCATCACCGCCAATCTCATTTGATGTATCTACAATGACAACACGTTTCATGTGTTCATCTGCCAACATTCTAGCTATTTCTCTGCAAAAAGAAACAAAGATTTTGTCATATGCCAACTGTACCACAAAAACTAATACAGTTATATGTCAAATGCCTACACGGAGATATCTAAACAGATTGAACCCAATAAAGTTCTTTCAAGAAATTTCAGTAAACTCAAATAGTCAGTCAGTGAAACTGGTGTGAGATCAGACAACATTAAGATTATAAAAGGTATCAAAAGAGGGGTTATCTAATCTAAACAAATTACAACACGAAGCACATAATTAAAACTAATCTTCTTTTTAAAAGCTGAAGAGAAAATCACAAAGTAATTATTTGAAGTAAAAGGACATTGAGCAACAACAAAGACATCATTCAAACTTCAAATCAGTACAGTGATTTGTAAACAGTACGCAGGTAAGTACCTGATTAAGGTTGTTTTACCAACTCCTGGAGGACCTATGACGAGGATGGAACCTCCTCCTTCGATCAAGTCACGGATAATCTCAGCACTTCCAGACACAGCTCGACCCACACGGCAAGTGAGGCCAATAATTTGCAATTTACGGTTTCTAATAGCACTAATTCGATGTAAAGATCTATCAATACCCGAACGGTTGTCATCTGAAAAGTCACCAACCTAGAGCAAAAAAAGTAATTTCAGTTCACTTAATATTTGCCAAAAACAAGCAAATTCATTCCAGAAAGAACTCACCCACCCACAAAAATCTCATTTTCAACAATTAAAGACACAATTAATATTAAAATATAAATCATTATCATCATACAACAGACATTGTACTCATCATATAAAAAAAAAGTGATTAGATTTATACCTGTTAATAGCATTATATTAGCTTTCTATTAAAGTTCATTTTATCACATAAAAAAGAAAACACTTTTTGCAATATAATATTAAAAAAACCCTAATCTCCATAATAATGATCACTGGGGCTCCGGTCAATACTATACTACTATAAAGTTCTGACGTAAAGGCATCACTTAAAGTCAAAATTTTTACCAAAATATTATCTTTGTAATTTTGTTAAACATAAAACAAAAATTCATACCCAAAGCTTAATCTAATTGGTTGACCAATCATCCTTAAAAACCTATAGAAAAAAAATTCAACGTGATCATTAGTAATTCACTTAAATTTACCTTAGATGTTGCATGCTTTAAATCTTCAAGCTTAACAGGTTGTTCCGAAATAACCCAATCCCCCGAAGGAAACCTAGCGAGAGGTTTCCTCCCCAAATCCATAACCACCTCAATCAACTCCCCAATCTCTTCATGCCCGTTAAGCTCACTCCTCATCCTCGACGGCAACATCTCGAGGAACAAATCGAGCTCCGTACATGACTCCACCCGGGAAGTCGAAGCTGGGTTCGGGCAATCCAACGACGACCCATTGGAGGACGTAGTTCGATCGGAGGGTTTACGGATCTGTGGGGTCCGGAGAACAGAGGGTTGAGATTGCTTCAAAGGCGGCATATATGGTCTTTGATGTGCTCCGCCGCGCGCGGACGTGATGAAGTGGGAATGCCTCTGACGGTAGCGCCATGAAGCGGCGTTGTTGGTAATGTCAATAAGAACAAATCTCGAATTCAAAGCTCTCATTTCCCTTTACGATGAATTTTATTTTCTCTCTGTGTTTGGTCTTGGTTTTGTAGGAAGGGGAAAAGAAAGAAGATATGAGAAGCAAGGAGAAAGAAGAAGATTCGAAGGGATCTCCTCTGGGATTGGAGAGAAAGTGGGACCCCAACAGAGGAAAGGCAGGCATTAGCGACCATGGAAGTTGTGGAGGTTGATTGAGAGGACACGTGGTGGATATTTTGGATTTTTTGGATTACATTGTAAAAGAGTATAAAACATGGATAACTGACTGTAAAATTTAAGTGATGGTTACATTTAACTATCAAGGAAGGCAAAGGATGCAAGGAGGAAGATGAAGTGCAAAGAAGGTCCGAGACGGCGTCATTCAGTTGTTGGCCCTACAAATTAGTGGGTCAGAAATAGTGTGAACGTCGATCAGCCATTCCAAGACGGCGATTCAGACCAAAATGACGGAAGTGAGGATCTTTCCTCACCATAATGCCTTATTGGTGAAGAAAAAGTTTGGGTTGGGATGATCTAAAAGAGGACATGGTCAACACGCAATAAAAAAAGGAATAATAAGTTGTTTTAACTACACCAACCTGAAAAGTCTTTGGGATGAGTACGGAGCCATCACATTCACAAATCTCTGGATGCAAATTGAGGAGTAACCCAGGTTTGAAGAACCCACACCATCGCCAAAACTTATACTTGAACCTGCTCAACAAGTAGCTGAATTTGAAATTAAATATTGTCAATTTAATTTCACATTCAATAGATTAGATTTCTATATTTTTATAGTAGCATAGACTGCATGGTATTGTTTATTGCCACTCTTGAATAATTAATTTAGTCAATGATTTCAACTTTTTCAAATAAGGTTGCTCATTCAAGGCCTGGTGCTTAAATTTACTATAAAATAAAATTTACTTCACCTTAGATAAAAATTGGAAATTTAGACTTCCTTTTTCTCATTTCATGTTAGAACAATTTTTTTTTTTTTGCAGGAATTAAAATTTTGAGTGTTTGCATATTTAACTTTTTATTGCTTATGCTGTTCAATTAATCTTGAAAAAGGAAGGAGAGGAGTTTAAACTTTGGTGGATACTTATATTATCTTTATCCTTATCTTTCAAGCTTACCAGAACATTGTTGGTGATCACTTGAAAAGACCTATAAATAGGTTGTTTGTATCGCATTGTTGGTGGATACTTTTTTAAGTATTATTTGGAGAGGTTTTTTATTGTATTGTGAGGTATTTGGGTGATCCATTTGTAATAATTGGGGTTGGAGTTGGGGCTACAATTACATTTTTGTGTAAGGGTAAATTAGACTTAAGCTAATAGGTGATTCAGATGATTATTGAATAAAATCATTTATTAAGTGAGACTCCGCAAAGTAGAATCACTAAATCCAAACTGTGTTAACAAATATTGTATGTTAATTATCTCATTACTTTGTTCATTGCTATACTTTGCATTTATTTTGTTCCTTTCGATTCTATTCCAATCTTTGTTAAAACGAAACCATTGTACAGCCAACCAAGTTATATGTTTGAACAATAGTTGAAACAAAGTGCAACCGAATGCTTTTTCAATTACAATTTAAAAAACTTATGGTAAAAAATTGTATGTGACCTTCCTTTTTTTTTTTTAATTTTATCTCCCTTCTACAATATTTTTATTTTTATTTTTATCTCCCTTCTAAAAAATTTACCTTTTTTTTTCTTTTTCTATTCCCCTTCAAACTTGTCCTTTTTATCATGGCTCTTAATTACAATACAAAAAATAATAAAATATAATATTTGAAACTAATAATAATAACAATACATGTATAATATGTACGAAGTTTATTGATAATGAGTATCAACAAGGAAGAAGATAAGGAGGAGAAGGTGGTGGTATATAGGAGGTCGATTCACCTAATAAGGTGGAGAGCCAGAAAAGTACAAGGAGGTAGAAAATGGGGTAGTATGCTGAAAAAGACCGAGGTTGAGAACTAGTAAAAGGGTTTAAAATCCGACCCTTTATTCATCACTCTTTAGGGTATTTATAGGAGAAGGGTCTCCCACCTAATAATGCCACATTGTTGACAATTCTGGGACATGATGAGCATGTGATCGACCAAGTGGCAAGGTTGTTATAAGATGGTTGTCATCAAGCAAGTCATTTCTCTAACATTCTCCTTATCGAAGTAATACAGGGTAGTTATGCTTTAGTGGTCTCACTTGGAGATAAGAGCATTCCTACCAAAAGCAGGTGGTTTAATAGTGGGTGGCGAGGTAGAAGGTGGTCTATCCGAGTGCCACACCTAGAGATTGATCAAGCCGCAGACAAAAGGGTGAAAAGGAATGTGGATCCTAGATTCAAGTAATACAATGGGACCTGGAGTCTCTGCTAAGGGGGTGAAACCTTTCCAATATGCTAAACTTGTAATGGCCCATTTTTGCCCGGGCCCTAAATAAAAATTTAAAAAAAAAAACAAAAATGAATATAAAAAATAATAATAGTCCCCAAAGTACAATTACAAAAGAGACCCAAATGGCCCAAAATAAATTAAAACCCTAATGGCCCAAAAACTAAACTATTTTCAGCAAAAAAAAAAAAAAGAGGCAGAAAACCCTAGTTGCCGCCACTTATCCACGTGCCGCGTCAGCGCACCCATCGCCCGAGGTCTGCCTCATTTGCACCAAAACGACAAAAAGCCGGAGTCTCCGCCTCCGTTGACTTTGCCTGCAAGAACAAAAAAGAAACAAAAGCAAGCAAATAGCAGAGAAGCAGCAAAAATAGTAGTGAAAAAAGCATAAAAAAAATTTGTATCTATTCGACTATAAAAGCCACTAAATTATCAATATAATTTTGGACACACACAGAAAATTGAATATCAAAAATTACAAAAGGTAACTACTTTCGTTTTGTTTCTGTTATATTTTAAATATAATATATATATATATATATATATATATAAAAGGGGAAAAGAGGAAGAGAAACTCGCCTGAGACGCTTCGTCTCTCTGTCGTCGGAGGTATTCTCCGGTGCGAAAATTGGGATCTTCTTTTTTTTTTTTAAAAAAAAGAAAAAAAGGGGTTTTTTGAGTTTTCGACTATTGTGGACGGCGGCGCCGTCACCAACGACCGGTAGTCACCACGGTGGCCGACTGCCAGAGCCATGGCCTAAAAAGGGAAGGGCGAGAGATAATCTGAGAGAGTTCTCAGAAATTTTTGAAAAAAAAAAGTGAGGGAAAGTGGTTTCTTTTTTTCTGATTTTTTCTATTTATATGGGGTCTAAACGGCGTCGTTTTGGATTTAAGTTTCAGTTGCCAAAACGACGTCGTTTTGCTCAAGACTCGAAACTTGACCAGATTTTAAGCCAGGATCCGCGTGTTTTTTCCTCAAAAGGATATTTATGCGGTCGGTCCTTCCGCTTTTTCGCCAATTTTTGATTTAATCCTATTTCTTTTTTTCTTTTTTAATTTTACCCTCCAATTTTGATTTTGTTTCATTTTAGTCCATCATGAAACAACACATTTATAGGACTGGGAATAATTTCTCATTTAGCCCTCGTCCATTTATGCACGTTACATTTGGACCCTAATTTATTTTTTTCTTTTTTTTTTAAATCTGGCTATTTAATTTTATTTTAGTTTCGATTCAGTCGTTATTTATTTATTTGTCTATTATAATTTAGACTTGCGATTTTGTTTTAATTCTGATTTAACCCTTATTTATTTATTTTCAACTCTTTATAGATTTTATTATTTATTTATTTATCTATTTATTTTTTATATCCTTTTTATACATTTAAAGATTATAGTGTTTATATTTTCTTTGTTGCCCATATTATGTTTATATTATTATTCTTATTATTTTTATTTATTTATTTATCCATCTATTTATTTACTTTTTTTTTATCTTTAAAAACAAGGTTGTTATATTTTATTTTTACATTTTTATTCATTCATTATCATTATTTTTATAATATTACTTTTTTATCTTATTTCTACTACTTTGTTATTTCTTTTATCATTCTCGCATTATTTAAGTTTATAATCGTCATAAAACATAAAGCTTCTTTATTTTTTATTTTTTATTTATTTTTATCATTTTATTATTTATACTATGGATTAATATTCTTACTATTGTTATAGTTATATTGATATTGTCATAGCATTTCTTTATTCACTTTGTTATGTGTCATTCTAATATTCTATCCGTGTAGCCATTTTCAAATCACTACATCATGCATTATGCTTAAATGTAATTAGTTGTTTTTATATTATACTTTAAATAAGATAAATACACATCGTTTAAATATTACACCTATTATTATTCAAAACAAATTTTCAAAAAATAGGCAATGTTCGGTATTTGGGAGATTCGAGAAATCGTACCCTAACTTGAATAACCGAATATCCTTTCAAAATTAAAATACATGAGATTTAAGCAAAAAAAAAAAGGCAAGCTTATTCTCAAAGGTTCAAGGTGTCGTGTCCTAACTTACGGGATGTGACATTTTGTTATCTCGAGATGAGAGGGTCTTTAACGTTTATTTCAATTTATTCAAGCAATTTGTGAGCAAAATTAACATCAATACAAAGACAAATCATATTTTTAATTTATTTTCAAGTTTTTAACTTTCGACACTAAGACACGAAGTAATCAATTAGGTACCAATTTTGAACGTAATGAGGGTGCTAATCCTTCCTCATGCGTAATCGACTTTCGAACCCGTTTTCTGAACTTTATAGACCAAAAATCGTCGTTTCAAATCAAACATGTTATTAAAAACAATCAAATTATGAGGTGGTCCGATCAAACCTCATAAAAAAATCGGTGGCGACTCCCTTTTTTCTTTTTTTTTTAAAAAATAAAAGTCGATTTAAAAAAAAAATTGGTTTCGAAAAAACTTATATTTGTGGTGCCTCATGACAAGCCTCTTGCACATTAACAACTTTCCCATCCCCGTCTTAGTGGTGCACTCATAGGAAGCACTGACCATAGGCTTGTTTTCTTCCCTCTAAGCTCATCGATCTCCAACTACCCTTCTAGGAAGTTTGATAATAGGTTTATAGCTTGTTTCAACCATAAATGTCAAAACGACGAAGAGAAAGAGAAGAAAAGGCAAGAAAATAAGGGTTACCCTGGAAATCCTAAGTGAAAAAACCCCAAACTAAGGAAAACAACAAGCCAGAGAGTAAGAATGTAACACCCCTTACCTGTATTCGACTCCGGAACTGGGTACGAGGCATTACCGGGCTTAACTTGCTTAAACATACAACTTTGGGCTATAAAATTTCATTCCCACTTAAAACCTCTCATTCACATACAAAACATCCTCATTATGGGCCTACGAGGCCTTAAACATGTAAACGAAATGTCTCGGAATCAAACCGAGAACTTTTGTATACTTAGAAAAATTTTGCCTTAATAGGGCCACACGCTCGTATGGAATGGGACACGCCCATGGGGACAGGCCGTGTAATCACACACGCCCATGTCCCTAACCCGTGTGGGATTTATTTTTCATTCAAACCTACAGGGGTTTTCACAAGGCCGGACACAAGCCTGTGTCCTCACTCGTGTGTAAAAACTTGGGTATTCTGTTTATAACGTCAGCAACCTCATAGGAGACACACGGCCTGTCACACGCTCGTGTGCTCCACCTGTGATCGACACTGACTTGCCTCGCATGGCCTGTCACACGCCCGTGCTTGTGGCCGTGCCTTCCACACGGCTGAGACACACTGTCGTGTCTCTGCCCGTGTGTTTACTACTGAGCATACTGACTTGCAAAAATAACATGCAAGGGACACACAGCCCAGTCACACACCTATGGGTCTGACCGTGTGTCACACACAGCCTAGACACACGCCCGTGTGCCTACCCGTGTGGACAAGAACAAGGCTATTTACCAAACTCTTTTTGTTACCCTAACTCACACAACATAATTCCCATTCAAACATTTACCAAGCAAACCAATCATGCAACATACACTTTTATGAATAACCTCATCCTTTCATAAATTAGTAATAATGAGCCATCAACTATGGCTATATACAAAAGAGTTCATCCTTAAAGGAGCCAACACACTTGGCCAAAACAACAAAACTTTGAACTAAGTCTAGCCCTTATACATGCCATACTCAAAATACTAAGTCTAAATATACCAAGACAAGTTGATAGTGTGGGTGGTCTTTCGATTATCTTCGTATCCCGAACTGGCTTTTTGACACTATAAAACAAAGGAAAAGAAATGGAGTAAGCTTTAAGCTTAGTAAGTTTACATGTAAACAACAAGCATCATAACATATGCTAATTAATCAATAACATTACATACTAATCAAGAACAATTCATGTTTCTATAATCGTGCTTACTCATTTCGTCTCTTACCACATTCCAACCATATAACAATTATATTGCTCACATTTACTTATACACATTCCCTGCACTCATCACCACAAAGCAACATGAAACATTTACTTATACAATTTCTCGATGAACCCTTCGGAATAATACTAAGTACCCGGTGGTTTTGCACACAGCCTACCATTAATCAATAATAGGGTGGTATCGCACATAGCCCACCAACAAAGATATTTACGGTGGTTTCGCACATAGCCCACCAAATGATAATATAAATGATGGTATCGCACACAGCCCATCGGGAATAAGTAATAAGGTGATATCACACACAGCCTACCAAATAATTATTACGAACATTTTTCCGCACTTACATATCTATTCTGAGGTTCATATAAGAATTACTCACTATCTATTAATTTCTATCAATTTCAATCATAATAGATGTCATTCATAGAATGCAGCAATAAGTAACAACATATGTATTAAAGATGTTTCGTTTACACATAAACTTACCTCGGTGCAAAATGTATTAATCGACGATTTAGCCCGTAACCTTGCCCTCTCCTCGGTCAAGGTTGTTTCCACGCTCTTCTTGATCTTCAAGGGTGAAAAGTTGCTGGAAATTTTTGGCTTCCAAAACCCTTCCTTAGCTGATATTTTCGATGGGAAGAAGATGAATAAAATGGGTGATATCATCTTTTCTTTATTTTATTCATTTTCTTCAATTTAATCCACCTAACCCAACCACTTGACCAATTTTGACTTCATTTTGTCCCCTATGGCCGGCCACCTATTCTCTATGGGCCTAATTGCTCTTTAAGGACCTTAAATTTTATATTTCATAGCTATTAGACACCCCCTAGCTTGTAAAATGAAACTTTCCCACTTTATGCGATTTAGTCATTTTTCATAATTAAGCATTCAATCGCTAAAATTAAAGCACCAAAATTCTCATGCATTCCTATAATCATGCTATAACATGAAAAATAATATAAAAATAATTTTCTTCAACTTCAAATTACTGGTCCCGAAACCACTGTTCTGACTAGCCCTAAAATCGGGCTGTTACAAAGAAACCCAAAAAACAGAAGCACTTGAGGACCCCCTGCACAATAGTAAAAAACAAGAAAGAAAATTTCAAAAACCAACTATGACAAAAATGATTTCAAGGTTGAAGAAGAAGAGAATATATAGGATTCTCTCAAAATGGTGCATTTCATCATTTGTACTCCTCAATAAGTAACAGCTAATGACACCCAGACAGATGTTGGATGAAGAGTTGCTATTCATCATTACTCTGACTCCCATGCATAACTATTTAGCTTTGCATTAAATGCAAATATTTTGAAAGCTTCAAGGCAATCCTTCATCTCCAAACACGTACTTAGTACACATAATGAGCAACTTTTAGTCTTTCAAATTAGTCATTATCATACCACCTACTATTTTACCCCTCACGAAGATTGCAGATCATCTCTAGGTAGGCTATTTTATAACCTACCTTTCAATGGGGGGACAATTGTTAAATCCATGCTCAGCTTGGATACATGGCATCACTAGAAGTTACTTGAGAAGAACTTATGGACAACCCTCCACCTCCTACCACCTGACTGGCCATAGTATGAGTAGCCACTTGGATAGACCACCTGCTCCTAGCAAGAACGCTCTTATCTTCAAGTGAGGCCATCAAGGGACCACTGAGGCATAATTACCTCGTACTACCACAGGAAGAAGAATATCAAAGCAATGTCAAACTTAACGACATTGCCACCTAGTTGACCACATGCTCACCATATCCTAGAATTGTTGACGACATGGCATTACTAGGTGGGAGACCCTTGTCTTATGAATACCTTAAAGAATGATGAACGAAGGATCAAATCTTAGACCCTCTTACTAGTCCTCACCCTCAATCTTCTTCAATGTACTACCCCTTTCTCTACCTTCTTATACTTTTTCGACTTTTCACTTGATTAGGTGAATTGCCTCCTATGTAACGACCTGATTTTGGGGCTAGTCTGAACAGTGGTTTCGAGACCACTAAACCGAGGATAAGGAGAATTATTTTGATGTTATTTTATGTGTTATGGTATTATTACAAGGCTATGTGAAAATTTTGGTGCATTAATTTGAGTGATAGCATGCTTAATTGTGAAAAATGACTAAATCGCATAAAGTGCGAAAGTTCTATTTTTCAAGGTAGAGGTGTTTAATAGCCATAGAGTGTTAAATTGGAGGTTCTTAAAGTACAATTAGACCATTAGGAGGGCATGGTCGGTCATAGGAATGAAGGAGACAATAGCATTAAATGTTGGTCAAATTTGGTAGAGATTAGGTGATAAAAAAATGACTAAAATAAAACAAAAAGATAAGATATCATCTTTTACTATTCCTTCTTCTTCTACCATCGAAATTTAAGGGAGAATAGGGGTTCTTGAAGTTCAAAATTTGAGCTACATTTCATCCTTGCTAGTAAGTCAATTTGATGATTATTTTTTATGATTTTTGTACTTTTGGAGTCTCCAAAGCTTAATCTAACTAATGATAGGACTAATTTGTGATATGGTTGAAAGTATAAGGACTTGCCATGAGAATGGTTATGTTGTTAGCTGAGTTTTTATGGAAGAAAATGAATGTTAGGAAGATGAGAAACAACTTTTGTGAAAGGTGTTAGCATGAAAACACTTAAATAGGACTTAAATGCAAAGAATGAAATTGTGTCATAAGTGCATGAAATGGTTGGAATGGTGAGTAGTTCTAAGAGAAATAAATATTCAGCTAGGCTTGTTTATTGAGAAAACGTGTTGAAAAAATGATTTACGTGCCTAGGGGCAAAATCATAATTTTGCCATAGTACAAGGGCAAAATGGTCATTTTTGCCTAAGTATAGATTTTGATGCATTATGGTCATAGAATGATCTAAATGAATGAACTTCATTGTTATAGATCAAGAAGAGCGCAGAATCAACCTTGACCGTGGAAAAGGCAAGGTGACGGATTAAACCGTTAGTTAACACGTTTTGTACCGAGGTAAGTTTATGTGTAAACAATGCATGTTTGTATATATATACGTTGTTGATGATAATTAGTGCATAGCTTGATTGAGAACCTGAACGGTTCAAGTGGATTGAATGTAGTAGTTATTGAATAATTGTCATATGAATTATTAAATAGATATGTGAATGTATAATGACAACACTTGACGGTGGGCTAAGTGCCATACCACAGTAATTATCCTTTTTGGTAGGCTAAATGCAATACCACCATAATTATCCTTTTTGGTGGGCTATGTGCGATACCACCGTAATTATCCTTTTGGTGGGCTATGTGCGATACCGCCGTAATTATCCTTTTAGTGGGCTATGTGCAATACTGCTGTAATTATCCTTTTGGTGGGTTATGTACGATACCACCCCAATAAAGACTGATGGTGGGCTAAGTGCGAATCCACCTAGTAATTTGATTATGAGTAGTTGATTACGAGATTGTGATGTGTTGTATTATATGACGTGGTGGTGTTAAGTGCAGGGAAGCATACTAAGGAATGTATGCATTAAGCTTGTGATATGGTTGGAATGTGGAATTGGAAGAAATGAGTAAGCATGATTATGAATGTGGATTGTTTCTTGCTTAGTATGTAATGCTGTATAATTGTTTAGCACATACTATAATGTTATATTGTTTACATGTAAACTTACTAAGCTTAAAGCTTACCCTCCTTTTCTTTCCCTTGTTTTATAGAGTTGAAGAGCCGAGCCGGGATACGTGGGTAACCAGAAGATCGCCCACACTATCAGCCCACCTTGGTATATCTAGACTTAGTGATTTTGTATATGGCATGTATAGGGGCTAGACTAGTTAGATTATTGTGTTATTTTGGCCAAAAGTGTGTTGGCCCCTTTTTAAGACTAACTATTTTGTATTTTGCCATGGTTGATGGCTCACTTTGTCATTTATGAAAATATGAAGTTATTTATGGAAGTTCATATTGCAATTTACGAGTTATTTATTGATAAGTTAAACGGATTCATATGGTGTGAACTAGAGGGGAAAATGCAAAGAGCTTGGCAAATAGCCTTGTTCTTGTCCACATGGATAGGCACACGGGTGTGTGTCTAGGCCGTGTGTGACACACGGTCAGTCCATGGGATTGTGCCCAGGCCGAGTAAAGTCTGCACCTAGGATTTGGAATTTTAATCACCACACGGTCGAAGCACACGGGAGTGCGACCGGCCGTTTGGATTAATCAAAGGCGACCACAGGCCCGTGCTTGGGTCGTGTGCTAATTAAGTGTTGATGACATCATAGTTAGAGAGCTCCACGGGCATTAAACACGGGCGTGTCCCTAGACCAACACTGGCGTGTGGCCCTTGTTTTGATGAAAAGTTTCTCGGGTTCGTAAAAGTTCCGAGATTAGTTCCGAGGCCTCTCGGGGGTATGTTTGGGGCCTCGTAAGCCAAGATTGAGCTTGCGATGGGTTTAACAATGATATTTTATAGTCGTTCCGAGATGTTAAGTGTGATAAGTTAGGTAATGCCTCAAACCCAATTCCGGCTTCGGATGCGAGCAAGGGGTGTTATATCCTATGCCTCACCACCTTCTCGTTATTACCTCCTCCCTTGTTGATACCTAGTTCAACAAAATTAAAATGAAAAATAATTTAAATTGTGAGTAAAAGGAAATTTAAATAGGTAAAATACATTATTAAGAATATTAAATGCACTCAAATTGTTTATCATAGTATTGTCATTTTTTTTGAGTTGGTATTGCGTTAACTTGTGATATAAACTCCACCGACAACATTATCAATAAGATTATGGCATACCCACGATGTGGGGGAAAATAAGTATATAATATATTTATTAAATTGAAAAAAAAGATTAAATTGTGAGTAAAATAAAATTTAAACGCGTAAATCATCGAATTAAAAATATTAAATGCACTACAATTGTTTATCATAATATTATTATCAAAATAAAGCTTTGGTTGAGTGGTAAATTTAAGATTTTTCTAATGCAATTGGCATGAGTTCAAAACTCATCATATGCATTTATTCCTTAAAATAAAAATACTAAAGTACCCAAATACATAAATAAATAATAAAATTAACAATACAAAAAATAATAATAAAATAATAAGATTCAAACTCGATCCAAATTTAATCCCAACAAAATATGATTATAACATCAATCAACACCAAAAGATAAAACTACCCCAAGCGATATCATGTTGTCGAACAGAACTCCATCGAGTGTTGAATCCCAAGCTTGTGGATGCTTCAACCTCGTAAGCATTGTTATGTGACCGTAAGAGGTTTTAATGCACCTCCATGTGTTTACAACTTTTTTTTTTTTCCTTTTCAGCAACAAGAATGCTTGATTTTATTGATTAAGATTAGGTTTAGTTGATTTTATTGCTTAAGTTTAGGTTTTTAGATGTATTTTTAATTGATATTATTGTATTTTACAGTTGGGTAAAAGAAAAAACTTCTTCATTTCTTTGCAGACAACTTTACAATTTTACAGTTTGGTAACTTGTTAGCACCTAGCATTCAGCAAAGACTTAAAAAGGACCAGAATAGAAAAAAGGATGTGCTGTACATCGAGTTAGAAAGAAATTCTAGGCTTCTGAGCATGATTTTCAAGTGATCTAAATCTACTATTCCCATCCCATTAACAATTTCCTAACACCCTCTTCGATCATATTCCTCGAAACATGATGACTATCTCCTTCGTCGAGTAGGATCCTATATACTTCCCATTCTCGATCACATATCATGTGTCTCCCTATCTCGACCTGACAAAAGTTTATGTAGAAACCGAATTGCAGTTAGAAATTGGAGGACAACAATCAGTTTTACGAGTGTTATGACAAACGATAATAATGGATAATGTAGGTAATACCGAAAAGATCTGGATGTTGAGATTCTTGAGAGCAAGGGTTATGTCGTGAAAAACAAGAGGCCGGCCTCTGCCAGACAACTCAACAGGGTTTGCTACTAGTAGCTCGGTATCAGGTCCCCTGCTTACCACGGCTACTCTAAGAGGACGAAAAAGCTCCATTCTTAGACGAGAGCACAGCGCATTTTGCTTATTGCGGTCTATGATTTTCTTACCATCGGCTTGCACTATGAACAAGTCCAACTCACAGCCACCTCTTCGGTTTGCAAAGAACCGTCCATACGAAACCTGATACAAAATGTTAATTTTATAAGGAGCATATATAGGAAATCAAGCAATCAAGAAGAGAAGCCAAGCTGCATAGTTTTGCAACCTTTTACAGTTACGAAACAACTGTTTATGGACATTCAAGACTTTCTGAAGGTACTTCCAAGCAATTTTAAAGCATCAAAAATTGATAGTTTTTTTCTTTAGATTTACCCATTGCAAGCAAATTCAATGAAATGCCGGAGCCCAACACATATTTCGACATAGGTATGAGGATATGACCTTCGAAAACCCCCCAAATACAAGGGGAAAAAAGCATACTTGTCCCAAGACACATACCGTATCCAACACTAACATCCAAGCCCGAGTAACATAAATTCAAAGTACCACATAAATGGGATCACAAACACCAACATAGAGAACCGTTTCGAATACATAAGTTAGCAGTTCACTATATGTACCTGGATATTGTAGTCCTTTAGGGTTCTCATGGTATCATATATTAGACCTTTGTGATCCTGGCAGAGGATTTGAATAAGTGTGTGGGAGGGGCTAAGGGAGTTGTCAACTGTCACTGATATTGGGTCAGAAGCAAGTAATCCACCTGGATGCCGTGCAGGCAGCTCTAAACTGAACATGTCTTCAGTGATTGCAGAAGGAAGAAACGATGTTCCTTGTGAACATGCAGTTATTTCCTCGCCAGCTGATTCAATCTCACAACTTTCCAATATATCACCTAGTGCAGTTTTCAAGTGAAGAATTGTTTCACCTTGCCGTTCTTTCGTATGAAGAAGTTCCCTAAAATTATCAAAAGGGGGAGAAGAACCAAGTTACAAAAATGTCACGCACATACATGCCTGCGAACAAACATACAATACATGCATACATCTATATATATATATATATATATATATATCAGAAACGATAAATACATGGACTGCCCCTAAGAAGTTGACATAATGGTACAAAACTCTGTACATATCTTCTCTTCTTTCCTAATATTAAAACACACTTTCTCTCCATCACAACGTGCCATGCAAAGAGGTTATATATCTCTTCCAATGCCATAAACTAATTCCTCTCTCAATGTCAGATTAATTACAGAAAAGCTTTATTTAAAAAGTTCTAGTTCGGACGTTTAATGTACTAATAAATAATCAAACTTCACATTTTTTACACTCGGAAAAATCATCAATTTAAGGTTCATAGATGATGAAATGTGAGAAGTTCTATTAAATTTAATAAAAAAGGTCAAGTACAACTTAGGAAAATAGTGATAACTGATATGAGAACCTCATAATAGATATAATGAAGTGGCAAAACTATATATGGTGCCTTGATGTGTCTCTTATTAGATAACCATCACCGAACAAATGTTTGTACACTCCACTTTGGAGTTTATAGAAGTAGAACATTCCCTTTAAGAAATCAGTTGGTTTTTATGTTTAAGTCTAAAGCAATGATTCCCAAGGAAAACAAATTGGAGTGTATTTATGACTAATTGATTAATTTCCAATTATTCACCATGTTAACATTAACATCCTTCCCCTATTTCACACTTAAAGTACATGCCACTTATCAGATCTACTTTATCCCCCACTGGCGCTGGTTATGGAGAAACCACCATGAAAAATTCATACCCTTAAGAATCTGAATACCCAATACAAAATTAAACAGGCCTAAAAGAACCAAGCAACAGTGCATAGATGAAAATCGGAAAAGATCACTATGAATTTCAAGTTAAAGAAGTTCTCAACACTAGCAAACCTGGTATCAGTGATGAAAAAGAGGTCCATCACTTTTCCATCTGGAGTAGTGGATACCTTCACTCTCTTTATTGTAAGCTCCAGGTCAAAAAGGACCAGAGTTATATCTATAAAAACAATATAGGAGATTTTCTATCAACCAAAAGACATAGACATACAAATTTAACATAAACATAAAATTGCTCTTAATGAATATCAATGATCAACAACTACACTCAGTTACGGAGCAGTAACTGTAAGCAATTAAACGAGGAAAAGTGATTATCAAATTCAAAAGTACTTGTACTTTAAGAAAGATTCTCATTTCTATTCACAAGACAATTTCTAAATTCCATTCATTTTCCCATGCATTTTGGCTTCTCTAACATCTCAAAGAATAATAAAAGTTAACATTACAATCTTAATCCAAAAGCAAGAAAAAACCAAAAATAATAGAAAAAGAAAACAAATTCCTTCTCGTTATAATATTTCCAGTTAATAAACAAATACCGAACTTATCCGATTCAATTTAATCAAATAACTTTTCTTTGTTTCAGCATAAATGGAATCATGCAACAAAAGAGGTGGCTCACAAGATCACACTTTCGAAGTTTAAGCAGTGAGGCAAAACAAAATCAAATGCCTGAAATACCTCAAAAAACAAATAAGAGATGGCTAACCACTTGCTAAACCTAACATTGAATTTTTTTTTTCCATTATCAAAGACTTAAAAGAAAAGAAAGATTACCATGTAACAGTCCTTTCCTAACACAAGAACACCAAAACTTCAGAAGATATACATCCAGTTGCTTTGGTTGCTGATTTGCAGGCCTGTAATAGTCTATCCCGGATGTCGAAAAATACGAAGGACAAACTTCCAATAGCCTTTTTTCAAGCAAATCCCACCTTGTGTTTGTTTTTCCATCCACCCAAAGCACTATGTAGCACCATTTTCCATCTGTTGAGAAATCTTATCCACATAAAAGGGGAAAAAATTCAGTACTTGACTTAAACCTCCAAATTCTTTGTAGCATCAACACAAACAAAATCTAAAAGTTAGAAAAGGATGAGGATAATAACAGACTCAAAAGTACATATCATAAAGAACTATGATCAAGCAAGTATTTTTTGCTTGCTATACATAAATCAAAGATTAAAAAATTATTAAAACAAGACAAGCAGTAACCAATTTGATACATTGTTCATATCCCCAAAAAAAGTTGCCAAGAAAACCCCAAGGATTGATATTCAATCAGCTAAATAACATCCCATTAAAATAAAAAGATAAGATAAAAAAAGCTAAGAAAATCACAATGACCCATCATTTATAATGTTAACACAACTCCATAAAAAAAAAAAACACCCAAAGAAATGTTAATAGAAATGGTGAGTGGAAAAAGCTTACCTCCTCTAGCAATGCTTAACCCAAAGTGCAAAACAATCCTACACAAATCACAGCCTAATCCAGTCTTATCAGGGCAATTCACCGATATCACAGTGGGATCCCCTGATTTCTCTGCTGGACTTATCACTACAACATCTTCCCTCAAAATTCCCATATTTTTCCCTTTCCCTTTCTCTTCACTCTGTTCTTTTGCCCTGTTTTTTGCTTCAAAAGACTGGGTTTTCCCCCCCTCTTTGTCTCTCTTTTGCTTCCTTATTTATTTTGTTGTTCAATTTTGAAGCAAATGGATTGAAGTTTCCGTCAATAGCAGTAAGAGAAACAAAACACAAGACATAACTGAGAATAAAAAATTCAAAAAGGAAATTTATTATTATTATTTTCTCTTCCTCTGTTTCTCAGTTTCTTTCCATGTGATTTTCAATTTCTCGCCCAATTTCAGAGGTAATATTTATTAAAAAAGGCTTAATGAGAAATTTGGTGACTAAAGTTTATATATTTTGTCAAAATAGTCCTAATTGTATTTTTTAACATACATAAAATTCAAAATGAATGCATATTTCTGTTTACAGAGAAGTTTTAATTTTAAAAATTTTTTAGATAATTACTTTTATTTTTTTAAAATTAAGATTTATTTTTTTAACTTCATGAATTTTTTATTTTATTATTTTCCACATATAATTATTTTTATTGGGTTATCTAAGTAATAAATTATATTTCATTAAAAATATTTCAAGTACGAAATTACACATCATCCCGTTAACTTTTTAACGGTACTTTTATCAAATCTGTTAAAAAATGTAATTTGAAAAAAAGAATAAAGGTTGATGGCAAAATAAGGCTCAAAAATACAATTAGGGTCATTTTGATAAAACATGTAAAGACTAATGGCCAAATTTGTCATTAAGCCTTTAAAAAACAGAGGTTTTTTATGATCAAGTGAGGTCAGCTTCACCTAAGCTCTAAACGTGGCTTTTTATGATTTGATTTCTAGTCTTAAAAAGTCGATCCAACTTGTGAAACTTTTGAAATTTATTTTCTTTTAGGTCCATAATTAGAATAAAGTTTTATTTATAGTAATTCCCTTTCTTAGAATAAAGTCTATTTTCACTTCTTCTTTTTTTAAATTCAAAGGTTTTTTTTTTTAAAAACAAAATTATCTAAATATCTCTTTGGAGACTGAATTATATTTATGACTGAAAATCACAATGGTTTGAAGATTTAATACTCAAATATCTTTAAATTTTAATAAAAATGGAATTATATCTCTTCCATGAAATTAATATTATATTGTTTTATTAATTCCAAAATTTTATGATTATACAAAATAAAATATTAATTTTCTTTATTTACGCACAATAAAAAAATGTTGGACTTAATTTATTTTTTTTATTAATATTTATGCTATATTTAGATATTAAATTTAATTTAAAGTATGAATAATGATTTATTTGACCCTTCAATTTTATCCAAAAAAAATCATTTTAACACTCCATTTAAGTTTTCATCTTTTTTAGCCGTAAAATTTTCGTTGATTGTCAAATCACCCCAAATGGGATAAAAAAGTTATTGTTTATTAACTTTACTAACATGGCATATATGTTACATTAGTAATTAATTAATTTTTTTGATATTGAAATTTTAAAATATTATGTTTAAAAAATAAAACATATAAATATTTTTAAAAAATTAATTATTTAACAAAAAAAGCAAACAAGGGCGGAGTCAGAAATTTTTTTTTGAGGGGGCGGAATTAAATTTTTATTTTTATGATAGTAAAAATATAATTTCACCATTTTAATAATACATATCTTTATCATTTTTAAAAGATTAAATAATTTTTTTTGTTTTTAAGAGGTCAAAGTGCAATTTAACCATTATTAATTTAAAGTTTTATAAATTATAAAGAGGCCTAATTGAAAAAAATTCATTTTAAGGGGGTCGAAGCCGGTACCAACTCCTGAATCCGCTACAGAACGCAAGCTCAATAGCTAAAAGAGGTGAAAATTAAATAAAAAATTAAATAATTTTTTTTATAAGTTGGAGGTTGAAAATAAGTTATTATAATTAAAGTATTAACTAAAAAAATTATGTAGTTTGGATAGTAGTTTAGAACGTTGAAAATCTTCGTAAAACAATTCTCATCGTTAATTATGATATTTAGTTATAATTACATAATTGGTTATTATGAAAACTTTTCTTCAATTTCCATGTGATTTGATAATTATTTATAATTTTTATTATAATGTTTAATTTATTCATATATTAATAGAATTTTTTTTCCAACAATTACTCGTCAAAATAACATAGTATTAATGAGAAAATTAACATAAGTCCAAAAGAAGAAACAATGAAATAATAATTTATTGATTTGATGGTAATATTATATTTATACAATTATTATTAATTTAGTCCAAGTTTACTAAATTTTATTTATACCTTCATTAATGAGACAAATAGCACAAATAAAAAATAATGAAGAAAAATCACTTTATCAAAAGGAAAAAAAGAAGTATACTATACACAAACTTTTTTTAAAAAAAATTATCCCTTTTATGGGTTAATATATTATTTGATATTTGAATTTAGCTTCGATATTTTATTTAGTACTTAAATTTTTATGTCAAAATGATATCTAAGTTTGGCTTCAATATTTAATTTAATACATAATTTTTTTCAATTTCATGTTTGAGTTTTCTCTTGTCTCAATTAAGTAGTCCAATTTTTTTGTGTCCCAGATTAAATACTTATATCTTTTTACTAGAACACACATGTCGAATATTCATTGGGCCATATTATGTTATCTTATTTGAATGCTGAAATTAAATACCAAATTAAAATTAAATATTAAAAAAAAACTTGAGTAGTAAATTATATATTAAACCTTGATTAGGAAAAGTCAAAGGACAAAGCAATAGCACATCATTCTTAGCTTGTGGTTGTGGTATCACTCTTGCGAAAGTGAGGTTTTTTAGCTTGGGTAGGTAGTTTGGTGAATGGTAGGTGAAAATCATTTATTTCCATTCGTTTTATATTTTTTAATATTAAAAAAACTACATTTTCTTTATTTTAAATATCAACTACTACTACTTTGGTGATGCTTAATGCTCTTTGTTTTCTTTGTCCTTTTCTCCATCTATTCAATTAGGTACCATAATTTGTGTTTAAATAGTTATATAATTTATTGTATAATCATATCATAATTTGAGTTTTAACTCAAATGACATAGATATTGTTGTTAAGAGGACGTAGGTTTGAGCACGCTGAAACGCATTATTCTCCTATTTATGCATTGAGAATAGGCTATAAGTAGTTCCAGACTTTTAATAAAAAAAATCAGATATGATCAGAATTTATAATAAAATTCTCTTAATTAAAAAAGAAAAGTTATTATTGTCTAAAATAAGTTAGTACCTCTTTTTCCACAATTCCTAACTTTTGTTTCTTCTTTTTCCAAATCTCCCACTTTGCTAAAGAGATTCCGTCTCCCATTTTAGGATAAATAAACAAACCTAAAAGATGGATATGGATTTGCTTTTAATTGCACTTCCTTAGGTAATTGTTTAAGGTGGGTATTATTCATTTAAATTTGAAAATTTATTCAAAATTTGAAGGGTTTTGAATAAAATATTAGGTCTAAAAATAAATTCGAGTAAAATATTTAAACTTGTTTAAATATAGGTCGAGTTTAAATTCAAACATCCAAGGTCCATTCTGATTCATTTTCTAAGTTTATAATATATTATATTATGTTATTTTTATATGTTATGTAATTAATAATATATAATACTATAATGTAAACATTAAGTTGCTTATATATATAAATTAAACAATAAAATATTAAATATAATGTATATATATATATATATATATATATATATATGGGACTAGAATAACTTGAGTTAAAAAAATTAAAATTGGATAATGGGGCCAACCTATCTTCATATAAACAACTTTATCATGTGCGTTGTTTAATTTTAAAAAAAAATTGTAATATATAAAAAATTTCCTACTAATATTGTAATAAAAAAATATATTTTCTATGATTATATTTATTTATAAAATCAGGTTTCGGAACATAACACTTTATTTTTAATTAATAATACTTTCAGAAAATAAAATTTATAATTACGTAAATAATTTATTTGATTTTTGACTAAAAGGTGATTTTTAGAATAAATAAAAAATGTTAGGGTCTATTTTTGTAAATTTTTAATTTTGATTTTTTATTTAAAAAATCAACCCCTACATAATTTATTAATTAGATTAAGATTTGATTTTAATTATTATTATTTAAAATTTTGTTTTAATTTTATACTTAAATAATTTTTTTTGTTATTGATTTCTTCACCTACATAATTTTAACCAATAATAGCGATGTTATTTCTTGGCCTAAAATTAATTATTTTAATTATTTTCAATTTATAAATAAAATATATGATTGAAATATTATTATTTAAAATTTTCAAATATTTAATACTTATATAAAATTAAAATTTGAGCCATTAATAGGAGGGTAAACTATCAAAATAGTCATTTTTGTTTCCCTCAGGTTACATTTTAGTAATTTATGTTTGAAATGTTACGTTTCAATCACTTACGTTATCGTGTTATAATATTTTAGCCACTAAGCATTAATTGTTCTTAACGGTGTAACGGTAAGCTGACGTGACACACTAAGGGCCAGTTCTTCATTGCTTTTCAAAAGCACTTCTGGCTCCAAAAGCACTTTTGGAAGAAAAGCTATGCAGAACAAGCTGCTTTTGGCTGGAATTTTTAGCTTTTCAGAAGTGATTTTCAAAAGCACTTCTAAAAAGGAGAAGCTAAAATTTTTAGCTTTTCCTCTCCCAAAAGCACTTTTAGTGCTTAATTACTTTTTCACCCCTCTAATAACATAGTACTTTCCCTTTTTTTCGTGGTGCTTAATTACAAATGTGTTAAAATCATTAATTAAAAATAAAAAATATTTTTTAAAATATTAATTACAAATATTTAATGGTTATATTTAAATATTTAAAATGTAGTTTATATATTCTAATTAAATTTTATAAGTAATTAATATTTATTACTTAAAAAAATTTAAAATTTATATTTCATATATTAAAATATTAACAAGTTATAGTAATTTTTTTATATTCTTACTAAAATATAATAATATTAACTAATTTAAATTTTATTTAAATGTATATTTGTTACTTGATAATAACATGTCTAAAATGGACATTTTATTTCTCAAAAGCACTTTTTGACAGCAAAGCTAAACACTCAAATTTTAAAGAAAACTTTTCAAAAGCACTTCTCAAAAGCACTTTTCCATGGCACTTTTCAAAAGCATTGCCAAACTAGCCCTAAATCACATGTCAAAAGAAAATTTTAGGTTAAATTATACAATTGGTCCCTATATTTTTTTCGTTTTGAGTGATTTTTTTTTACTTTAAAAGATATGGAGAAGGGAGGAAAAAAGAGGGAGAAGCAGAAGAGAATGGAAAATAAAAGAAAAAATGTAAAGCTAAAAGAACATAAAAGGAAAAAATTTTGCTCAAAACAAAAAAATATGGGGACCAATTGTATAATTTAACATAAAATTTTTGTTTGAAATGATAAATGAACGGATCATGTCAACTTACCGTTACACCGATAACAACAATTAATGGCTCGTGACTAAAATGATACAACGTGTTAACGTAAGTGACTAAAACGTAACATTTCAAATATAAATGACTAAAATGTAACCTAATGGAAACAAAAGTGATTATTTTGATAGTTTACCCTTAATAGGATGTTATTTTTAATTGTTAAAATCTTATTAATGTTATAAAACCCGTGCATAATAGAGTGTGTAATTTAAGTATTTAAATTATAAATTATTGATATTATTTAAATAATATATTATAATTTAAATATTATCTTATATTATAGCATCCATGTCACGTGAGACCTAATATCTTGTAATATATATAATTTCCTAAATTGTATACACAATAAATTCCCAATTTGTTTTTTTTTTTAAAACATTATATTCATAATTTTTTTATTATAATTTGCACTCACGCACATAAAATCTGCTTAGGATAAAATAGAAAATGATTGTATGAAATAGTAATGCCATATTATTTATATTCATTTCCAATAATTTAATGCAACATCAACATTTTCATCCTACAAAAGATCAATTCCAAATGAAAAATTTTGAAATTTTGGCTGCACCAACTTTTACTGTAGATTTTAGGTCATTTTCGTGTTTAATTAAAAAAATGGATCATTTTGATAGTTAATTAAATTTTTTAGGTCATTTTTATAAAAAAAAAACCTTTTTTCTGTTATCTTTTAAATTAGCATTTATTTCTTAAATTAGTAATGACTCTATTTTTACTAAAAAAAAAGTGGTTTAAGTTTTGTTGTCAGGTAAAATATGATAATTGCAGTTGAAGGACTAGCTTTGAATAAATAGATGGATGCCCTTTGTTTAAGATAATACCTTTCTAATTTCGAATTTAATAAATTTTTATTCAAATTTATAAAATTGTATTTGTAAAATTATTTCTTTTAAACAAAGCATAAGTTAGTAATGTTATAAAAATAGATTTTAATTTTCTAATTTTAATTTTTTTACCAAAGTAACTAATATTTAATTTAAAAATAATAAGCATTGTTCAAATAAAATAAAACTTGATATTTTGAAGATTGATATATGTCAAATCAATCAATTGAATCCACCTCAACATGTTGAGTAATACTAATTTCACAATTTTCCAATATATATATATATATATAGTTTTAAAAGGTTTTTTATAAAAATAATATAGAAATAATAAATTATAAAAATAGGTCAGGATTACAAAAATAAGTTGTTTTGAACGATATCTGCCGGCGGTACTATTAAAAATATATTTTTTTCTGGTTATATTATATTTTTTTTGAATATCTTTCAAAAAAATATAGTATCGGTTGTCATAATGACGGCACCAAATTAAAAAAAAACATGATAACATAATGATTGGAGAGAAAGTAGGGCGGGGACTATTCAAAACATCACATTTTCATAAATAATTTTTTCTCTAATCTATTTTTGTAATTAATTATTTTTATATTATTTTTATAATAAAAACAATTTATAATTATCCGTACATAAATTAATTGAAATAATAAAATTGAAGCAATATCTTGTATATTGTCAGTGTAATTTTTTTATTCTACAAATAACATCAAAAGATTATTATATTTTTTTTAATATTTTACTATAATCTAATATAAAACTTTTCAACCCTTAATTTTACTTGTAGAGTCTAAAAATTCTATTAATAATGTACCAAATATTTACCATCTAAAAAATATAACTATAATTATAGTACAATCAATATAATCTAGATAATTACAATCATAATCGATATTATAAAGCACAATTTGATTGATAACAATAATATATAACAATCTTTGTTAAAAAATATATATGAATTTAAATAAAAATAATTTTGAATTGTGAATCTTGAAATCTTAAAAATTTCCACTATCAAATTTGAATATTAATCAGATTGGTAAATAATAATTATATATTCAAATTAAATCTTTAATATATATATATATATATATATATATAATTTTCAAAAGAGTGATTTTATGTGAGTATTCCTTTTTCCATTTAAAGTATTATTATTAGGATAAATTTCAAAGAAGAAGAACGTGTTAGCATTATAAAGTAGCTTCTTTTATGGATATGTCATTCTAAATTTTCCACGTTGAATTTCTTCTCAATCCAAATTATTCATTTCTCAAATTCCTTTTTACATCAAAATGATAATAATCACTTGTGTTGGATTGGATGCATAAATGGATTGACATTACATGAACATCAATAATTGCTAAAAGTTGATAATAGTATTTCTTTTTTGTTCAAAAATGAAACATCTTTTTTCTTTTATTCATTTCAAAATCTATCATCAACACTACCTTCATTGACACGTATTTAGTTTTGTTGGAAAAAATAGACATCACATATATAATAAGAGTAATTACGTGTTATTATTTACTATATTAAAACTGATATAATTTGGTTAAGGTTTATTGTTGTAACAGCTCGATTTTTCATTGGTGTCAAAAACAGTGGCTCGAGGCCACCAAATCCAGCGAGTAAGCTCGTAAATTTTATTATTTAATATTTATGAGTCAAATGTGGTTTTAAAAAGATTTTTGAATTGGTAATTTATGTTTCATAATGAATTATTAGGTTCGAATGGTAAAACCCTAGGTCAAGTGGTTTTAGAAAGTGAAGTATCGAGACCTCATTTCTATAAACCGAGTCGTAAATTTTTTTATAAATATTTACGGAGTGTCATTCAGGTAGTATTAAAGTTTCTTTGAAAATTTTTAACGTTTAGATCTAAATTGAAAAAGGTGCAAAACTTGTTAATTATAAGAAACAAGTGACTAAATGGCTTAATTAGTAAACTAGGGAGGACTTAAGAAATAAATAACCCTAAGTTAAAAGGTGAGGTAGCATAAGCAGAGGAAATAACAAAATAAATTGAATGAATGGCAAAATTGTAATTTATTAGAAATTAAAATAAAACAAATAGGCAATTGAAAGATTTTCTAGACATTTCTTCTCTAAAATTTCGGCCAAACAACATGGGAGAGAGAGTTTAAGCTGGTTTTGAATAATTTTGCTTCATGTGAGTTCAACTCTTACCTGTTTCTTATAATTTTTATATTTTTGAGATTGTTATAATTAGGTCCAACTAAACTTTACCTTAGTTTTTGATTTTATTGAAAATTTTGGAAGTTACCATTGATGAATATTACATGTTTTTTTATGAATAACATCGATTTAGAACTTTAATTTTGTTGAATGATGATTATATAAAGTGATTTTGTTAAATATTGATTTTAGGATCAAATTGTGAAAAGGTTAAAATATTAGGATTTGGTAGTAAATTTCTGGTTTATTAAGGGCTTTATGATGGCCTAGAATATTTAGATAAATTATTAATTGAGGAAAATTTGTTAATTTGATAGATTAACTAGTTAAGGGATTAAATTGTAAAAGTTGTAAAAGTTTGGGGTAATTGTGTAAATTTGAAAAATTGAACGGTATTAATTGTGAAATGAATTGGAACTGAAATATATGCTAATGAATGAGTATTTTTATATTTTAGATCAAGATCCCGTAGATACTCGTGAGAAAGGAAAAATAGCGCAATAGTCTCTGAACTACTACAATTATTATAATTCAATTCATGTAAGTTTGTACGGTTAAAATTTAATATTTATATAAATTTTATGAATGGTATTATGTATTTATTCTATTGTTGAAAATGAATTATTGTTGGAATTATAATATTGAATTGAATATTCTGACTGAATGGAACGCAAGATTTGATTACATCCGTTATTTGGCGTATGACGCTATTGAAGGAAGAAATCGGTAAATTACTCAAGTAAATTGGGATTCAGCATTTGTTGCGAACTCTCGTGCTTTACTTTCTGTTCAGCTCTCACGAGCTTCTGTTTAACTCTTATGAGTTTCTGTTTAACTCTTATAAGTTACGAATTTCTGTTTAGTTTTCGAGCTTCTGTTAATGATGTACTCTTATTTGTAAGTAGTTCTTCAAATGGGAAAGGTTTGGTAAGGTGATTTACTTATTGAAATTGAAAGACATGTTAGTTATTTTTTGTAACGACTTGAAAATGGATGTATTCATCGATTAAAGTTGTGATTGACAGGGAGTTATTGGGAATGATTTTTATTATTGATTTATTATAGTTAGTTCAGTAAGATTTTTATTTATTCCGTCGAACTTACTAAGCTTCATTAAGCTTATTTGCGTTGTTTAATGTCCTTGTAGATTTTTGAAAGATTGAACTATCGGATCAACACTCAAGTCACACTATCCAGCTTATTCCGGTAGTTTTTGAAACGTTCAATACGGTTTATATGGCATGTATAGGCTTTTGTGTGGATTGGATTAAAATTTGGCTTGTGTAAATGTCATGAATTATATTTTGTTTATATAACCAACTTATATATATATTTTGGTTTGAAAATGAGGCATATTAATGATGTTGGTGTGAATTATATATGTTTGTATGTAAGAGACAATATGTTTGATTTTGATTGGTTTCTGACGTGAATGTAATATGATATGAAATATCCGTTAATTTAATCTGTAAGCTTCGGTAATGCTTCGTAACCCTATTTCGGCGATGGATACGAGCTAGGGGTGTTACAATTGTCCTTTAATTATTAAATAAAATATGAGTCAAATATGTTCAGATACTCTAGTAACTAATTTCTAATTAATGATGAGTTGATTAGAAATTAGGGTTAATGTGGAAAAGTTATATGTTAGAGTTATGGTATGCAAATTACACACAAGGTAACTTTTCTAATATCCCATCTTTAGAAAAGAGAGAGTCACCTTCTCTGAATTTCTTGTGTGCTAATTTGGAAGATCAAAACCCCATAATCCGTAGATTTCAAGAAATCAATGAATTCAAGTATGCTTCTGCATCTAGTTTTGTTCTTGATGATTTGACATGATAGATCCTAGTTTATAGTTTTAAGTTTATATTAGATTTTGCTCACGATACTAACAAGTTTTCTAAGAGTTTGTGATTATAAAAAGTCTCGAGGGTCTCTATGTGCTAGTGATCACATGAGGAAGTTCGATAGAGTTCTAGTGAGAAGGTGTCTTGGCCTTCGGCTAGGTAGTGAAAGAGGTTTATATATCTAGTAAATTTGACATGGAACTCCCTTCATGTGCACTTGAGAGTTATTTACTAGTAGGAAAGCTATTTGCTAGTCTATGTCTATAGTGTAGATATAATTAGATTTGATTTGGGGTTCGTCATTTTATCATTGAACTATCTAATTAGATCTTAGATTTGATATGGGATCGTCTAATTGAGTTTTGATATGGTTTAACAAATGATCATATATTGAACATATAAGAGACAAGTGTTGATAAAATGTGTGAATTTATCACCACGATCATGCAATATCATGTGAGGTGTAGCGAGGTAGTTCACTGGCTTTGAAATGTGCAAACTTCTTATTCCCTTAATCAATCTGATTGATTTGGCAAAATTGCCTCACGATATGACTATGTACAACAATATCAATCTTTTAAAATTAAGTTAAACTATAAAAATAGTCATCTAATTATGTATCTGGTTCTATTTTAGTCACCCAATCATTAATGTTTTTGATTTAATTACTAAATTTACATATTCTATCAATTTAATCCTAAATCTAAAAAATTCAACAAATTTGTCATTTAGTTCGAATTTTAAAAATTTAACATATTTAGCCCTTAACATTTAAAAAATTTATCAATTTAATTATAATTCTAAAGATTAAAAAAAGAAGACAAATATTTAATAAATCATTCTTTAAATATTTCTAACGTGCCTCTAAATCCTATTGAACAATAAGAGCATTTAGCACCATTTGTATTGTGCTTATTTTTAACTAATGTCACCTTTGTAGGGGTGAACAAAACTCGATTTGATTCGAAAAAATCGAAAAAAAATCGAATTTTGAATTATTCAAATCGAGTTAATCGAGTTGATCGAGTTAATCGAATCAACTCGAATTTTGAGTTTCGAATTTCGAGTTCGAATCGAGTTGAAATTTCGAATTCGAATAACTCGAATAATTCGAATAAACCGAAAATAAACTTTATATTTTTTTATTTTATCCCATCCCCCCCTAAGCCCTTCAGCCCAATTTTTTTTTCCCCAAATCCCAACCCAATTCCTCCCCCAAATCAAACCCCCAACTCCAAGCCCTAGCAGCAGCAACCAGCAGGTATTGTTACAATCATCGTCGTGCGATTCTTCTTCTCCAAACAAAACCCCAAACCCAAATTAATTTTCTTCTTCTTTGTTCTCTTCTAACTCTCAGGCCTCAGCTGCACCTTTCTCTGGTAAGTTGTCTAATCTCTTTTTCAGTTTTTCTACTCTTCAATTCCATATTTCTTGAGTTGAGTTAATATTGATGCTTTAGAAACTTGTGCTTTGACGTTTACCACTAATCTTTGGAATGTACACTGACTGGCTGCAAGTCTGCAACAAATGCATCTTTTTTCTTATTTTCATATTTTTTTATCTTCATCCTTAACTCTTCTAGGGAAAAAACCTTTTCTGTTTCTTTTTTTTTCTTCCTTTTAGGCAATTTATGGGTTTTTCAAAAAAATTCTTATAATGCTTTTTTCTGTTCAGCTGCCTGCTAGACAGGAGCCTGTTCTGGACTCCTCAAAGTACATAGCCACTGACGTCCGCATTGTAAGTCTGTTTTCTTTGCTTAACCAAACAATTAAAGTGATTTTAGTAAACCAAAGCTACAAGTTTAGACTGAAAATGAAAAACTAAAGCACTGAAAATGAGAATTGGAAGGGTTGTGCTGTTTGAAACAGGCAAACATCACACAACTTAAGGTGAAGTTTAGTATGAGAGACTTGGTCTTGTGCATCTTGCCTATGTTTGTAAATCAACGATGCACGTGCAAGCTCAGACTTCTTAAAATTAGTTTAATGCTTTGCTATAAGCAGCTTATAGTCCATACAGATAAAGTTATAAAATTTAGAGTTTGGCATGAATTATGAGAGCTTTCTGCTGCTTCTTGTTTTCACAAGCTTAACATTTTAAAGGTAGATCTATGCATGTTGGAATGATTTTTGAGCTTGGTGCCGTGTGCGTTTGTGGACAAATTACAGGTTTCCTGTTACCATTATTCAGTGTTATTGTTTCTTTCATTGGCTAATTTGATTTATGAGCTACTCAGATAAATTATATGAAGCCGTAACATGCTTTTGGGCCCTAGGAATTTAGGATATTATAAGTTCATGGAAAGTTGCTTTACACAATTCTTTTCAGTTTATGGTTCAAATTTTAAAGTTCATTGTTGGTTTTTTTCATTTGCTGATCTGATCTGATCTGACCTTTACTAATTAATCCTTTGAATTGCAATTTTTATGAATATAATAAGAAATTTACTTCACAATATTATTATTCAATTTGATTCGACTCTTTTATTTAAAATAAATTGTATTTGAAGTAAATTAATTCTCAATCCTTATATTACTAATATGAAATTATCTTATTTTATATGTCAAGCCATCAAATAATTTAAAGCTTTAAAAATTTAAAAAAATAAAAAAATTATAATTTAATTTCAGTAATTAAAATTTTGAATGATTTTTTTTGTCTTTCCCGATTGATATCCAATTCAATTCAATTCTCGAGGAGTAAGCCAACACTTGATCCACAGTGTGATAAATTTAATTTCAATAATTAGAACTTTTAATTTTTAAAAATTAAGGTATTAAAAAAATAAAAAAAATAAAATTTTTGAAAGTAGATAAATTTTAAAAATTAAAATTAAAAAAAATCAGAAAATTAGAAAGATTCAAGGCATAAGCAAACTTATGTCTTTTCTGTGGTCAATTTAACATTATGATGTGTTCATGTCTCACTTGTGCTATGGTAACACTATTACTTGTTCATGTCTCACTTGTGCTATGGTAAAACTTTGGTTCAGAAAATGAATTAAAGCATAAATGTTATTAAGTTTGATTTTAAATCAATTATTGGTCATCATTAGTGATTGCAACAAATGTTTACTTGTAGATGAGTGATCCAAAGCGAGATGATTCAACTCAAAGTTCACAAAATTCTTCCCCAAGTAGAGATGATCAAACAACAACCAAGGAAAACGTTCGAAAAAAGATTACTCCAAGGGCAGCTTGTTGGAACCATTTCACCAAGTATGTGACTAAAGAGGGGGAGTGAAACACCCCAAACCCGGCCCACGAGCCTCGACCAGATCTGGTATGTTCCTCGAGTAAAACAGTTCAAATTCGTTTGTTCTTTGGAAAGCTTTGAGGGTTTGAATTGGAAAGTCTGGGTTTTAATAAAACTTTAATTACGTACTTGAAAACAACAAGTTAAAAAGTATTTGCCGAGTTTTTAAGGTTTACCTTTAATTTTGAAAACCATTTGTGATTAAGTGTCAAATATGTAGAATTTCTTTTGAAAACATTACTTAAACTTTGAATTGTCAAAACTCGTATCGTACTGAATTAAATAACATGCATGCATAAAACAGTTCAATACTACTGGCCTTATTACATCAAAACAAAACCCAAAATAAATTCAAAGTACTTAAAATAAAAAGTCCAACTGAAATAAATTTCGTGCTGAGCATGGCCACCACAAGTTCCTGCCGACCCGGTCCATCACTGAGTGTCACCTGAAAAATATCCCACAACGGGGTGAGTCAAACAGACTCATCGTGTAACAACCAACACTAAGTCCTAACGATTCAGGCATATCAGATCATACATATACATATAGCAATTAAACATAATGATGCAAACCCGAACCCAAACCTAGATACCGTTCGCTACACATCATCCGTACCAACCATCACACCGTGGGGACTACTAAGTCGACCCTCCATCCGCTACACACCATCGAAGGCAGTCGCTGCAGACGACGTGCTCATCGCCCTTATATATATTGTGGCATAGCCACCAGATAATATTTTGTGACATGAGTCACCACATTCAGATTACGTGACATAAGTCACCACATTCAGATATTGTGGTATAAAACCACCAGATCACTTCCCCTTTTCAAATTCACCCATATGCCCCATATATCATACATATCATGCAACTATTATGCCTTATGCCTTATTCACATTCTTATAGTCTCACATATGTGCCATAACAGATATTCATGCTATCATAACTACAGTGGTAGTAAGTTACGTACCTGAGTACTTTGTACCATTGCATGGTACTCTTAGCCACATCTTACACATTCTTATTAACACATTTATTAAAACATAACCATAAATCTATTAAGGCTTAGTGTGGGGTACATACCTGATTTTCTTAACGAGTTCCCTGAAATCCCGAAAGAATCCCGATCTAATGCTCTAGATCTTAGTTCCTACATTCGGCCAACACTTAGTATTTTAGTAAAAAGCCTATTCGACTAAATAATCAAATCCCGAATCCTTACCTTGCTGCCGTTTCGATCACTCCACAAATCCCGAAACTTTGTGATATTCCTCCTTGCAATCGGCCAACTACTAAATCACTTAACCGGTTAAATTTCGGCTTTTGAACAAACAAGTAACAGATTTAAGTCACTAAATATGGCCTTGGCCGAATATACATGTACACTTACTTGATGGATTTAAATCTCGAAAAGTATCCCTTGGTTGTGGTATCTGTCGAAATACCTATAAACCCATGTTAGATCCAATTCTAACATTAAATCACAATAAGCAGCCCCTTGGCCGAATGTCACACAACTTACCTTGGATATTGCAATCTCGAAACCTCCTTATAGTGGACTATAATAAATCCCGAAAGAATCCTTCATAGTTTTGGCCAAAGACATTAAGGGGATTAGTACCTTGATTTCGACAGTCAGTGAAAGAAAAAGAATTGTATTTCGACATAGAAGGGGTTCCTTACCAACTTAATCAAATGTCCTTCCTTGAAGCAAGAAATTCGGCTCTTGCTTAACTGATCCAATCAGCTCCTAAGGGGTAGAGGAGCATTCGGCTATGGCCACCAAGTAGAGGATTCGGCTTCAACAAGGAACACAAAAAGGAAGGGTATGAAGCTTTAGGGGTTACGGTAATGGTAGAATAGAGAGAAGAAGATTTCGGCAATGGTGGTATTTTGAGAGGAGAGTATTCGGCCTTTGATGAAAAGAAGAAGAAAATGTGGCTTGATGAATTTCGGCTTATGGAAGTGAGTAGAAAAAAGGAAGAAAAGAAAAGGGACACAAGCTGATCTTTTTGAGAATTTCGGCACAAATGAAAAGATGAGAAGAGAAGAATTTTCGGCACACTTACCTTGCTATCATTAAACCGAAAATACCATCCCCCCTGTGCCCCATATTCATTTAAAATTAATAAAAAATAATCTATCATTTATCCCTTATCTCAGCCTAATTTTAAAAAGGATTAAACTCATCCCTTAAGTGCTTTAGTGCCGTCCAATGCTGCTCATCCATGCAGCAAAACAAAACTCCTTTTTGCTTCCCATGCAGCTCGAACTTAGGCCCTTTCCCCTTGCTTGTGGCGTCACTTACTAGGCCTTAAGTGGCGCCTTGCAGCCACTTTAACAAGCCCAATTTCATGTCCAAATTCCCCTACTAATTTTCTTAAGGCCTTATCAGACTTAGCTTCCTTTTTTAAACTTAAAATCGAATAATTTCTAAAGTATTCACCTACACACTAAGGTTCACAATATTCATAATACACATTCACAACACACATAGGCATGCTATTTTATACATTTAAGCAATATACACAAGCCCTAATTCCCGGATATTACAGTTCTACCCTCTTAAAATAATTTCGTCCTCGAAATTACCTGGCTGAAATAAGTGAGGGTATTGCTGTTGCATTGCCTTTTCTGTAACACTTTCACATCTCGTTCCAAAATCTGAATCGGCTCCTCCTTGTAGGACAAATCTGGCCTTAGCTCCACCTCTTCAACCGGTACTACATGAGATGGATCCGATCGATAACGACGTAGCATGGAAACATGGAATACGTCGTGCATCTGCTTCAACTCCGGTGGCAACTCTAACTGATATGCCACTGGTCCAACTCGCTTCAATACCCGATAAGGTCCTATAAACCTTGGACTTAACTTCCATTTGCGACCAAATCTCATCACCTTCTTCCAAGGCGACCCTTTAAGAAACACTTGATCTCCCACATCAAATTCTATTTCCTTTCGCTTGAGATCCGCGTACGACTTTTGCCTATCAGATGCTTCCTTTAACCGTGCTCGAATCACACTAACCTTCTCTTCAGATTCTGCCACAATCTCTGGACCCAAAACTCGACATTCCCCTAATTCTGTCCAACATGTAGGAGTGCGACACTTCCGTCCATACAGCGCTTCATACGGTGCCACCCAAATACTAGCTTGATAGCTGTTGTTGTATGCAAATTCCGCTAGAGGCAAATATTCTTCCCAACTTCCTCTGAAGTCTATCACACAGCCTCTCAACATATCCTCTAACACTTGGATCACTCATTGAGATTAACCGTCCGACTGTGGATGAAATGCCGTACTGAAGTCCAATCTGGTGCCTAAAGCTTGATGTAGTGCTTTCCAGAACCGAGAAGTAAACCTCGGATTCCTATCCGAGATAATCGATACCGGCACTCCATGCAACCTCACAATCTCCGCCACATATAACTTCGCCAACTTCTGCAAAAAATAATCAACCCGTATTGGAATGAAATGTGCAGACTTTGTCAACCGATCCACTATCACCCATACCGAGTCCTGCTTAGTAGGCGTAAGGGGAAACCCACTAACGAAGTCCATGGTGATTCTCTCCCACTTCCACTGCGGAATTCTTATCGGTTGAAGCAATCCTGACGGAACTTGGTGTTCAGCCTTGACTTGCTGACACGTTAAGCACTTCCCTACGAATTCGGTAACTTCCTTCTTAAGACCAGGCCACCAAAACTTGTAATAGCCCAAAATAGGGCCTATTCGGAATAGTGGTTTCAAGACCACAAACTCTAAGTAAAAATATTTAATTTATGATTGCTTTAGAGTCTATGATATGTTGGGTGATGGTGTGTAAATCTTGTTAAGTAATTTTTATCGATAAAGTGCCCAATTTTATTATTGGGGTTAAATTGCAATAAGTTGCAAAATATGAGGTCTATAATGTGATTGAATTGTTGTGTGGAAATTTCGTTAAGAAATTTTATCGAAGAAGTGTTTAATTTGGTTAGAAGGATTAAATAGTTATAGGTGCGAAGTGTATGTTCCAGATGATAAAGGGTGTAATTGTGATGGGTTTTTAAAGTGAAGGTTCTTATGAAGAAATTAATCCACTTATAAGTTAAATGGATAATAAGACAAAAATAGTAAAAAGAATATATATAAAAAAAATAAAACACCATTATTTTCTTCTTCTCCAGAATGTGAGAAGAAAAAAAAAATGGCAGCCATGGATGAGCATTCGACCAAGCTTCTATGGCTTATATAGGTATGGTTTTTGTCCCGTTTTTAATGATTTTCATATTTTTGAGATCCTCAAAGCTTAATTTGTCTATTTCTACCATTAATTTGAAGTGTAATCAAAGTTTAAAAAAATATACCCATGCTAGATAAGCATGTATTTTGATATCTAATGGTAGAGTATGGATGTTTGAGGTTAGGAGAGCGATGTTTGCTAAATGATTTTCGGTGAAAACAAGTAAAACGAGTTAATCGGTAAAAGTTGTTATTGTTCATAAGTATGTGTTATAGTAAGAATTTGAAGTTGCTATAGAAGGGAAAAATGTTCAGCATGTCATAAAACATAAGAAAAAGGAATAAAGTTTAATTTTCGAGCCTAGGGGCAAAATCGTAATTATGCAAAAGTTTAGGGGCAAAATTGTAATTTTGCCAAAGTTTGAGTTAGGGACTGTTTTGAGTAGTATATTAATTAAATAAGTGAAATGTGATGTTTTAGATACCGAAAAATGAGATTTGGACCTAGAACTGGAGGAAAATCGAAAATCGAGAAAGTTGGTAAAATGGTCGTTTCGGCATTCGAGGTAAGTTCGTGTGTTAATAATAATGCAACATCGTGCTTGAATTGTAATTTTCTATTAATATGGCAAAATTAATGTTAAATGAACTGAATTTTAAATTAATATTTCATGGGTTGTATGAGTTGCTACACAGCTGTACCTGACGAGATTTCGGCAAGTAAGTTCATATGGTTGAGTTTACATGTTTATTGGTGAATGATTGAATGATATAATGCGTTGTTAAATATGAATTTGCTGTGGGATTGTGAAAATTATGATAAAATGGAAGAATAAATGCGGTAATTCAAATTAGGAAAAACGCAGAATTGAGTACGTTCGTATCGTGACATGTGATGAATTGACGGATAAGACCATGGTTAATCCATGGCAAAGTGTGAAATGTAGGTATGGTATCATCCATACTGAGTTATGAAATGTAGGTGTGGTATCATCCATACTGAGATATGAAATGTAGGTATGGTATCATCCATACTGAGTTGTGAAATGTAGGTATGGTATTAACCATACTGAGTTAAGAAATGTAGGTATGGTGTTTCCATACCGAGTTATGAAATGTAGGTATGGTATTTCAATGAGGAAAACCATACTGAGTTGTGAAACGTGGCACTGAGCAACGACGTACTTAAATTCGTAAGACGTTTCCTAATTTGATAATAAGTAATACAAAAAGGAGTGAATCAAATGAAAGAGATTGAGTGATTGTTAATGTTGAGCTCAATTATGTGTACAAGAGAGTTATGAAATGGTTTTGGTCACATGTATAGTACTAAGTGCAGGCTACTATATGTACCAGATAGCTTCGGCTACAAGGGTGGTACCATGTGTAGGCCACCATGTATCTGTTATCATTACGATGAGTTCAACTGAAAATTGACTAAGTATAATTGAAAATGATCATGTTATGAATAAGTGCAAGTGTGAATGTGACCAATTGAGAAATGTGGCAAATGTATGTATGAACAATATGTTCAATATGTAATCGGAAATTGGAAAGATTGGTATAAGCAAGTGAAGAACACAACTAAAGTGAAAAAGAGCAAACATTTACAATAGAACTGCTTTGGGCAGTAGCAGTGACGTAAATTTGAAAAATCACCAAAAATAGTAGAAATTGAATTATAAGTTGGATGAGATATTTATTTAAAGCTTATTGAGTCTATTTTCGTATAAAAGAAAAATAGAAAACAAATGATTTTTATATTTTGAGATATTTGAATTTCAGTGATACTGGTTCAGAATGATTACGTGATCTCCTGCTCTGCATTTGAAAAATTATTAAAATTTGTACATAAATAATTATGAGATATAATTTATATGCCTGAAATCTTGAATGAGTCTAGTTTCAAATGAACAAAACAAGGAGGCCATATAAATTCTGTACAAAGAGAAAATTGATTTATAGTGAAGAGAGGTCAGAGTAGTTGAATGGTGAAATAGGGGAAACTTTAATGAATAAACTGTACCAATTGGCTAAGCCAAAAATTCTGAAAATTTTATGGTAAGAAGATAAATGAGTTAAGTTTCAGGGAAAATTTACAGATCTTAATTTGGAGTTCTGTAGCTCCAGATATAAATTATTTAACAACTATGACTCAAGGAAACATCTTAACTGGAATTTGAATGAATGGAAAGAATATGAAAACAGCATGTTATCGTATTGCTTATTATTTTCATGCGAGCTTACTAAGCGTAAAGCTTACTCCCTACTTTCCATTCTTTTAGTTTTGTTAGGTCAGCTCAGGGTTGGAGATCGTCGGAGGCAGCATCACACTATCGAGCCATTATCCTAGGAGTATTGGCATGTATAAGGATTTAGTTTTTCTAGACAGATGTTGTTGTGATTAGCCAAATGTATTAGCTTATATTGATTTGTTAATTACAGCCTTGAGATGTCGCTTATAATGATTTTGGCTCGTAAGCCTATTTGTCCATAGTATAAGTGATTAAATAGATGACAATGTCAAATGCATGTGTTTGAAAAGTTTTAAATTTTGGGCGAAATTTGGTAATCCGGTTTTGTATGATTGTGAATTTTAAGTCCGATAATGCCTCAAACCCTATTCTGGTGTTGGATGCGGGTGAGAGGTGTTACAAAACTATTCCCTTAGATCTCGGTACAACTTACTACCTCCAGGATGCATAGCATAAGGGCTACTATGCGATTCCTGAAGAATCCTCCGTCTAAGTTTTTCGTTCTTCGGCATACAGACCTTACCCTTGAAACACAATACTCCCTCGTCATTAATATCATAATCTTCCAACTCCCCACTCTGCACTTGCCATAGCTTAGCACTTAGATCATCATCAACCAACTGTCCCTCTTTCACTTCATTCAACCACGTCGGCTTAACTTGCAACTCTGCCAGCAGACTTCCATCATCATACAAGCTCAGATGTGCAAACATCGCCCTCAAATCCGACACTACTTTCCGACTTAGGGCATCCACCACTACATTCGCCTTGCTCGGGTGATACTCTATAGAAAAATCATAATCCTTCAATAATTCCACCCACCTTCGCTGTCTCAAGTTCAACTCCTTCTGAGTCAACAGATACTTTTCTCCACAAAGGTAGTGCCTCCATACCTTAAGAGCAAAGACCACTGCCGCCAATTCCAAATCATGCGTCAGGTAGTTAACCTCGTGTGGCCTCAATTGCCGAGACACATAAGCGACTACTTTCCCGTCTTGCATCAGAACACATCCTAATCCGGTATGAGAAGCGTCACAATACACCACAAAATCCTTCCCTGCCTCCGGCTGAATCAAAACCGGAGCTTCAGTCAAAACCCTCTTAAGCTTCTCAAAACTCTCCTGTTGCTTTTCTGTCCATACGAAAAGTACTTCCTTTCTCAACAACTTCGTCAAAGGTGCGGCTATTGATGAGAACCCTTCTACGAACCTTCTGTAGTAGCCTGCCAATCCCAAGAAACTACGAATCTCAGCCACAGACTTAGGTGGTTTCCAATCCAACACTGCCTCAATCTTCCTAGGATCCACCCTTATTCCTTCTGCAGACACTACATGTCCTAAAAACGCAACTTTTTTAAGCCAAAATTCACACTTGCTGAATTTGAGATAGAGCTTCTTCTCTCTTAACACTTGCAACACTATCCGGAGATGCTCATTATGTTCCTCCTCAGACTTGGAATACACTAAGATGTCGTCGATAAACACAACGACAAATCGATCCAAGTAAGGTTGAAAAACCCGGTTCATCATATCCATGAAAGCGGCTGAGGCGTTCGTCAACCCAAACGGCATTACCACGAACTCAAAATGCCCATACCTTGTCCGGAAAGCTGTCTTATAGATATCCACTTCCTTTACCTTAAGCTGATGATATCCAGACCTTAGATCTATCTTCGAGAAAACCGCTGCCCCCTTAAGCTGATCGAACAAGTCATCAATCCTCGGCAAAGGGTACTTGTTCTTGATAGTCAGCTTATTTAACTGACGATAATCTATGCACATACGCATAGTTCCGTCCTTCTTCTTCACAAACAAGACCAGTGCTCCCCATGGAGACACACTGGGTCGAATAAACCCACGATCAAGCAACTCTTTGATTTGAGCCTTGAGCTCAACCAACTCCTTGGGTGCCATTCTGTATGGGGCGATTGACACAGGAGCTGTACCAGGTAGCAAATCAATTCCGAACTCCACCTCCCTATCCGGGGGTATTCCAGGTAACTCCTCCGGAAAGACATCCACAAATTCCCTTACGGTTCTAACTCCACTAACGCCCTCTTCCTTTGCGTCCAACGCACTAACGAAAGCCAAGAATGCCTTGCATCCTTTCCGAACCATCTTATCAGCCTTTGGTGCTGAAACTACATTAGACAGGTAGTTTCTTTTTTCTCCTATCATAATTACCGCCTCATCCTCCGGCGTCCTTAATTCCATTCGCTTAGCTGCACAATCCAATATAGCTCGATGCTCCACTAGCCAGTCCATGCCAAGTATGAGATCGAATTCTCCGAAGGGTAGTTCCATTAAGTCAGCCGGGAATACTGCTCATTGAATCTCTAAAGGTACTTTCCGAAACATCTTATTCACCACTACAGTTTGACCTAGTGGGCTTACTACAGTCATCTCTCTATCAGATAGTTCAGAGGCTATGCCTAGAGTCTCAACTACTCTACATGCAACATAGGAATGGGTAGAGCCAACATCAATCAAAGCAAAGTAAGGCTTGCCAAATATAAGGAACGTACCGATTATGACGTCCGGCGCGTCTCCATCTTCCATACGGCGAACTGCATATACCAAGCCCGGCTGTCTTGCCTCTGTATTACCAGCACCTCTGCCAGGTGTTCACGTCCTCTTCCAGCACCGTTTCCTCTACCATTCGGACCACGCCCTCGCTGAGGCTGCTGTCCGCCTCTTCCAGCCTGATTAAAACCCTGAGCTGCTGGTCGATTCCCATCCGGTTTCATAGGACAGTCCTTAATCATATGATCCTTGGACCCACACTTGAAACATCCTCCTGTCTTCTTCCAAAACTCTCCTAGGTGCTTCTTTCCACACTGGTCACAGGTACGATACTGCCCTCCTGTCGCAGCCTGCTGACCTCGCGGCCCATCAACTCTAGGCCTCTTTTGAATATTCCCAGAAGACCTTGATGGTCCAAATCCTCTCTTCTGCTTATTCTGGTCCGTGTTCTGCCTCACAAAGTCCTTAATTCCTTCGGCTACCTTAGCCTTCTCTACCAACACAGCAAACTCCCGCTCTTGTTGCGGAGCTATCAATAACCTCAGATCATCCCTCAGTCCGTCCTCAAACCGGACACACTGCTCATGCTCCGTAGCCACGATTCCTCGAGCATACCGGCTCAATCTTAGGAATTCAGCCTCGTACTCCGCCACAGACTTGTTCCCTTGAACCAGCCCCAGAAATGCCTTCCTCTGCGCATCTATATAATGAGTACCAACATACTTTTTCTGGTATGCCGCCTTAACATACTCCCAAGTGAGTTCCTCAGCCGTAGCACCATCCCGAACTGTGAGCCACCATTGATATGACTCATCGCCAAGAAGCGACACCATTCCTTTCACTTTCTCCTCAGCCGTCAGATCCAACTCATCCATAATTCGTTCGGTTGCCTCCAACCAATACTCAGCAGTACTGGGTGCCACACCAGATACGCCACGGAACACCTCAGCTCCACTGGCTCGGAGTCGCTCGGGTACAGATTCCCGAGCTCCCATATTTCCACCGGCTCCAGCCATCATCTCAAGAACTCGCAGCACCAACAGCTGGTGGTGGGGGTGGTGGTGGTACCTCATTCTCAGACCCTTGACCCGATCTAACGGGTTCCGACACAGTCATTCTGCCTCTACCACGTCCTCGCACATTACGACCACGTCCTCTAGAACTCATTTCTACGATCGCGCTTTAATCTGATTTAAGAAATTTTATGTATTAGTGTTTGTTCCACTGTTTATCCGCGAACAATTTTATGAAAAGGGCTTAATAGTAGTTCTTTCGATCATTCAGAGTTTTCATTTCAAGTTTTCTACCCTAATTCAGAGAAATACACACATTCAATAATATCTATCACACACACATTCATCATTCGAACATTTTTGTCTGTTCCTATCCCAGGGGTATTTTCGTCATTTGTCCTATAGGGGTATTTTGGTACTAAATCGAGGTCCATTGAAAAATCTTAATAAGTCAAGGCACTCTGAAATTTTCAAACTCGAGGGTATTTTGGAAATTTTTCCCAAATCTAAGATGTTGCAGAAATTTTGGAAATCGGGGTTATTTTGGTAATTTCGTAAACCAAGGGTAATTTGGTAAATTTTCCCAATCAGGGTATCTTGAAATTTTGCAAAATAGGGTTTTTGGATACTTCTGCAAAGTAAGAAAATTTTATTAAAATTGAGGGTAGTATGGTAATTTTAGAAACCCAGGGCATTTTTGTAATTTTTCAACCAGGGGTATTTAGGTAATTTTGTAAATCGGGAATATTTCAGAAAAATTTTATAGAATAGTTTTTTACAAATCAAAAGGGTCATTTGAGGATTTTAAAACTAGGGTTTTTATAAAAATATGGCTAGTCCCTTTCGGGTTTTAGTTATTGGGTTTAGCCCGTGAATAAATCCTCTTGGTTAGGGTGAACCGTCACTACGCACCAGGTAAGATTCGAGTGGAGAGGAGGTGAGTCACTAGGACTGCTTAAATACCAGGCTCCCACCGAAACCAATCCTAGACATGTGCACAATGGTTGCTACACCCTAACTCGGTGACTTAGTCACAGGTTTGTTTAATTAGGCATTAATGTTTTATGTAATTGTTGGGGTAAACTAGTCCTATAGTTCCAGTACTTAATATACTAATCTACGTTCCATTTATACCCTTCTACAAACCATACTATAAATCACACAATAGATAGGGGTACTTACCTGGTGGACTTCGGGTCGGAGACTTAGGTGCCATGCCAGAAAAACCTGCTCAATTCCAAAAAGATTTTCATAAAACTTATTTGGGCTCGATTTGAAAACGTTGTGGGCTTTAAACCCAAGGCCGAGAGTTTTAAAACTGGGCTCTGATACCAAATTAAAACACCCCAAACCCGGCCCACGAGCCTCGACCAGATCTAGTATGTTCCTCGAGTAAAACGGTTCAAATTCATTTGTTCTTTGGAAAGCTTTGAGGGTTTGAATTGGAAAGTCTGGGTTTTAATAAAACTTTAATTACGTACTTGAAAACAACAAGTTAAAAAGTATTTGTCGAGTTTTTAAGGTTTACCTTTAATTTTGAAAACCATTTGTGATTAAGTGTCAAATATGTAGAATTTCTTTTGAAAACATTACTTAAACTTTGAATTGTCAAAACTCGTACCGTACTGAATTAAATAACATGCATGCATAAAACAGTTCAATACTACTGGCCTTATTACATCAAAACAAAACCCAAAATAAATTCAAAGTACTTAAAATAAAAAGTCCAACTGAAATAAATTTCGTGCTGAGCATGGCCACCACAAGTTCCTGCCGACCCGGTCCATCACTGAGTGTCACCTGAAAAATATCCCATAACGAGGTGAGTCAAACAGAATCAGCGTGTAACAACCAACACTAATTCCTAACGATTCAGGCATATCAGATCATACATATACATATAGCAATTAAACATAATGATGCAAACCCGAACCCAAACCTAGATACCGTCCGCTACACATCACCTGTACCAACCATCACACCGTGGGGACTACTAAGTCGACCCTTCATTCGCTACACATCATCGAAGGCAGTCGCTGCAGACGACGTGCTCATCGCCCTTATATATATTGTGGCATAGCCACCAGATAATATTTTGTGACATGAGTCACCACATTCAGATTACGTGACATAAGTCACCACATTCAGATATTGTGGTATAAAACCACCAGATCACTTCCCCTTTTCAAATTCATCCATATGCCCCATATATCATACATATCATGCAACTATTATGCCTTATGCCTTATTCACATTCTTATAGTCTCACATATATGCCATAACAGATATTCATGTTATCATAACTACAGTGGTAGTAAGTTACGTACCTGAGTACTTTGTACCATTGCATGGTACTCTTAGCCACATCTTACACATTCTTATTAACGCATTTATTAAAACATAACCATAAATCTATTAAGGCTTAGTGTGGGGTACACACCTGATTTTCTTAACGAGTTCCCTAAAATCCCGAAAGAATCCCGATCTAATGCTCTAGATCTTAGTTCCTACATTCGGCCAACACTTAGTATTTTAGTAAAAAGCCTATTCGGCTAAATAATCAAATCCCGAATCCTTACCTTGCTGCCGTTTCGATCACTCCACAAATCCTGAAACTTTGTGATATTCCTCCTTGCAATCGGCCAACTACTAAATCACTTAACCGGTTAAATTTCGGCTTTTGAACAAACAAGTAACAGATTTAAGTTACTAAATATGGCCTTGGCCGAATATACATGTACACTTACCTGATGGATTTAAATCTCGAAAAGTATCCCTTGGTTGTGGTATCTGTCGAAATACCTATAAACCCATGTTAGATCCAATTCTAACATTAAATCACAATAAGCAGCCCCTTGGCCGAATGTCACACAACTTACCTTGGATATTGCAATCCCGAAACCTCCTTATATTCGACTATAATAAATCCCGAAAGAATCCTTCATAGTTTCGGCCAAAGACATTAAGGGGATTAGTACCTTGATTTCGACAGTCAGTGAAAGAAAAAGAATTGTATTTCGACATAGAAGGGGTTCCTTACCAACTTAATCAAATGTCATTCCTTGAAGCAAGAAATTCGGCTCTTGCTTAACTGATCCAATCGGCTCCTAAGGGGTAGATGAGCATTCGGCTATGGCCACCAAGTAGAGGATTCGGCTTCAACAAGGAACACAAAAAGGAAGGGTATGAAGCTTTAAGGGTTACGACAATGGTAGAATAGAGAGAAGAAGATTTCGGCAATGGTGGTATTTTGAGAGAAGAGTATTCGGCCTTTGATGAAAAGAAGAAGAAAATGTGGCTTGATGAATTTCGGCTTATGGAAGTGAGTAGCAAAAAGGAAGAAAAGAAAAGGGACACAAGCTGATCTTTTTGAGAATTTCGGCACAAATGAAAAGATGAGAAGAGAAGAATTTTCGGCACACTTACCTTGCTATCATTAAACCGAAAATACCATCCCCCCTGTGCCCCATATTCGGCCAACTCCTCATCCCTTATCTAGTCCCTTATTTTTCTCTTTATCCCTTCATTTAAAATTAATAAAAAATAATCCATCATTTATCCCTTATCTCAGCCGAATTTTAAAAAGGATTAAACTCATCCCTTAAGTGCCTTAGTGCCGTCCAATGCTGCTCATCCATGCAGCAAAATAAAACTCCTTTTTGCTTCCCATGCAACTCGAACTTAGGCCCTTCCCCCTTGCTTGTGGCGTCACTTACTAAGCCTTAAGTGGCGCCTTGCAGCCACTTTAACAAGCCCAATTTCATGTCCAAATTCCCCTACTAATTTTCTTAAGGCCTTATCAGACTTAGCTTCCTCTTTTAAACTTAAAATCGAATAATTTCTAAAGTATTCACCTACACACTAAGATTCACAAAATTCATAATACACATTTACAACACACATAGGCATGCTATTTCATACATTTAAGCAATATACACAAGCCCTAATTCCCGGATATTACAGTGAGAAGAGAGCAAGGTGCAATGCATGTGATGTTACTTACACCATGGAAACAACTATGGGTTCTACAACAATTTTGAACAACCATTTGAAAACTTGCCTAAAAAGACCTCGATGTAATACTTCTGATCCAAAGCAATTAGAATTAACATTTGTGAATGTTAGCCAAGAAACAACGGATTTACCAACTTGGGTGTTTGATAAAGATGCCATTAGAAAAGCATTGGTTCGTATGATAATTGTGGATGAACTACCTTTTAAAATTGTAGAGGGAGAGGGTTTTAAATACTTTCTTTCTATAGCATGCCCACGTTCTAGTCTTCCATCTCGTTGGACAATTAGAAGGGATTGTCTTGATTTATTTAACTCCATGAAGAGTGTGATGAAGAATTGTTTTGAAAAAGATATAAGTAGAGTTTGTTTGACGACAGACACTTGGACTTCATTGCAGAGGATATCTTACATGGTTTTAACAACACATTGAGTGGATGATGAGTGGAGGTTGCAAAAAAGAATTATAAATTTTTGCCCAATATCCGCTCATAGAGGTGAAAGCATAGGTCAAGCTATTGAAAAATGTCTTCGAGATTGGGGGATTGAGAGGGTCTTCACTATTACTGTTGATAATGCATCCGCCAATAGTGTTGCCATTGAATATTTGAGAAAGAAATTGAATCATCGAAATGCTTCTGTTGCAAATGGAAAATTTATTCATATGAGATGTGTTGTACACATTCTTAATCTCATTGTGCAATATGGTATTAAGGATGTTTCTGTGTCTGTGGATCGAGTTAGAGGTGCTGTGAGGTATAGAAGAGCATCACCATCGAGGTTGATAAAATTCAACCAACGGGTAAAAGAAGAAATGATAGATAGTAAGGCTCAATTGTGTTTAGATGTGCCTACTAGATGGAACTCAACATATATGATGTTAAAGGTGGCCGAAAAATATGAGCGTGCATTTGAATCATATGTACGTGATGACCATAATTTTTTTCTTGACCTTACTGCTGGAGATGGAGTTCCTACATTTGATGATTGGGAAATTATTCGAAGAGTTATAAAAGTATTAGAGCCTTTTTATCATCTTACACGGAAGGTGTCCGGATCTTTGCATGTTACCTCTCATTCACTTTTTGAAGTATTGACGGATGTGCATTGTCTTTTTGATGGGTGGCAAAGTTGTGGAGATCTAGACATAGTTTCTATGACTTCCAAAATGAGAGATAAATATAATAAGTATTGGGGTGAAGGAAACAAGATCAACATGCTAGTTTACTTGGCGGTCATCTTTGATCCACGATGTAAAATGAGTTTTTTGAACTTTGGGGTCAACTTGCTTTTTCCTAATGTTGCTAATGACATTATGAAAATGATTGATAAAGAATTGCATTGCTTGTTCAACGAGTATTCTTCTAATGCCGAGAGAATTCAACAATTTGAAGGTAGATCTAGTTCTTCGACAATTCTTTGTAGTTCAATGGAAATAGATCATTCAGAAATGAAAACGGGCTTGGCCAAACAAAAATACCTTCAGAACAAGAAACAAGTTGGATTAGAAAGCAAATCTGAGTTGGATAGATATTTGGGTGAGGATGAAGAAGTAAACAATTCAAGTTCATTTGATTTACTGTTGTGGTGGAAAATGAACAGTCCTAGATTCCCTATTCTTTCACAAATGGCTCGAGATATTCTTGCTACTCCTATTTCAACAGTTGCCTCGGAAAGTGCATTTAGCACGGGTGGGCGTGTTCTCGATAGTTTTAGAAGTTCTCTAACTCCTCTCATGGTCGAGGCTTTGGTTTGCACACAAGATTGGCTTCGGAAATCTAATGATGCCATCAATTTTGAAGATTATGTTGATGAACTTCAAACCATGGAAGATGGTAATATATAAATTTTAATTTATATAATAAGCTTTTGTGTTATTTATATTAGTAAGCATAATTTAACTAACACTTTTATTTTTAAATTTGCTAGACTTGTCAAAAATACCTGAAGATCAAGAAGGTAATATATTTAGCATTAGTTTATAAAGTTAAATGCTTATTTAAATTTTTTTTGAGAACATTTTTATCATTTAACTAACTCATTCAATACTTTTATTTACTAGATGTTTCAAGATTATCAATGCCAACGGTGTTTGAAGCACAAGAAGAAACTTAAACTATTCTATAATGGTTTTTGAACTGATGTGTTATTGTTATTAGTTTGGTTTGGTTTGTTATTGTTGTTGGTTAATTTAGGTTGATGTTGTGTTGCTTTTGTTTATTCACTTGTTTACTTCAATTTTTTGTTATATGACCATGTTTAAAAACTTTAAAGAAATTTTTTTTTGAAAAATTACATAAAAATAAAAAACACTAAAGTCATTTTTTTAAAATTTAACTCGAACAAATATATTCGATTCGATTCGATTCGAATTTTGTCTCACTCGACTCGATTCGAAAAAATTTCAAATTAGGTTGGATGATAAAATACGATTCGGAAACTCGATTAACTCGAAAATTTTCGATTCGATTCGATTCGATCAAATGCTCACCCCTACACCTTTGTGTATTTGGTAAAAAGTCAAGTTGGCTTAAATCTAAGTAAGTGTGATATTTTAGATTAATATCATATTATTTAATTAAATTCCTTTAAAAAAGTAACAAAATTTTAAACTATTACAAGATAATTATTTTGATTTTTTTTCTTATTTTTAAAATATACAGAGACTTAATATTTGAGTATGGAAAACAACCCAATGTGCAGTATTTCATGAAATGAAAAACCTTGAATTTTTTTGTTTGCATTGTTTTTTTTTTTTTTTCAATTTTATCATGTCGTTAGTAACTTCCAAACTAAAGTAGTTCAAGCACGCCAGTCGACCAAAGTTCCCAAAAATTTAGTCTAGGAATTGAAAATACATGTTGAATTGAACCAAACAAAAGGAGATAAGTTTGTCAATTCTATGTCCCATGGGGATATTCAGGGGCGAAGCCAGAATAAATTTTTAGAGAGGTCAAATTAAATTTTAATTTTTAAAGGATTAAATCGAATTTTTATAATTTTAAGGGGGCAGAAGTGTAATTTTTTCTTTACTAATTTAAATTTTTTTAAAAAAATGAAGAGCTTAAATAGCAATTTTACATTTTAGGGGGGCCAAGGTCCATGCAAGCCCCCTAAATCCACTTCTGGGGAGATTCAACTTTATATCTCTCTAATACCCATAAATCTATTTCGCGTTAATTTCTTTTTGAATAATTTTATATATTTTTACTTTTTGGATTTTTAAATTATTTTTATAATTTTTATCTAGAAATGATTTTTTTAAATATTTCCCCCTTTTCTTGAAATTATTAGAATTAAAATTAAATTGAAAAATTTTGTAAATATTGAGGGATAAATTTATTAATTTTTTTTTATAAACAGAACTAAAATGACAAATTTATTAAACATTGATGGCTAAATTTGTTGAATTTCTTATGTTTAGGATCAATTTGATAGAATGTATAAACATTGGGTGACTAAATTTATTATTAGGCTAATAAAAAATGGTTCAGATATACTTTCTGTCACTCATCCAACGACAACTAACGAGAAAATGAGTAAAACATCTAATTTTAAAAAATTAAGTGACTAAATCGAAAAAATTTAATAATTGAGTAATCAAAATAAATCTAAATGCATATTATGTTATCATTTCGTAACTTACCCTTAAAATTAAACAACTTCCTATACTGTGAAAATTTCGTAACAAAATTTTTAAGAATAAATATAATATATTTTAATGTATGACTACAATTTAATTCATGCATCACACTAGACAAAAAAAAAAAAAACTAGTTATCTATACAACTATATAAAAAGAGGAAGGTCCCTATGTTAATTTACCTATATAGAGCACTTGTTCTTTTTCCTTTTTTGCATTAAAATAGTAAAATTTTAGTTTTGGTCCCTATGCTATACTCAAATTTAAGATTATATAACAATGATCAATTTTTAATTTTGGTCTCGGTGCTACACCCAAATTTAATATTTAATCTTTATATTTTAATATTTTGACAAAATTTGGTACTTCAAACTTTTACAAAGTCATTAATTAGCCTAAATACTTTATTTTGATTAAAATACTTATGTAACTTTTAAGAGTTGTAACTGTTAAAATTTTTTGTTAAATTCAAGTATGTTGCAATGTCATTTTTGTTACATGACTACTAAGTGATTATTATTTTTTTAATTTCAAAATATTACACAAACAAAATTAACAAAAGAACTTAATGGTGTTAACATCTGGGTTTAAAATTTTAAATTTGAAAAAAATATTTATTCTATAATTTAATCCAAAAAATAATTAACCAACACGAAGGGCGATAGGAAACATACTAATATTATTTTCAAGGAGCCCTAAAAAAACTATAATATTGGCTAAAATTTCCAATCACGTTTGATAATTTGTAAAGAGATAAATTCCAAAACTATACATGAACTATGATTTAATGTGCAATTGTATATATGAAATTTTGATTTGATCCAATTATTGTAAATTATTAACACAATTATTGATATAACATCATTTTATGTTTATATATTGAATACATAAATAATTATATTTATCCAAAATAAAAATAAGTTGATGTATTTATTTTTTAAAATGTGTATGATTAAATCAAAATTAAAGTTTCAAGTATATATTTGAATCATAATTAGAGTTTTATGTGTATAATTGCATCAAATTAAAGTTCATGTATACATTACAAATTAAATCAAAGTTTATATATAATTTTGATATTTATCCCAATTTATAAATGGAGAACGTATTAATGCATAATTACATTAGTTAATGAGTTATTAAAAAATTTAAATAATTAATGTATTATTAAATATATTGAAAATATTATATTAAATTGCAATTACTTGCTCAAAATAGTTTTTAAGTAATATTTAGCTGATTCATTTTTTATTTTTATTTACTGAAATATTTGCATAGTTTTACATTTCATAATGGAAAATAAAGTATTGTCAAGAGACTTTGGAATTTTTTTTTTCTAAATTAACTTTGGTTAAACAATAAACTAAAGTTTTCATAACTCAACCATTATTCGAATTAGTTAAGTTATTGATTTATTGATTTAATTGGTTAAATTAATACATTCAATTTAATTAAAAAATTGTTAAAATTTTATAAAAATAAAATTATTTAAAAAATCCGATTAAACTGGTTTTATTCGGTTTAATCGGTTCGTAAGAATTCTCAAGTCAAATGATCTAATGTTTTTTTCCAGATTAATATCTCAGCCGATTCTTAGACCAAAAATTTAGAATTTAGTTTTTGTATTTTTATTTTTAAGAACTTAGTCCCTCTATTTTTGGATTTCAAAATTAAGGTCAAATTATTAACTTTTTTAACTTTTTTTTGTTAAATTGATTGGTATAAACAAAAAAAAAAACTCACTAAATAAAGAAGTAACTAAAATAATGTTAACAAATCTAAATTTAATAAAATAATTTTAACAGTATTAAAAATAAATAAATATTTTAAAATTTAAAAATAAAGATATTATATTCTTAAAAATAAAAATATAAAAACTAAAATTTAAAATTATGAATAATACACGAATTTATAGCATTTTTTTTAACTTGAAAAAAATTCAAAGATGAAGACAATTTAGACGCCCTGAAACGGCTCTCTCTCGAAAGTTTTTCATAAAAGCCGATGTTAAATACTTCTAAATATGAAAACTCGTGGTCGTAATATCGTTTCCGGATAACTTGGAAAATTATCGCGATAAATTAACGGTAAATTAGGTGAGTTGCAGGATCCATACCTAACGCTGTGTGCCTCTTTAATTTCTTATCCAATTAAGATATGGCCACGTGGGAAATCTTTATTGCTATGCCCTCCCATCACGTGCTCCTCCTACTATTAGGACCTAGGAGAGAATATTCGGTGGAATCAGCCTCAGCTTAATTAATTTGCACTGAGAATCAGAATCTGCCACATCAAACTGGTCAATTTGACTTTTTTACTTTTACTTGTCAGCACCGACATTTCAGACAGTTTAATTAATATAGGCCTAGGGAACTTGGGAAGGCGTAGGGTAAGCTCGGTTGTAGCTCAATGACGACAAAAATCTGTTTTAGAAACATTAAGGTGATACTCATTTCAAAGGTAGAGAGAGCACTCATTTAATAACCCCATTCTTCAGCTAACCTTCTCGATTGGATTAGCTTGATTATTGTTGTTTCAATTAATTAATTAAAAAATATAATTATAAAAATAGTTAAATTTTTATCTCGATTTTTAATTTTTTAACACTATAAACGAATCTCTTAGAAATCGATTCAAGCTCTATATTTAGAAAGATTTATTGATTGATTTTCGATTCAACTAATTTGGCCACCTGATTTGATCCAATTCAAATAACATTGAGTTAGAGATGCTTGTGTGTCACATCCCTAAAATCAAGTTAGAAGAATTTGGTTTAGTGAAACCAAAGATGGTCACGTCCTGATTTTGAGTTAAGATTGTAAAAATTATGTCAAGTAATTTATTCTAGTTTAGTAGTTAAGTGTTGTGCTTGTATGTGTGAGGTTTTGAGTTTGCATCTTTTTTTTTTTGAATTATTATAATTTTTATCTAACCCCTATCATTAATTATATTATATAAATAATATTTTTGCTCTATTGATATTAAGAATGAGATTGTTGGTTCAGTGGTAAGGCTTCAACTTACCCTTTAATCTTGTGTTCAAATCCTCATATGTGCATAGTGAAAATTATTTTCTGTTTTGAACTTTAAGGTAAAATTTCGTTGCGAAACTAAATGAGCGATTAAGTGATTTTACAGTAAAATAAGTGTTTTCGAACATAAGATTTTTGTAAAAATATGTAGTTTTGCCAAATTTTATACTTTTGAAACACACATTGAGTTAGATAAAATCAAAAGTTCTGTAACGAGCTGATGTAATCTCTCCAGACTCGGTCATAACGCCTAGGTGGGTTTGGGATGTTACATTGTGGATGTTTCATGATTTAGGCTCCATTTGGATGGACAATGAGATTAATTTCGATGAGATTAATTACTATAGCAGTGGGATTAAAATTAATGGTTAAATATGTGTTTGGGTATAAATATAGCAATGACAATGAGATGAAAATGAAAATAGACATCATGGACATTAATTTAAAAATGTATTTTTGCTTTAATTTTATATATTTTATAATATCATCTAAGGTTATAATAGATTTTATTTTATGAATTGGTTTAAATGTTTTAAATAATTAACTAATTAATAATTTATAAATCTATTTATTTTTAAATATATTAACTTAAAAACTTTTAAATGAAAATTTTTAAAATAAACTAATTAAATAAAAAGTAAACATAACTAATTTAAAATAAATTAAAAAAAGAAAAAAATAAAAGTAAACTAATTTAAAGTTAAAAAAAAAAGATAGTAAAAGAACAATCAAACGAACGATATTTTAATGTAAAATAGGGATAAGATTATCATAGGGGTTAAAATGTAAAAAATCTTTCAATTAGAGGATGTGTTTTATTATCTAGCTTAACGCTTTAGTGAAAGTGAAAAACTTTAGTGAGGTGAAGCAATCTCATCTTTGTTATCCAAAGACTATTTTAGTGTTAGTGAGAAAGAATAAAAGGTAATACACTCCTTAAAAGCTATGAAATATAACTCCTTATAAGTTGTTGTAAGTTTACTTACAAGATAATTTTAAAGATGATGGTAAATTAGATTGAAATTAGTAATCGAGGGGTTAATAACTCTAAATTAGTGTACTTTAGTTTGAAAGAAGGATGGTTTAGTAGTATAATTGTAGCAAATTAGGATTTTCATCGCTTGAAGTTGAGGAAGAAGGGTAAGAGGTGTGAAATGGCCTTAAACTTGGACATGAACAAAGCCTATTATAGGGTGGAGTGAGATTTTCAAATGATAAGTGTTAGAAAAGTTGAGTTATGATAAGAAATGGAGAAAGTTGATAATGAAGCATGTATCTTATGTTTGTAATTATTTAGTGGTTAAGGATAAGCATCTAGCACCATTACTCTTATTAAAGATCTATCACAAGAGATCATTCGTCGTCTTTTTTTTTTTGTAGATGTTGTCTTTAGGATAATTGCTAAGGTTGTTGATGATAGAAACTTTAGAGGTATCAAACTTTGTAAGAAGTGTCCCTTATTTTCTCATCTTCTTTTTACGGATGATTCATTGATATTCATGGCTGCTACTCTTGAAATCTATGAACCTATACATACTTTGATCCAAGAATATCATGAAGCTTTAGGGAAAAGAATTAACTTCAACAAGTCTAGTATTATATACAATGCCAACATGCCTATATAGACTAGATAGGAAATGGCTAACGGTTTATGAATTTATTATACAAATAACCTGGAACTACTTGGGTATCCCTTTATTATGGGGTAAAACAAAATGAGGAAATGGGTTTCATAAAAGAAAGGATTATGTGGAAAATACTAAGGTGGAAGCAATCAACACTTTTGATTGGAGGAAGAGAAAAATTTATTAAAGTTAGTGGTAAGTGTAATTCTAGTTTACCTATTCCAATGTTTTAAGTTGCTAAAAGAAGTTATTAATGGTGTTAATCATGCTACGGTAAGATTTTGGTGGGAACAGAATAATGAAGAAAAAATTATATATTGGATAAGCTAGAACAATCTTGTGATAAAGAAAGATAAAGGTAGGATAAAGTTTAGGGAATTAGACATGTTTAATAAGGTATTGCTAGAAATATGAAGTTTAAAACTACTGATCAATGGTTAAACATATTAGGCATATATTGTAAAAGGGAGAGAGAGAGAGAGAATTAATAAATAATGAAAAAGGTGCATGAAAGTTGGATGATACTTGGAATTCAATCTCTAATAAGGTTGTGAAAGTAATAGAAAAGATACACTTATGTCAAGAAAGGGGAATGATATGTTGTTATAGCCTAAACCGCATGGTAGTATGTGGTTAGGTTAGGGTACTGTGTTCTTTAAGATAAGATGAACTTGTGTAAAGAAATATGAGACCTTAATCTTATATTGTTAAAGAAAAAACAAGGAAAGAAATATGGAAATTGCTAGTAGCGCAAGGGTTAAAAAATTTCATATAGAAGGATTGCCCTATCATTTTAGCTTATAAATTGTGAGCTATTTAAAAAGTATTGAAAAAATGATGTACTTAAAAAGAATGCCTAATATATCCCAAATGCTAAGGAAGGAAGAGGTAATGGGATTCTGAAGCCTGTATAAAGAACTTGAGTGCTTAGTTTCAAAATGCACTAAGTGAGCTTTTCACTAATTTTAACGTGTTTTAGATTTTTGCCCTACACATATCCTTAAACATAGTTGCCAAGACAACTTATCCTCATCCAAGCCTTTTGGTTTCTTTAAGGTTAGACGGTAGTAGTAGTCATCTCAAATGAACCAAAATTTAAGATTTATCTAGGATCGGAATACCCTGGATTGACCTCAATATCAATGCTTAAGTGTGTAACTCCTTCTGTAGTAGTTCTATCAAGGTGGCTAAAATTTTGTTCAACCACAAGATATGAATCAGGCTACCATTAAATTTTGTAGACACCTTTCTTGGAAATTATTGGTAAATTGTCTCCCAATCATTTTTGGCTACACCGGTAATGATACTGTAACATCCTGAATTTTTGGGCTTATGCATTTAATGGGTGAATATGTGTAATGTGTTAATTTAAGTGTTAGGGGTCCAAATTGGGCTCAGGCTTAGATAGAGGCCTTGATTAAAATTATCTGTTTTGGCATTATAGGGTTTAAAAGGTAGTATCTATGTTTGAAATACCAAAGTGGGCTTGTGGCCCAATCTTAGGAGGTGACGCCACACAAGGGAGTAAGGGGCCCAAATTTAAGTTTCATGGAGCCCAATTCTTTTAATTTAAGCTAGCTAATTTTAAGCATTAGGGTTAGGTGGAGTGGATGGCAACAAGGCTATTATTTAGGGGATTTTTAATGTTTAAAATATGTGGATATTATGCTGATAAAGGAGGGAGGAGTTGGAGCTAATTAAGTCTCTTTTAGATGAGTTAGTAGATTAAGATAAAGATGAAAAGATAGGATTTTTCTGCAAGGTTAGGTAAGTGCCGAAATTTCTATAAATAGGGAGGGTTCTCTTCTTTATTTTTTGTCATTTAAGGTTTCCATCTGTTCTTTCTCTTCTTTCTCCTAAAAGCCGAAAACTCCATTATTCTCTTCTTTCTCCTAAAAGCCGAAAACGCCATTATTCTCTTCTTTCTTCTAAAAGCCGAAAACTCCATTATTCTCTTCTTTCTTCTAAAAGCCAAAAAAAACTCCATTATTCTCTTCTTTCTTCTAAAAGTCGAAAACTCCATTATTCTTTTCTCTTCTTTCTCCTAAAAGCCGAAAACTCCATTATTCTCTTCTTTCTTCTAAAAGCCGAAAACTCCATTATTATCTTCTTTCTCCTAAAAGCCGAAAACTCCATTATTCTCTTCTTTTTTCTAAAAGCCGAAAACTCCATTATTCTCTTCTTTCTTCTAAAAAGCCGAAAGCTGAAAACTCCATTATTCCTTTCTCTTCTTTCTTCTAAAAGTTGAATCTCTATAGATTTCTTCGAATCATCTTCTCTTCTTGATTTTCGTAAAAAGCTAGAGTCCTCTAGGAGTAGCCCAATCTTCTCTAGTAAGATCTCTTAGATCTAAAAGCAGGAAACACTAGTCCCTGAATCTCATATCACTTTTCGGGATTTCAAGGTAAGGAGATCTGTAATTTAAATGTATAATTCGGGTAAAACACTAACCCTTGGCCGAATATAAGAGAGGCCTTATCTTCGCATTATTTCGGCTTTTTGAGCAAAGTTGTAGATAGAAGGCAGTAGATCTGATTAGCGAGGGTATCGACATAGAGGGTAGTCCTACGCATTAATCAGGTGTATAACACTTCCACACCATTTAGATTGCCTATTAAAATATGTTTATTAATCTGTTATATTTTGATAAATGCCGAAATCCCGACATAACGATTGAAACCCCAAAGAGGGTAAAAGCGAATCACCAGGTTAGTGATCCCTGTCATTCTAAGTGAATGTTCCGATTAAATGATATGAGTATGCCGATTTTCTGTGATTGCATGGGGTTGGGTTTGATGAAAGGGAAAGTGTTCTGTTGTAGCGGCTTTTGCCGTGACCTGTTGTAGTGGCTTTTGCCATGACCTGTTGTAGTGGCTACGGCCATGATCTGATGATGAGCAGCACGACTGCCATCAACGGCGTTTAGCGGTGCGGGTTGATTGTAGAAATCCCCTATGGTGTGAATGGCTAGTACGGGTGGCGTGTAGCAGATGGAAACCTAGGATTTGGGTTGGGCTTGCATAATTTTTGTTATATGTTCTGTGGGGTTAAGGCCCAAATCTAATGGTGCATGAGGGTTGCACACTGAGTCTCGCGACTCACCCTATTATTTAACAATTTCAGGTAGCACCTAGTGCATTGGACTAGGCTGGAGAGGAGCGCGAGGTGGCCATGCGAGAGAGTTCTTGATCTAGCAGAAGATTTTACTTATTTTATTTATTTTTAATATTTTAATTAGTGAGTTTTAAATTTCGTTGTAATAAGGCCTTGTGCCACTAAACTATTATTTATGTTTTGGTTTTATGTTGGGTTTTTATTACTGGGCATTTAAATTTTATGTCTAAATTAAGTTAAGACATGTATTTATTTCGGTTTTTATTTAAAAGCTCACCAAGGTAATTTATAATTTTATATCTTATATGATTTAATAAATTATTAAGTTTTCGGTATAAATATTTAAACCTGATAAATGTTTTTCCAAAGTGCTACGACATGTTTTATAAAAATTTCTGTAGTGACATACCAGATCCGGTTGAAACGCATGGGCCGGATTTGGGGGTGTTACAAATTGGTATCAGAGCCCGGTTTAAAACTTGACTTTGGGGGTTTTGGGCTCAAAACATTTTCTAAAGATGGGTTTTGGAAACATGCATGTTCATAAATAACACAGGATGGTTTTCTTGGCATGGCACCTGCGTCTCCGGCCCAAGTCCGCCAGGTAAGTATTCTGAACTCACTGTGTGTTATATATGTATGTGGGCTTGATGGGCTTTATGGGACGTAGATTAGTTTAAATAGAATTTGATGGACTTTAGGCTTAGCTTAAACAACTCCTTAAATCTCATAAGACTTAATTTCACTAAACAAACCCATGAACAAGTCGCTGGGTTAGGGTGTGGCAACAGGCATACACATGTCTAGGATTGGATTCAGGGAGAGCTTGGTACTTAAGCAGTCCTAGTGACTCACCTCCTCTTCACTGGAATCCTACCTAGTGCGTAATGATTGTTCATATTAGCCATGAGGATTTGTTGATGGGCCAAAATTTATAATTAAAACCCGAAAGGGACCAGCCACCCTATTTCGCAACCAAAATACCCCAAGTTTTGTAAAATTTCCAAAACACACTTGATTTGTGAACATTTCCAGAATACCCCAGAATTTTAAAACTACCCAAAATTTGTGAAATTATCGAAACACTCCGGTTGGCAAAATTTCCAAAATACCCTTGGGTTGTGAAAATTTCCAAAACAACTGTGATTTTATAAAATACCCATGTTTTGCAAATTTACCCGAAAACCCCTAGATTTACAAAAGTAACTCGGTTTGCAAAATTAAATTTTTTAAAATACCCCTGCTTTACAAAAAAAAAAACACACAACATACGACAACAACTAAAAACCCACAAACACCTGAACACTACTATTTTCCTTGAAATCAAATTCTCCAATATACCTCTGTTTAATATATATATATATACATATATACCCCCTTAGTTTTGTAAAATTTTTGAAAATACCCTTGATTTGTAAAAATTTCCCAAAATATCCCTGACTTGTAAAATGACCAAATTACCCCTGATTCGTAAAATGGCCAAAGTACCCTGACTTGTAAGATGACCAAAATACCCCCGGATCACAAAATTATCGAAATACCCCTGGATTGCAAAAATTACCAAAATACCCTTATTTCATGAAATCAACAAAGAACTCTATTTTGAAAATTACGAAAATACCCCATGTAAGATAAAATTACGAAAATGCCCCTGGGTAGTGAAATAACGAAGATATCCTTATGTGATGAATGTGAGTTCATGGATGTTATATGTGATGGTTGAATGTATGTGGTTTCTAGAATTAGGAGATAAACTTGAGACTGAAATTGTAGATAGGTTCGAATTCGAAAGAACTACTCTTAAACTACTGTTCATAAGATTGTTCGTGGGTAATCAGTGAAAGAAATTAATAATTCATAAAATTTCTAATCAGATAAACGCGAATCGGTAGAATGAGTACAAGGGGACGAGGACGCTCTAGATGCGAATACCGGTGCGTACTCTACTATAGTATTTTAAGTGTTTCTTTTGGCTTTAGAATTAGAGTGCACAGCGAAAACATAGTGGTGAGACTTGGGTAGTACGATTAATAGTTAGTTGGAAATTTCGAGGACGAAATTTCTTTAAGGGGGTAGAACTGTAACATCCTGAATTTTTGGGCTTATACGTTTAATGGGTGAATATGTGTAATGTGTTAATTTAAGTGTTAGGGGTCCAAATTGGGCTCAGGCTTAGGTAGAGGCCTTGATTAAAATTATCTATTTTGGCATTATAGGGTTTAAAAGGTAGTATCTATGTTTAAAATACCAAAGTGGGCTTGTGGCCCAATCTTAGGAGGTGACGCCACACAAGGGAGTAAGGGACCCAAATTTAAGTTTCATGGAGCCCAATTTTTTTAATTTAAGCTAGCTAATTTTAAGCATTAGGGTTAGGTGGAGTGGATGGCAACAAGGCTATTATTTAGGGGATTTTTAATGTTTAAAATATGTGGATATTATGCTGATAAAGGAGGGAGGAGTTGGAGCTAATTAAGTCTCTTTTAGATGAGTTAGTAGATTAAGATAAAAGAGAAAAGATAGGATTTATTTGCAAGGTTAGGTAAGAGCCGAAATTTCTATAAATAGGGAGGGTTCTCTTCTTTATTTTTTTGTCATTTAAGGTTTCCATTCTTTCTTTCTCTTCTTTCTCCTAAAAGCCGAAAACTCCATTATTCTCTTCTTTCTCCTAAAAGCCGAAAACTCCATTATTCTCTTCTTTCTCCTAAAAGCCGAAAACTCTATTATTCTCTTCTTTCTTCTAAAAGCCGAAAACTCCATTATTCTTTTCTCTTCTTTCTCCTAAAAGCCGAAAACTCCATTATTCTATTCTTTCTTCTAAAAGCCGAAAACTCCATTATTCTCTTCTTTCTCCTAAAAGCCAAAAACTCCATTATTCTCTTCTTTCTTCTAAAAGCCGAAAACTCCATTATTCTCTTCTTTCTTCTAAAAAGCCGAAAGCCGAAAACTCCATTATTCTTTTCTTTTCTTTCTTCTAAAAGCTGAATCTTTATAGATTTCTTCGAATCATCTTCTCTTCCTGATTTTCGCAAAAAGCTGAAATCCTCTGGGAGTAGCCCAATCTTCTCTAGTAAGATCTCTTAGATCTAAAAGCCGGAAACACTAGTTCTTGAATTTCATATCACTTTTCGGGATTTCAAGGTAAGGAGATCTGTAATTTAAATGTATAATTCGGGTAAAACACTAACCCTTGGCCGAATATAAGAGAGGCCTTATCTTCACATTATTTCGGCTTTTTGAGCAAAGTTGTAGATAGAAGGCAGTAGATCTGATTAGCGAGGGTATCGACATAGAGGGTAGTCCTACGCATTAATCAGGTGTATAACACTTCCACACCATTTAGATTGCCTGTTAAAATATGTTTATTAATCTGTTATATTTTGATAAATGCCGAAATCCCGACATAACGATTGAAACCCCAAAGAGGGTAAAAGCGAATCATCAGGTTAGTGATCCATGTTATTCTAAGTGAATGTTCCGATTAAATGATATGAGTATACCGATTTTCTGTGATTGCATGGGGTTGGGTTTGATGAAAGGGGAAGTGTTCTGTTGTAGCGGCTTTTGCCGTGACCTGTTGTAGCGGCTATTACCGTGACCTGTTGTAGCGGCTTTTGTCGTGACCTGTTGTAGTGGCTTTTGCCATGACCTGTTGTAGTGGCTACGGCCATGATCTGACGATGAGCAGTACGATTGCCATCAACGGCGTGTAGCGGTGCGGGTTGATTGTAGAAATCCCATATGGTGTGAATGGCTGGTACGGGTGGCGTGTAGCGGATGGAAACCTAGGATTTGGGTTGGGCTTGCATAATTTTTGTTATATATTATATTTTGTTATATGTTCTGTGGGGTTAATGTAATATCCTAAATTAGGGGCTATGCATTTGGTGCATAATTCATGAGTTAGTAGGCTCAGTGAGTGGTTTGGATGTGTTTTAGGGGTTCTTAAAACTCTAGGATTAAAAGGGAATGCATTGGAAAATTTTTCGATTTTGAGTTAGTAAGGGGAGCAAGGCTAGGGAGGCCTTAAAGGAAATTTGTAGGCATTTTTGGGCATAGAAATCACTTTGGTAAAGTGGCTGGAATGCGCCACTTAGGGCCTTGGTGATGACGCCATGTGCAGTGGGCAAGGGCCTTGGTTCGAATCACGGCGGCAGCAAGTAGTGTAATTTTAATTTTCTTTTAGCGCTAAGACAAGGGGAACTAGGCTAAGGAGGCTTTAAGGGAAATTCGTGAGGGATTTATGACACAAGGGTTGGCCTGGTAAAGTGGCAGCAAGGCGCTACTTAAGGCTTGGGCAAGTGACGCCTCAAGCAATGGGTAGAGGGCCCAGGTTCGAGTTGCGTGGGAAGCAAATGGACATTTATTTTTGCGTCAAGAAGGCGCTTGGCTAAAGAGGTCTTAAAAGAAATTCTGGGTGAATCATGTCACAAGCAGCGCCTTGGCAAAGTGGCTTGGGACGTTACCTGCAGCTTGCGTCAAAGGGCTCCAGGTCTCATGTTCGAGTCTTGTTGGCAGCAAGGGAAGTGTTTTTATTTTGCTTTGGCGTCAAGGAAGAAAGGTGAGAAGAGGTTGGACGGCAATTGGATTTTCAATTGGATGAGGATTTAGCTTGTTTTATTCGGCTAGGATATATGTTAAAGGTTGATTTATTTTAAGTTGGTAGATAATAGATAATTGTTGTTTTATTTATTCAAGTAGGATAATTGTTGATTTAATTATTTTGTGCAAGATGAAGAAGAGATAAATATGGATTTATTTTATTTATTTTGGTTTAAATAGGTGATAAGAGATAATATAGGAGTTTGATAAGGGATTAATGTTGGATTAATTTATTTTATTTGTTAAGGAGATAATAGAGAAGATTATCAAGGAGTTTGATAATAGCAAGGATATAGTAGTCGAATTCTTTATAAGGGGGGAGTAATCATCTTTGATATCTTTTTCTTTAAATTTCTTTGTGCCGAATTTCTTCCCACTCACACCTCTCGTTCTTTCCTTTCGTCCAACACCAAATCTATTTCTATTTCTTTGAAGCCATAATCGAAGCTTAAAGTGCCTATTCTCTTTGTTTTGCCGCAAGTCACAAAAGCTAAAACCCCTCTATCATTGTTCCTTATTGCCGAATCTTTTTTGTCTCTCACTCTCCCTTCTATTTCGCAAATCCCTGTGGTCGAATGGTGCTGTCGACTTCTTTCTAGCAACCTCCTTTAGTAGGCGTTGATAAGTAGATTCTTTTTTAGTAATCGGTTTGGGTTCTTTTTAGGACAGCCGAATCTTCTTTAAGCCATGTTGTGTGTTTCTTTTGTATGTGCCAACGTTAAGGAGCGTTAAAGGAGAAGCTTTCGGGATTTGTGGTGTTCAAGGGATTTCGACTATTCAAGTAGCTAAGGATTTCGCTAAATAGTAAGGTAAGTGTTATGTGATATTCGGCTATAGGCCATATTTTGGATATTAAGGGTTGACCGATTGAGTATTTGGTGTTAAGGGCAAATCGACAGGCATAAGGGCAAGTTTCGGGATTCAGATCATTGTGGTAAAGATATTTATTAAGTGTAGTTTTGATTCGAAATATTTAGATTAAAGTATTAGTATTTAACCGTTTGGTTCTGATTAAGATATCATTAATGAACATGGATGCCGGTCGAGAAGGTAAAGGGATAGTCCCTATCCCGAAGTTTAAGAAGAGATCTGTTTCTGCAGTTCGGGATTGGCCACCGGGGTGTGGACCAGCGTCAGAACAGGAAAGTAGGCAGATAGCCGTGGTGTCGCTTAGTGATAGTATCGGGATCGAGAGCGTAGTACTTCAAGTGATTAGGTGTGTAGTTAGCCTACTGTTTTCCGGGTTTATGTTATGTATGTGATATTGTGTATATGTTATGAATGTGCTAACTAGTGCAGTGGAAATTGTGATATGGATACCCTCATGGGGTATGTCGATAATCTGGTAAGTACCAAATCTGGTGAAATGTGACTATTTTATGAATATGTGATAATATGCTAAATAACATGTACATGCATTATCATCATAGCATTATTTTACGTTGCATGTGCATGGGTGGGATATGATATGAAAGAAGGACAGGGTGTACTTCGAGTACGTGGTTTGATGAATGGCTCTGTGCCTCATCGTGGTTGATATAGGCTATGTGCCATATCGTGGTTACTGATGGCTTTGTGCTCATCGTGGTTTTGATGATAGCTTCGGCTACATCGTGGATTGATGCTGACTGAGGTCGCGTTGTGGATTATTTGCGATTAAGTTCGCGTGGATGGCATTTGTTGCCTTATTGGAGTAAAAAGGAGAGGGTGATTTAATAATCCCCTGGTGTGTGGTAGGCTGGATACGGGGGTGTGTGGAGGATGGACCCTAGGCTGGGTTGGGCTTCATAATTGCATAATTTTGCATGTGACTATATGTGAAAAATGGGCCAAGCCCAATATGATATGTGGATTAATGTGAAAGTGGGCCAAGCCCAGTATGTGATGTGGATTAACGTGGTAATGGGCCAAGCCCAGTATGTGGAAACATGTGGTTAATTACACTATTATAAGAATGTGATATGGTTATGGGCCAAGCCCAATATATGGACCCTATAAGTGAATGAATAGCATTACTTTATGTCATAAGATATGGATATGGGCCAAGCCCAATAAGTGAACTAATGTGAATAATGTTGCATTAATATCTGATATGTGGATAAATATGTGGTTTGATATGTGGGTGGAATTCGGTGGACTAATTGCACACTGAGTCTGTATGACTCACCCAATTTTTATTAACATCGCAGGTGATGCTTGGACTGGGTTTGGAGTAGATACAAGGTGGCCCATGCAGAAGAAGTTTTGCTTGTTTTAAGTATTTTATATTTCCAGTATTTATGAATTGTTACTTAATGTAATAAGGGCCACTTAAAGTATTTAAGTTGGATTTATAAGTGGGATATTATTTTTGTAAGTTTAATTTTAAAAGCTATTTATATCTCAAAAGTCATATTAAAGTTTTGAATCCGGTATTTTTATAACAACTTAATTTTTACTTAGAATGTTTTAAATTACGAAAATGTTTTATCAAAGGCGACAAATTTTTAACGGTTTTTACTCTTAAGTAAGAATATTTTCAAACGTTTCCGCAGTGGCATTTCAAATCCGGTCGTAGTGAATGGGCCGGGTTTGGGGTGTTACAGTTAAGGCCCAAATCTAATGGTGCATGAGGGTTGCACACTGAGTCTCGCGACTCACCCTATTATTTAACAATTTCATGTAGCACCTAGTGCATTGGACTGGGCTGGAGAGGAGCGCGAGGTGGCCATGCGAGAGAATTCTTGATCCAGCAGAAGATTTTACTTATTTTATTTATTTTTAATATTTTAATTAGTGAGTTTTAAATTTCGTTGTAATAAGGCCTTGGGCCACTAAACTATTATTTATGTTTTGGTTTTATGTTGGGTTTTTATTATTGGGCATTTAAATTTTATGTCTAAATTAAGTTAAGACATGTATTTATTTTGGTTTTTATTTAAAAGCTCACCAAGGTAATTTATAACTTTATATCTTATATGATTTAATAAATTATTAAGTTTCCGGTATAAATATTTAAACCTGATAAATGTTTTTCCAAAGTGCTACGACATGTTTTATAAAAATTTCTTTAGTGACATACCAGATCCGGTTGAAACGCATGGGCCGGGTTTGGGGGTGTTACAGGTACCCCATGAATTGGTAAAACCAATTGCATAACCACATCTTTTGGTGTGATTGTGCACTCACCACACAATAGATGAAAGGTGTAGGTTTTTTGTTTTCTACATCTTTAGTAATGCACTAATAAGTGCAAGCTAGACCTGATCATGGGCCAGGTCAATGTAAAATTTTAGGCCATTTTCTAGGCCCAAGCTCGACCTGACCAGACAAATGGACCTAAAATTTTGCCCAAGCTTAACCCAAATAAAGAATGCTAAACTAGAGCCTCGCCCGTCAGTATTAACTTTTTAAATTATTTTTTATATAAATAAATTTTAAAAATATAACATATCAAAAACACTAAAAATATTAAAATAAATATTTCTTAACAAATTGAAAACACATTTAAAAAAAACTTTTTATACTTAAATAACACTAAGATAGTTGTAAATTAGCAAACAAATGCCTCTAAAATAGTAGCAAAATTAACAATTAAACAAGAGTTATACAATATACAAACAATAACAATAAAATAGTAACAATATAATAGTAAAATAACAACAAAACAACATCAAACAATAGTAATGCTAACATACAGGAAAATTTGTTTAGCCAAATTTAAGTTAGACCCCGAACCGAAAAATCTAATCCAATCATAGCAATGCCATTGTGATTTTCAAAAATTGCAACTTTCCTTAAATTGAAAATATCAATATACTACTAATTAACATATAAAAAATTGTAAAAAGAAAAACATATAAAGAAGTAAAATGATAGGCAAATAATTAACCTAAACTAATAAAGTAATAAATTATTAAACTAATAAATTAACACATAAATAATTTATTATTTCTCTATTACATGAAATTATTTACTATGAACAAAACAATTGAATTAATCTAATGTAATTAAACTAATAAAAACCATATTCCCAATTAATAAATAATTTAATCATAAAATACAATAAATAAACAACGTAAAAAAATTAAAAGAAATTACCTCAAAACTTTTTGATCAAATTGAGAGAATGAAAAATAAAAGAAGGTTAGAGAATATGAGAATATAAAATTAAAGATTTTGTGATTGTGACAAGGTAAAGGAGATTGAAAAAGAGTTTTGAGAATACTTTTACATGGTGAAATGTGATATTGAAAGAGAGGATGAAAGGGTAGAGTTTTTTTTTTCTTAAATTTGAAAACAATACAAATTTACTTTTGGGTAAATATTAAAATTATATTTGAACTTTGATCTTGTGTAATTTTATACATAAAATTTGATTTGGTTCAATTTTTATAAATTGCTTATATTAATCGAATTGGCACCATTTACGTTGATATGTTGCATACACAAATAATTACATTAATCCAATATGAAAATAAATGTATGTATTCTTTTATTTAAATGTGTATAATTGAATCATTGTCAAAGTTTAATGTATACACATGAACCATAATTCAAGTTTCATGTGCATAATTATACCAAATTAAAGTTCATGTATTAAATTGCATATTAAACTAAAGCTATTTCATTGAATAAGAAAAAGATTGTCCTGTTTTGCACACTCTCTCTCTATATACACGAAACTACCTAAATTTGGTAATTTATATTTGGTATTTAAATTTTTTTTGCCTAACTTATATTAGAGGTGATCATGGGTCGGCCCCAAACAAAATTTTAAGCCTGTTTGCTAGGTCTGGGCTTAGGCTCAAAAAATGGGCCTAAACTTTTACCCAAGCCAGCCTGGATAAAAATGTTAAAACCCGGGCTTGACCCGACCCGTATTAATTTTTTATATAATTTTTTAAAAAATATAATACATAAAAAATATTAAAAATATTAAAATAACTGTTTCCCAACAAATTGAAAATAAATTAAAAAAATGTGTATACTTAAGTAACATTAAAATATGTGAAATGATAGCAAAATAGTAAAAAAACAACAAGAAAATAGAAAAAAGAGAGTAAAAACAGTAAAAAAAAAGTGCAGTTTTTTTTTACATATTCGGGTTGGGCCTGGCCCGGGTTGAAAAAGCCTTACCCGAGGCCCACGAGCCTTTTTTTTTGCCCAAACTCATTTTTCGTACCTATATTTTTACCCAAACTCTATCACTTTTCGAACGGCCCAGCCCATGAGCAGGTCTAACTGATAATTATATTTAAAAAACGTAAGTCAATTTGGCTATTTTTAAAGTATTTGGCTAACATTGTTAAAATACACTGATGTGACATTTACATGACACTGATGACCAATAGCATGGTGACACATGACAACTTTACATTTTGATACATGGTAACTTTTTAATATATATTTTTAACCATATGTCAAAATGTGAGATTACCGCGTATTATTATGCTATTGATCGTCAATATCACATTAGTATATTTTAACAATATTAATAAATACATAAAAAAATCAAATTGATTTATAATTTTTAAATTTAAATATCAATTAAACATAAACAAATTCAGGTACCACGTATGTACAGCTTAGCAATTTCAGGTTGGTATATATCATTATAAAAGAATCATTATTCAGTCGTTTGTCAAATCATAAAAATAAATTATAGGTGTATGTTTTGGACATTCTCAAATCATGCATCAATTCTGAAAGACCTTTCATGAGCCGCCTTCAGACTGTTCAAATTGGGATAATAATGAGTATATTAACTTAATATTTAAAAAAAATATTAATAATTACATAAATAATATAATTAGATAAGTATCAACCTTGCAATAAAGGTACTTCATGGTTCGGGTTGGGCCTATAAGCATAATATTAAAATATTTTATACTTATCTAAGTCCGGCTTGACTCAAAATATGAGTCTATATTTGTAAAAAATTAACCCAAGCCTATTTTATGTCGGTCCATATTATTTTTTAATTTTTTTAAAAATATTTATTTTATTTTAATATTTACTAATTTTATATATTTTTTATTTATTGAATTTTTTTATAGAGTGATCTTAACATTATTTTAATGTGTTCTAAATTACATAATATATAAAAATAATATAATATAAAGTATTATAAAATTAAAACAGGTCGGGCTAGACTGGGCTCAAGCCTTGAATGTTTAAGCTCCAGATCAACTCATATTTTAAATAGGCTTAATCTTTTTGCCCAAACCTATTTTTGGGCATAATATTTTTGTCCAAATTTTTCTAAATTTCGGGCTACTTTTGGGCTTGGGCGAGTAACCCGGCCTATGAACAGGTCTACCTTGCAAACCTTAACAGATTGAGTAAAATAATATAGATTTTGAAATTTTCTTAATAAATTCAATGATAATGTATAAAATAATATTTCATAAAGTGAATTACTCGATACTGTTGGATTGATAAAGGTTTATTTTTTAAAAAAAAAAAGAAAGTAAAAATTTATTGCACTATAAAATAATTTTTATATTTTGATTGCAGCGAGAAAAAAAATCTTTTTAATTTATATTGAAATAATTTTATATATTTATATGTAAATAATATAAACTGTTAAGATAAATAAAAGAATTTTTATAGAAGCTCAATTTAGAATGGTTAAAATGTGCTCTAGGTCATTGTACTTTTCACGTATTTGGAATTTAATCCCTCTATTTTTATTTCAAGTAATTTAGTCCCTTTATTTTTTTTTTCAGATATAAAAATGCAAGTCCAGTTGTTGACACAATTAAAGCTTGTTTGTTAAATTCATATTTATTACAATGTCATCCTTTTATTACATGGCTAAGAAGTGAGTATTTTTTCCATTTCAAAATGTTACATCAAAAAAATTAACATAAAGATTTTAACAAAGTTAGCAATTGGATTTGAATTTTGATATCTAGAAAGTAGGACTAAATTTCAAATGTATAAAAAGTATAAGGACTTGTAGTATATTTCAACTAATTAAAATTTATAGTGTAATTAAGGTGATTAAAATTTATGGAGCATAGAACCATAAGGGTTAGGTGAGATGGCAAGAGTCTCTCCTACCTCTAGTGGTCAAGGGTTCGATCATCGTCCTGAGTTAGACCTGATTATGGGTTGGCCCATTTGCCCAAGCCCGAAGGCCTGCTTGAAAAGTGAGAGGGTTTGGGCAAAAATATAGACCTAAAAAATGGACTTGAACAAAAAAATAAGGTCAAATTTCTAAACTGGTCGAGCCTCAAGTAGGATTTTTTTGGCCCAACCTGGCCTGAATCAGCCTAAACTTTTTTCTTGTTGTCATTTTGCTATATATTACTACTATTTTGTTATTATTATTTTATTGTTAAAATTTTCTATTATTTTAGACGCATTTATTTGCTAAGTTGCAACTATCTTATGCTCCATTTGTTTGTCAGTAAGTAAAACATTTTCCAGAAAACATTTTCCTTATTTTCCGGTGTTTGTTTGATGGAAAATAAATTACATTGGTAAAACCTTTTCTAAAATACAGGTAAATGAAATGGGTTTTCAGGGAAAACGTCTTACTGATTTTATTTCTGTAAGACATTTTCTATCTTCCTCCACTCTCACCATAAATTCTTTCCTCCTTCCGTTCTTCGTCTTCCTTCTCCTTTTTCATCCACTTCCCTTCCTGAATCTCAATTAAGGTAACTTTTTTATGCTTTATTTAATCTACCTTTATTTCATTCAATTTCTTTTAATAAATCTTCTTCTTCATTTTTCCTTTTTTGTTGAAGAATTTGTTTAGATTTTGCATCTATGTTTCTGGGTTTTGCATCACTCTTCGTCAAGTCTTGAATTAAGTTATTCCTTAAAGTTTATGCTTGCTCTTCTATTACACTTTCTAGTATGATTTTTTTTCTTTGATTTTCGGAAGTGAAATTATCGTTAGCCTTTCTTTAATTTGTTGTTTCACTGTAACTAATATCTCTATAAAAGAGAAATAATTAATTTTTACAAGAAGCTGAAGCCAGGATTGCATAGGTGGGTGGTAAAATAAGTAGATACATGTAACCATCAAGAGAGAAATTATCTTCCTAATGAATTTATAGTTGTTCAGTAAAGATTAAAAGAATTGGATGGTTGTTGTAGTTGTTAGAGCTATGTCACTAGAGGTATAAGCATGATTATGGAGTGTATATGATAGAGTTATCATATGTTTTAGCTAATACTTACGGTTAGGTAGTTAGCCAGGATCTGTTAGTACAGCTAGCATTTGTTAATATGTTAAGAGGTTGTTAAAGAGAGGTTAGTAACAAGTTTCTATATATACTCTGTGTACAGTTGAACGAAAGCAGGTTTTGATTCAAGATACAGAAAGAATAGCTTCATTCTACTTTCAGTTTATTTTCTAAATCTCAGATTAGTGTTTAAGCAATACAAAGTATTCATAAGTTTACATTCTAGCATGGTATCAGTTGCCATTTGATCCTCGAACCTATGGCTGTCATGACTTCCCCTGATTTCGGCTCTGTTGACGGTGGTTGCGCTATGTTTACCAGTGAGAAAGTTGTCAACTCTTTTCCTCAACACGATGTAGTGAAACTTGATGAAGGCACCTTCATCCAATGGCAACAATAGGTGCGGTTAATTCTTGACGGATATGATTTGCTCGGGTTCATAGATGGGACCTTACCTCCATCAGCGCACTTTATTCAATCGACGAACGACTCTCTCGTTCCAAATCTGTTCGCCTTTGTCTTTTCCTAGCAGGATCAACTTCTCACTTCGTAGTTGCTCTCCATGATTCATACCTCGTTCCTATTGTTGGATTCATAGTGATGCTTGCTGGTCTTCCGTTTGACTTTAATGTGGTTGTTTCGTTGGCGTCTCTCTCGTCGGAATAGATGCCGTTTAAACGGTTGGTTGATACCTTGATTGCTTGCGAGAATCGGCAGTTACGGGCAATCCATGAGGTGGCCATGCATGCCAAACTCGTCGAAGGAGAACCGTTGCAGGCTCGTGATGGATCAATCCGTGGTGGTCGATCTTTGTCCGGTGGCAGTGGGAGAGGGTTCCGACCGCAAACTCAGTGTCAGATTTGCAACCGATTCGAGCACCTCGCTCAATGATGTTTCTACAGGTATAATCTCGATTTTGATGGGCCACGATATATCCGCCAGCTGCTACTGTCTCCCACTTGTCTTTGGCGTCGGGATTCCATCCTGGTCACGTCTCTGTTGCACCACAAGGAGTCTTCGTTGGTAGGGGCGAGTGGCCTTCTCAAAGAATGAAACTCAATCACTAAATAAATTGGCCTTATGATGGTCAAAATTATTATCACCAATGGCCTAAAGCTGGATACACTAGTCAGCCGAATTTTGCTATGCATGGACAAGGCTTTGGTGTTGGGCTGCCTAGCCCACAAATAGATGCGCATGGTCTTCATGCAAGTAGGCCGAATATGGTCAACAGGCCAACCTTTGTTGGCAATCATGGTGGACCCCCTGGGCTTAGTCAATTTAAAGGTAATGGGCCAATAAATAATTGTATCCAATTTGGGCCTACATCTGCTTCCTCTGCTCCTTGGCGATCTAAATCGCGAGCCCGTGTCTACTCTGGCTCTGGCCCGTGTTTTGGTCTTTCCCGGGTGGGTGATTTGAATGCCTCTGATTACTATGATTCATCCGGCTTGTATATTAACACCGCTCAGTTTGGTTCAAATGGTGGTGGCACAGATCCGTATATACCTATGCTAGTTGGCACAGCATCGTGGTACCCCGATTCGGGTGCGAGCAATTATGTCTGTCCTGATGTGTCAGCACTGCAAGATACCACTTTGTATTTAGGTACATCTTCTCTCTTGATAGGTGATGAGACTCCCACCCTGATCTCATCGGTTGGTAATGGTGTTTTACCTACACGATCTAAATTGCTTCAGTTATCTGATGTCTTATGTGTGCCGTAAATTCAAAAAAATTTACTGTCTGTATCACAATTTGTTAATGATAATGATGTGTTTTTTGAATTTCACGCAACGTACTGTGTTGTTAAGGACATCATGACCTGGAAAACACTACTGAAGGGCCACATTCGTGACAAACTATACCAGTTCTCTTTGCTAGTTTTGTCTACTCAGTCGATAGAAGCTACAGTTGCTACTTCTAATACACTCCGAAATAAATCTGATGATTGTAATGTTTTGTCTTTGTGGTATAACTGTCTTGGTCATCCATCTACTACTATTGTTAAAAGTGTTTTAGATAAGTGTAATATTGTCGTGGGGAATAATTCTTGCCTTGATAGCATATGTACTGCCTATAAAAAAGGGAAGGCTCATAAATTGCCATTTCCTCTCTCCACTACTAAATATAGTAATCCGTTTGACTTGATTGTTTCTGATCTCTAGGGTCCTGCATCTGTTGCCTGTGGAAGTAATTGGTATTATATTTCATTTGTTGATATGTGTACTCGATTTACGTGGGTTTATCTCCTTCGTCAGAAGTCTTAGGCTGTGCACTGCTTTGTTCAATTTCAACAACTAGTTAAAACTCAGTTCGGGAAGAATATCAAACAGTTCCATAGTGATTAGGGTGGAGAGTATCGAGCTTTTTCGTTTGTTTTAGCCTCGCAAGAAATCATTCATCGCCTGACTTGCCCACATACTTCTGAATAAAATGGAGTAGCAGAATGCAAACATCGTCAAATTGTTGACATGAGCATCACCCCTTTGGCTCAAGCAAGCTTACCTATGGAATACTGGGGTTATGCGTTCTGCTCTGCATATATCTCATTAATCGGCTTCCTACTTCAGTTTTGAAAGGATAGTCTCTGTTTAAGGCTCTTTATGGATATGAACCTACTTAAGATCATCTGCAGGTATTCGGATGCTGTTGTTACCCTTACTTACACTCATTTATGGCACATAAGTTGGATTTTCGCTCTCAACTGTCTACTTTTTTGGGATATAATGCTGAGCACAAAGGGTATCTGTGTCTATTACCAACTGGCAAGGTAGTTGTTTTACGGCATATGGTGTTTGATAAAACTAAGTTTTTGTCATCTGAGCCAGCTCCGACAAGGTATCTGCCGATACAAAATCAGGCTATCTCAACGTTCGTTCTAATAGTTCGAATTGGTGTCTCTAGTTCTGCAGAGTCTTCCATTGCTCGCCCATCTCCGTCGTGTTCACAATAAGCTATTTGCTCTTTCCCGTCTCACATTGTCGCTGCTCAACCTGAGGTCAGACCTGACCTAGAGACTCCTAGTTCTCCCCTATTAAATCTTGATGCTGATCTTCGATGTGAGGGTGGCGTTGTATCCTCTTCTGACAATCAGGCGCCGATTCTACCTGTGACTAATAATCATCCGATGGTGACCGGGTCGAAGGCTGGTGTTTTCAAACCCAAAGCCATGTCAGTTGAAGCTGTCGAACCTTCTACAATTGAGGAAGCTTTGTCGTCCTCAGAATGGAGTACTGCAGATCAGGCAGAGTATGATGCTCTTATCCGTAATTCTACCTAGGAGCTTGTTCCGCGACCACCAAATCGCAAGGTTATTGGCTGCAAGTGGCTTTTCAAGATTAAGAGGAATCCGGATGGTACTGTTGCCCGCCGAAAGGCTTGACTCGTTGCTAAATGTTGTTCCCAAGTTCCTGAGTGTGATTTCAGAGAAACATTTAGTCCAGTCGTAAAACCTACTACTATTCAGATTATACTGTCCATTGCTGTCTCCAAATGGTGGCAGTTGAGGTAAGTAGATGTCAACAATGCCTTTTCAAATGGCGACCTTGATACTGAGGTCTTCATGCACCAGCCTCCAGGGTATGAACAGTATGGTTTCGATGGACAACCTCTTGTGTCTAGTCTGAAGAAAGCTCTGTATGGTCTCTGGCAGGCACCTCGTGTCTGGTTTGAAAAACTGAAACAATTTCTTGTCTCAGTGGGGTTTGTTGTTTCCAAGTTTGATTCGTCTTTATTTGTGCGGATAATAGCTGGTTCAACCCTTTATTTTCTTGTGTATGTTGATGATATTATAATCATTGGCAACGTGTCCACCTCTATAGAGTGGTTTGTTCAGTTGTTGAACAGTGAGTTCTCGCTTAAAGATATGGGTGATCTGCATTACTTTCTTGGGATCGAGGTCACTCACTCATCTGACTGCCTCCATCTTTGTCAGCGAAAGTATATCCGAGACATTCTTGGTCGGTGCTCGATGATTACGGCAAAGAGTGTGCATACTCCGATCGTCAGCTCATCTACCATATCCAAAGTTGATAGTGAACCTTTGGAGGATCCAACTGAGTACAGGAGTCTTGCTGGTGCTCTTCAGTATATTGTTTTGACTAGGCCTGACATTGCTTATGTAGTGAATAGAATCTGTCAGTTCATGCATAGCCCTACCACCACTCATATGGTAGCACTTAAACGCATATTACGGTATCTGTGTGGTACCATTGACTTCGGGATAGTTTTTCGTCCGTCTACCTGGTTGTCCTTGGTTGGATATGCCGATGCCAATTGAGGGCTCGATTTTGACGATCGGTGATCAACCTCAGGCTACTGTGTATACTTCGGGCAAACTCCTGTCTTATGGGGTTCTAAAAAGTAGCAAGTAGTCTCACGGTCCACGACTAAAGCGGAGTATAGAAGTCTGGCTGCTGCTACAAGTGAGATGACTTGGTTGATTTTGTTACTTCATGAGTTACGGGTTACATCTGCTGATACTCCAATTGTCTGGTGCGATAGCTCCAGTGATGTCGTGGTTGCAACCAATCCTGTCTTACACTCAAAGTTCAAGCATGTAGAACTCGATTTGTTTTTTGTCCGTGAGAAAGTTGCGGATGGGTCTCTTTTGGTAGGTGAGGTTCCTACCAGTGACCAAGTGGCTGATATACTTACCAAACCTTTGTCAGTGACGTATTTTACGTGGTTTTGAAATCTTCTTCGCGTCTTACCGGTCGAAAAGATGGGTGTATGATAGATTATCATATGTTTTAGCTAATACTTACGATTAGGTAGTTAGCCAGGAGCTGTTAGTACAGCTAGCATTTGTTAATATGTTAAGAGGTTGTTAAAGAGAGGTTAGTAATAAGCTTCTATATATACTCTGTGTACAGTTGAATGAAAGCAGGTTTTGATTCAAGATACAAAAAGAATAGCTTCATTCTATTTTTAGTTTATTTTCTAAATCTCAGATTAGTGTTTAAGCAATACAAAGTATTCATAAGCTTACCTTCTAGCAGTATAAAATCTAGGTTATATAGATTGATGCTTGTTTGTGGTAAAAAAGAGTGAAGAGACCTCTGCAATTCCCATACTTGATTGAGTTTAAGCATAAATGCATAAAGGCACTTATGTTTTATTTAACAACAGAACAAGCAGAAATTCTGTGAAGTAAAAGCTTTTTCCTTCCTTTTAGTAAGAGGCAGTGGCTCTGCAAGTAGGTTATTAAGATGGCTTGTTGTAGACAGCTATGCTTAGCTGATGCATGATGGTATTGAAACTGATAGAATCACTAAGCAAGCCCATTTTGGCCCATATTGCTAGGATATGGTGAACAAGTTGGTTGATAAATTGTCCAGAAGTAACACTAAGGATTAGTGCTTCCATGCTTCCGATTCTTCTTTATTATTGATGTCTATTCTATGACCCATTAGCATCAATTTATAGATAAATTGGTGTTTATAATATCACAATCCTTACTGGTACTCTTACTAGAAATCTTTTCATGAGTGTTATACATATAACTTTAGTATGCCTTGAGTATTTAGTTGCAAATACAAAGTTTGTAAGCATCCAAAAATGACTGGTGGACATGTCACTCATGCTCTCTTTTATTTGGCCATGTGGATTTTAATATATTAGTAAAAATACTAGTATATAAACATTTGCAGTCTAGACCTGTCATGCTTCTGTTGGTGTTATATATTGCTTTCCTCTTTTAATTTAAAACCAAAATTAGTATTATTTATTTGCTTCGATATAATAGCAGACGCCAGTTGTGGAGAACCAACTCTGCTTTTAGTTTCAGATTAATTATATTTTTTTCTTCAAGATAGTATTTTTTATACCATGATCTAGATAATAATTAGCTGAGAGTAAAAGCATTGCATGATAAGGAACATACATATATATAAAACATAAAAAAAATTAAAAAAATATTGTAGTTACAGTAAAAACCATAAGTTGTTGTGAGCAATGCAGTTCTATGATTGGGGGTTTTGTTGGCTAAATTCGAAAGTATATGCATGTGATTTGGGTTGGTTGAGGCTCGGGCGATTTAAAAAACGAGTATTATTTTTTGAGTCTATATTTTTGTCTAAATCTTTTCACTTTTTGAGAAGGCTTTCGAACCTAGACAGATAATCCGGTTCATAATCAGATTTAATAAAAAACAGAAGAGTTTTATTAAATTAGATAACGTGGCAGTTTTATAAAAAAAAAATTGCTCACTGAAAATTTAAAAACGCATGTAAATTATGTATTTAATAGTGATAAAATTATATTATAGGCAATCTCTTTCTCCATTAAAAATAATTTTTTCAAGTTCAGTTTCCAACAACTAACTCTTTGCAACCAATACAAGTTGTATTTAATTGAATGTTTGTTTTTTTTGTTCAATACCCCTTTGACAGAATTATGTTATTGAGGTCAAAGCTTTTTGTCACATTATTAATCTGACATGGCTTGTCCAATTGTCTCTTTATAAAATCAATAAAGATTTTTAGCAATTAATTATCTTATCATTGCTTGAGAAACTTTCATATATGTATGTATGTATGCATTTTAGTCATGGTAACTTTAGTCATATATGTGATCTTATGAAAAGATTGCATCTTTCTTGTAGTGATCAAATATTTTTGTGGCATTATTTTGTGTAAATAGATCGTAATCAATATCAAAATGCAATTATCAGAGTCGTGGCTTCAGTTTTAGCTTTTGGGGCTCTTTGGATTAAAAAATTATAAACTAAGAAGGAAATTGCTTCTCACCCTCGTGTGAATCGAGATTATGAAAGAGAAAATTATATTAATAGTATTTTATATAGTGGTGATCAGCATTGTATTGATGTGATAAGGATGAGACCGATTGCCTTTTTTAATTTGTGTGATATTCTTAATAAGAATAATTTGTTACAATCAACTAAATCGGTGAATATTAGGGAGCAAGTAGTTATATTTTTACATATAATTGGTCATAATGTAAGGTTTCGAGTGATTGAATCCAGATATTATAGATCAATTGAGACAATTCACCGTTACTTTAGGGTTGTATTGAAAGCTATTTTGAAATTGTATAAACTAGTTATTAGATTATTTGATGAGTCAACTCCTAGTAAAATAAAAAACAATCCAAGGTTTTATCCTTATTTTAAAGATTGTATTGGAGCATTAGATGGAACTCATGTTCGTGCATCCGTTCCACTTAGCATTCAAGGAAGATTTCGTTGCTATAAATGGGGGACGACACAAAATGTATTGGCTGCCATTACATTTGATTTGAAATTTTCCTATGTTCTAGCTGGTTGGGAAGGTAGTGCACATGATTTTCTTATTTTAAGTGATTCACTTTCATGCCCAAGAGGATTAAGAATTCTGGAAGGTAAGAATTAACATTAAATACCAAATAGTTCTAGTAAGCTTATAATTTATTAGTAATAATTATGTTTTGTAAAATTATAGGTAAATATTATCTTGCTGATGTTGGATATGGCATCCGAAATGGATATATTACCCCATATCATGGTGTCCGATATCATTTAAAAGAGTTTAGTGCTCAGGGGCCTCAAAATGCAAAGGAACTCTTTAATCTTCTTCATTCATTATTGGGAATCACTATTGAACGTGTTTTTGGGATTTTGAAGAAACGGTTTCATGTATTAGATGCTGAACCATTTTGGAATTTTCAAACTCAAGTAGATATAGTTTTGGCTTGTTGTATCATTCATAATCATATAATGGGAGTTGATCCTAGTGATTTACTTACTTAATCAAGGATTATACAAGAGCCTGAGTCTGATTTGATAATATCAACTCTTACGGAGCGAGAAGAAGGAGAATAAGCAAGAGAATGGTCTGCTAAGAGAGAGGAAATTGCACAAACTATGTGGACTGATTGTATGGCTAGAAATAGTAGGTAGGTTTAGGGTTTAGGGCTTAGGGTTATTGTTTTTATATTATGTATGTTTTAGTATTAAAATTGTTTTTTTTTTTTGTTAATGTTGGTTGGATAATGATATTGAAATTAGTTTGTTGGATTTTGAAATTATTATGTCTTAAATTTGTTAGATATTGAATTTATTATGTTTTAAGCTTGTTGGATATTGAAGTGATTGACAATGACAATTATTAATGTAGAATGGGTAAGGGTAACAAAGAAGGGACCTCTAAGCAATTCAGGTGGACAAAATCGATGGAACATCTTTTTCTTGAAATTCTAGTAGAGGAGGCCCAGAAAGGAAATAAACCTTCTAACACTTTCAAAACAGTTTCTATTAATTGAGTTGTTGTAGCTATTTCTGAAAGATTTCAAGTCCAATGCGATGCGAAGCATGTGGAAAATCATTTGAGGACTGTAAAAAACCAGTGGCAGATTATATACACAATTCGGGCTGAAAGTGGTTTTGGATGGGATGATAACATGAAAATGATCACATGTGATAGACATATGATGCAGCAGTGATGGTAATATATGTATATATATGTTAAGTATATTTCAATTGTTTTTTACTTGTTATTCTAATTGTGTATAATATCCAACAGGCACACAAGAAGTATGAACCATTTTTGAATAAAAGCATTGATCATTATGATGAAATGACTTTGGTTGTTGGCAAAGATACGAAAACAGAGAGTTTTGCCAGAACATTTGCTGACATAGATTTGGATTATGGTAACCAAGATTCAGTGCCTATAGACTGCGAAAATGAAGAGATTGAGGAGGTAAAAACAAAAGTAACTTCATCTGGCACGTCTAAACGTAAAAGAAAAAATGCTTAAAAAGTGTAGTTGATGAACAAATTAAATTTGTGGGTGAACAACTTGGCAAAATTTGTAACATCCTGGATTAGGGGTTATGCGTTCGTGCGTAATTCATGAGATAGTGGGCTCAGTGGGTGTGTTGGATGTGTTCTGAGGAGTTCTAGGAACCCTAAGATGTATGGAAATGTATGGAAAAGTATGGAAATGTATGGAAATGTATGGAAATGTATGGAAATGTATGGAAATGTGTGGAAATGTATGGAAATGTAAGGCAATGTATGGAAATGTAAGGAAATGCTTTGGAAACATTAAGTTTAAAAGAGGAAAGTGAACATTTTTGGAAACTAGGGGATGTAAGGAAATGATGTGGAAATGATTCAAAAGAGGAAAGTAAACATTTCTGGAAACTTGGAAATGTAAGGAAATGTCAAGTTTAAAGAGGCAAATGAAAATTTTTGGAAACTTGGAAATGTAAAGAAATGTCAAGTTTTAAGGCTTAAGAAGAGAAAACTAAGGCAAGGTAGCCTTAAGAAAAATTAATAGGATGGATTTGACACACAAACAGGCTCAGAAAAAGTGGCCTGAAGATATCACTTAAGGCCCAGGTAGGTGACGCCACCAGCTATGCAAGTGGGCCTGCGTTCGAGTCTCTTGGGGAGCAAATAAAAGAAGTTTTATTTTTGCTTCCAGAAGTAGAGAGGTGGACGACATTAAGGCTCTTAAAAGAGGAGTTTTATTCTCTTTAAATTTCGGCTAAATAGAAGGATAAATGATGATTTATCTTAAATTATTTTCAAGGAGATAATAAGGGATTATTCTTTTAATAAAGTGATAATTAAAAGGATAAAGCTATCAAATAGAAGAGTGGTGGCCAAGTAAGGGACTCTAGCCTAGTAATTTTGGCTATAAAAGGAGGAGTAAGGCTATTCTTCATTCATTCTTTTCTCTTCAAGAAAACCTCTGCCGAATTCTCTCTGCCATATTCTCTTTTTCTCTTTTCTTTTCTTCTTCTATTACAAACACAATCAAAAGCCGAAGATACCAATAGCCCTAGTCGATTTCTCACTAAGCCTCAAGAGCCGAAATTGTTATCCACATCAAAGCCATAGCCGAATACTGCTAAGGGTTCAAGCAAGAGTTCCATCAAATTCTTCAGTAAGGGTAAGATTAGGTTAGATTCTCATTCTATTTCTTTTAAGGCTGTCGAAATTAAGATTCTAATACCCTTAATATCTGTTGCCGAAGAGATCTTTCGGGATTTACTAAGTGTCGACTACAAGGAAGGAGAAGTTCTTTTCCCGAAGGTACACCATAAGCCGCGTGTTCCCTAGTTATTCGGTGAGTTTCGGGATTTAAAATCCACAAGGTAAATGTCTATAGCATTCGGCCAAGGCCTATTTTAGTAGTTAGATCTATTATTATGTGTTTTAAGCCGAAAACTAACAGATTCAAGGGATCTAGTGAGTAGCCGATTTCAAAGGAGAAGAATACAAGTTTTCGGGATTTGACTATAGTCAATTCGACAACAAGGTAGGTTTTAAGAATACAAATCCTACTAGGATTTGGTTTTATAGGCTTTATGCTAACATATTAAGGTTACCAAATGTAGGAATTGAGATCTAAAGCAATAGATCGGTTTTTTCTGGGATTTCAAGGAATTCGTTAAGCAAATCAGGTGTGTACCCCACACTATCTTTTAATACGTTATATGGCTATATGTAATATATGTATGTATAAGAATGTGAATATGGCTAAGTACCCTAATGTGGTACAAAGTACTCAGGTATGTTTCCTACTCCTACTAGGATTACGAAATATGTTATATTTAACATGTGAAAAGTAACGTGAATGTGAATTTAAGTATGATATGCATGATATGAATAACATGGACATTCGGGTTATATGAGAAAGGGGAAGTGAATGTGGTGACTTCGGTCTCACTATCTGAATGTGGTGACTTCGGTCACATTATCTGAATGTGGTAACTTCGGTTACATTATCTGAATGTGGTAACTTCGGTTACATTATCTGAATGTGGTGTCTCATGACACAATTATCTGAATCTGGTGGCTATGCCACGAATTTATATGGGCGATGAGCACGTCGACTGCAGCGACTGCCTTCGATGGTGTGTAGCGGAAGGAGGGTTGACTTAGTAGTCCCCACGGTGTGCAGGTTGGTACGGGGATGTGTAGCGGATGGCATCTAGGTTTGGGTATGGGTTGCATCATTATTTTATCTGTATATGAATGTGCATGTGATAAGTTATGGTATTCCTGATCTATTAAATTTTAGTGTTGTGTACACATTGAGTCTGTTGACTCACCTCGTTGTGGGAACATTTTTCAGGCGATGAACAGTGTAACACCCCCTACCCGTATCTGTTGTCGGAATAGAGTAGGAGGTATTACCAGAGTTTACTGAACATTTTCGAATAATTCTGAGTCATTTATTGTTCATATTCTGAAAATAATCATAACGTCCCTCTATTGGGCCCTCGAAGCCCAAAACATACATTAGGAGCCAACTGGAATTAAATCAGGATCATAGGGAATTTTTCGCAAAATCCTAAAACTTTCCTACATTGGTTAACGTACTTTAATATTAACAAACTTATTTTCTCGACATGTCTCGCTTCAATTTATTACTTGTCCTAATACACATAATTTTCCTGTATCAACGTATCAAAGATAGTATTATATTTACATGTCATGATACATATCATTCTCTTATTGTTTCTTCATAAATATAAATTGTTCAATTTATTATGACAATATTTCAAGTACCATCATTTTCATGAGTTTAGTGTATATTTATTCCAGTAGCAGTTCATAATCTTGAATATGCATAATTATCAGGCAAATTTCACATACATGTATTTTCCATGCCATATTTCAATGTATCAAATAATTATCATTTCTATGTCTTTCAAGTTTAATTTCATGATTTCAAGTACTTGTCATTTTCTATATTTATCCCGTTGAATTTCTCAGAAGTTTGATGGATTTTCTAGTAGTACACTTATAGTGTACAAATCCAGGTCCGTCAATTCATGTTCATGTGCGCACATTTCCATTTCAGAGAGCACACTCCCGTGAACCTCATCCTTACAGCGGGATTACCAGTCCAGGCTAAATCCCCTGTAAGAGAGCACACTCCCGCGAACCTCATCCTTACAGCGGGATTACCAGTCCAGGCTAAATCCCCTGTAATATAAACTCATAGAGTATTGTCGGGATTACCAGTCCAGGCTAAATCCCCTGCAACGACAATTACTCTAATGAGCTTGGATCTGAATTACCAGTCCAGGCTAAATTCAGACCCCAATTCGGATTACCCGTCCGGGCTAAATCCATTTTTCACATATTCTTCGGGAGGGCTATATCAAGATAGGATCACCCGTCCGGGCTAGATCCTTTTTACCGTCAATTCCTTTTCAGAGATCCATCGAATTTTCCTTTCATTCAACCGGGATTTCTTCCCTTTTTATCAAATATACCAATGTTTCATCAAATTTCATACAATGAACATTCAAATTATATTCACATCAATAACGTAAATTTCAAGCATTTAAGAATATAATTCAAGTTACATAAACTTACTTCGTTGCTTGCTCATGTTTATAGTTTCACTAATTCGATGTCTTCTCTTTTCCATGTTCAAATCTAGTATTTGAGTTATCCGGATAAATTTGATCATCATTTTCATTCATTTCATATTCTGATACATTCAATTAATGCTCTAGGCAAAATTACCATTTTGCCCCTAAACTTTTAATTAATGATGATTTCATCCTTAGATTCAGAAAAATAAAATTCTTGTAATTTAATCCTTGTTCCAAGCCTAATTATTCTCATATATATCGACAACAGCCCATGAATTCTATGAAATATCAGAATTTTCCATAATTTCAACACTTTTCAATTTAATCCCTAAAACATATTTTCACCCTATCTTGATCTAAATTAATAATTTCATTCAATTTTATAATTTAAATAATAAAATAATCCATTTCATGCAATTTGGTCATTTTTGACATTTTTACAAAATTGCCCATAAAGTTTTACTTTTATTCAATTTAGTCCCTGAGCCTAGAACATGCTAGCTAAATACTCATATATATTTTCCTCCTCCTCCTCTCCATTCCACATCCTTAATGTATATAACATGCTATAAGTAACATTATCAATAATTTCATTAATTACTCATAAGTATATTCAAAACTGTCCATTTGAGTTATAGTCACTAAATTATTTATTTCCAGAGCTACAGAACTCCAAATGAAGAACCGTTAATTTTTACTGAAACTAGACTCGCATATCTTCTTCCCATAAAATTTTCAGAATTTTTGATTTAGCCAATTAGTACAGTTTATTCTTTAAAGTCACCCCTTTTCTGCTGTCTGGCAGTTCCGACCCTTCTTCACTAAAAATTAATATATTTTTATATAGAATTCATATGATGTTATAGTTTATTTATTATAAAACTAGACTCATTAAGGAATCTAACCATATAAATTATGTTCCCAAATTATTTTTATACAATTTTTGATGATTTTTCCAAGTCAGAGCAGGGGATCTCGAAATCACTCTGAACCAGTCTTACCAAAATCTAAATATCTCAGAATACAGACTTCCTTTGCTTTCCATGTTTCTTTAATATGAAAATAGACTCAATAAGATTTAATTCTATATCTCACTCAACTTCTAATTCAATTTCTACAATTTTTGGTGATTTTTCAAAGTTAGACTACTGCTGCTGTCCAAAACTGTTTTAATGCAAAATGTTAATTATCAAGTTTATAACACCTTTATTTCCTTTCTCTACAACATTTCCCATTACTTTCTCTTATTTTCCTTCACTAACATATCAAGAACATAAAACTTTATATAAGAAAACTCTACATTAACATCATTTCCATGCTTTTTCCACAATATCAATCTTAAAAATATATTGAAAACATGATGTTCTTACCTTGTTTTATAGATTTCAATCTTTAACTTGATTTTCTCTCTCCTCCAGCTTCTATTTCTTGAATCAAACTTGATATTCTTGCTCCCTATAGTCTCCTTGTCATCTTTCTCTCTTGATGGCTATGGAAATTCTTTTGAATTCTAAGTGAAAATGGTGGATTTTTGGTGAAAGGACTAATTTGTAAAGAAAGCAAAACTTTCTTTTCTTTCTCTTCTTCTCACGTTGGTTTACATGGGAAAGAGATGATAATAATTCATCATCTTTCCTTCCTTATATACTACATAAATAATAATAAAATAATAATAAATAATAAAATATCTTATCAAAATAAAATAATATTTATCTAATTAAATAATTATAAAATATCATCACTATCATCATTACTTTCTAGATTTCTCTCTCTTCCAATTGACCATTTTGCCCTTTGTGATTTTTTAAAATTCCATCCTTGAATCATCACATAATTTGGTAAAATTATGATTTAGTCCCTCATAATTCTTTACCTATTCAATTTGGTCCTAATTCATCCATTTCCCTTAGTTTCTAGATTATTCCACCCCTAAAATATTTGCACTATTGGTCCTTTAACTTTTTCATACTTACACTTTAACCCCTCAAATTTTGAGTATTTACACTTGGGCAACAATACTTTTCTCACTTTACAATTTAGTCCTTTCTTGAATTAATAATGTAATATATCATAATATACTTCCGAATATTGACATAATCCAAATTTTTCTTTTTTTCGCTTTATTTCCTTATTATATCAAAGATAATATTTTTTCTTTTTGGGTATTACAAACAGTGATGGACTGGGACGGCAGAACTTGTGGTGGCCATGCATAGCAAGAAATTTATGATTTGGACTTTCAATTTATTTTAAGTATTTTAAGTTTTACTTTGGGATCATTGATATAATAAGGCCATTGTGGTTTACTTTATTTTTTTTCTTTTATTTATTATGTTTATGGATTTTTATCAATTAAAGTTTAAGTAAATTCCTTTTAAAATTAACTCTAAATGTTTTGTCACCTTAAATAAATGGGTTTTAACATAAGATAAATTTGTTTTCAACTCAAGTCCAACCCAAGCAATATTTTTTTTTAAAAATCACACAAGTTTTTCCTAAGTAACAAAAGAATTTTGAACCGGTTTACTTGAGGAACATACCAAATCTGGTCAAAGCTCGTGGGCCGGGTTTGGGGTGTTTCAGTTTGGTATCAGAGCCCAGTTTCAAACCCTCGGCCTGGGGTTTAAGGCCCAAAACGTTTTCAAATCGAGCCCAAATGAGTTTTTGAAGATAAGCAGGTTTTCTGGCATGGCACCTAAGTCTCCGACCCGAAGTCCACCAGGTAAGTACTCCTAACCTTTGTGTGAATTATTGTATGAATTGTAGAAGGGTAGAAATGGAATGGAACGTAGATTAGTATGATAGGTACTTGAACTCTAAGGTTAGTGTACCCCAACAAGTTACATAAAACTTTAATTTCTAATTAAACAAACCTGTGGTTCAGTCGCCGAGTTAGGGTGTGGCAACCATTGTGCGCATGTCTAGGATTGGATCCGAAAGAGCCTGGTATTTAAGCAGTCCTAGTGACTCACCTCCTCTTCGCAGGAATCCTACCTGGTGCGTAGCTTTAGTTCACCCTAACCAAGAGGACTTATTCATAGGCTAAACTCCTAACTAAAACCTGAAAGGGAACTAGCCGTATTTTCATAAAAACCCTAGTTTAAAACTCTTAAAATTACCCTTTTGAATTGCAAACACGATTTTATAAAATTCTCTCAAGTATTCTTGATTTGTGAAAATTACTAAAATACCCCTATTTGCAAAATTACTAAATTGCCCTTGGTTTATGAAATTTCCAAAATACCCACAGTTCTTATTCAAAAAAAAATTCATTACTTTATAACAAGTCCAAAAACCCTAATTTGCAAAATATCAAAATACTTTGATTTTGGAAAATTACGAAATTTCCCCTGACTTACAAAATTACCAAAATGACCCTAAATTTCAAAAATTTTTGTGACATCACCGTTTTGGAAAATAAAATTCTCAAAAAGAACCCTCAAAGTTTTGCAAATTGTGAAATACCCCTGAATTATTGAGCTTTACAAATTTACCCTGGTTGATTACCAAAATACCCTCGAGTTTCAAAATTACCGAAATACCCCCGGATTTCAAAATTTCCCCGGGAATGCAAAATTACCAAAATACCCTTATTGACAAAATCACCAAGGAACCTTATTTTGACAAATTACGAAAATACCCCTGTAGGGAAATTTACGAAAATACCCCTGGGTAGTGGAAAAAAAACAACAACAATGAAAACTACAACGTTTCTCTGAATGAACGAAAGTTCATAATTGATTGATGAATGTATGAATGAAAAGACTGTGTGCATGTATGAATACGAAAGAACCACTCCTAAAAATTCTTTTCATAAAACTTCTTCGCGGGTAATCAGTGGAATAAAGGCTAATTCATAAAATTTCTTAATTAGATTAAAGCACGATCGTAGAAATGAGCTCTAGGGGACGTGGTTCTGGAATACCTTAATTGCCTTGTTCGTTGTAAAATCAGTTCGTTATTAGGTGCTAGTAAGGTGTATGGAACCTTGATGGTGAACTAAGAGAATGTGCCTAGAAAGTATGATAGTATTATTAAGATCAGAGTGCGCAGCTGTAGAGTAGTGTGATGAGTTAAGGATGCACGATTGAACGATAGTAAGTAATTTCGAGGACGAAATTATTTTAAGGGGGGTAGAACTGTAACATCCTGGATTAGGTGTTATGCGTTCGTGCGTAATTCATGAGATAGTGGGCTCAGTGGGTGTGTTGGATGTGTTCTGAGGAGTTCTAGGAACCCTAAGATGTATGGAAATGTATGGAAAAGTATGGAAATGTATGGAAATGTATGGAAATGTATGGAAATGTATGGAAATGTGTGGAAATGTATGGAAATGTAAGGCAATGTATGGAAATGTAAGGAAATGCTTTGGAAACATTAAGTTTAAAAGAGGAAAGTGAACATTTTTGGAAACTAGGGGATGTAAGGAAATGATGTGGAAATGATTCAAAAGAGGAAAGTAAACATTTCTGGAAACTTGGAAATGTAAGGAAATGTCAAGTTTAAAGAGGCAAATGAAAATTTTTGGAAACTTGGAAATGTAAAGAAATGTCAAGTTTTAAGGCTTAAGAAGAGAAAACTAAGGCAAGGTAGCCTTAAGAAAAATTAATAGGATGGATTTGACACACAAACAGGCTCAGAAAAAGTGGCCTGAAGATATCACTTAAGGCCCAGGTAGGTGACGCCACCAGCTATGCAAGTGGGCCTGCGTTCGAGTCTCTTGGGGAGCAAATAAAAGAAGTTTTATTTTTGCTTCCAGAAGTAGAGAGGTGGACGACATTAAGGCTCTTAAAAGAGGAGTTTTATTCTCTTTAAATTTCGGCTAAATAGAAGGATAAATGATGATTTATCTTAAATTATTTTCAAGGAGATAATAAGGGATTATTCTTTTAATAAAGTGATAATTAAAAGGATAAAGCTATCAAATAGAAGAGTGGTGGCCAAGTAAGGGACTCTAGCCTAGTAATTTTGGCTATAAAAGGAGGAGTAAGGCTATTCTTCATTCATTCTTTTCTCTTCAAGAAAACCTCTGCCGAATTCTCTCTGCCATATTCTCTTTTTCTCTTTTCTTTTCTTCTTCTATTACAAACACAATCAAAAGCCGAAGATACCAATAGCCCTAGTCGATTTCTCACTAAGCCTCAAGAGCCGAAATTGTTATCCACATCAAAGCCATAGCCGAATACTGCTAAGGGTTCAAGCAAGAGTTCCATCAAATTCTTCAGTAAGGGTAAGATTAGGTTAGATTCTCATTCTATTTCTTTAAGGCTGTCGAAATTAAGATTCTAATACCCTTAATATCTGTTGCCGAAGAGATCTTTCGGGATTTACTAAGTGTCGACTACAAGGAAGGAGAAGTTCTTTTCCCAAAGGTACACCATAAGCCGCGTGTTCCCTAGTTATTCGGTGAGTTTCGGGATTTAAAATCCACAAGGTAAATGTCTATAGCATTCGGCCAAGGCCTATTTTAGTAGTTAGATCTATTATTATGTGTTTTAAGCCGAAAACTAACAGATTCAAGGGATCTAGTGAGTAGCCGATTTCAAAGGAGAAGAATACAAGTTTTCGGGATTTGACTATAGTCAATTCGACAACAAGGTAGGTTTTAAGA